>JAOTOM010005105.1:182500-747500 GCA_034440615.1 Ashinkailepas kermadecensis
AGAGAGAGAGAGAGAAAGAGAACATTTGGCAAAATGTGACATTGGCGTTTAGGTTCCATAAAAAGTTACTTTTGCGTAATCCTGAGAGCACTCGATATAGTTCTCCTTTTTTCCTTTGTATGTCACCACTTCATAATCAGTGATCAGGAGTGCGCCATTTCTTGTTCCCGCCGCAAATTTACTAATTTGTATCTTTGACGCAAACGGGTATCGAAAGTATAGAACTTAAAATGTTATAGGAAACGAAATTACCGCAGCACTCCGTGTTATAAAACTTAAATAAGACCGAGAAAAGAATGCTGCATAAGAAAGGGAGGAGGATCGATAACTAAAGTTATAAAACCGCTGCCATATCCAGACCAAAGACAGCACAGTGGCCGAGACACCCCAGAGATAAAAGGAGCACTTGAGCACCCCCAGGGGCCTCGGCCAAGTGCGCAATCCCATCCCAGCCCATGTGCAATATAAAAATATTCGCTCAAAGCAAACTGAGATAACTATTACATCTCTATGCATACGCACACATACACACACTCACATACACACGCACATCACTGCCAGGAACACAACATATTCACATACTTGCACACACATGCATTCATGCATAAACACACCTGCACACATGCTTACACAATTGGATATGTCAGGCATATACTTGCATATGTGCCATTGCACACAACTTGCATATTTAAAGATACACGTTACTGAAGGCCTTCGAAAACATGGGAGACAGAGAAAACGAGAAGAGAAGAAACGAAAGCCTAAAAGAACACTAGAAACATAAACAAATTTCAAGGTAAAGAGAAAATAAGAGGTAATGCACGAGAAATAGACGACAAACTGGAAATACATAAGTCTACTGGCGAAGAAATAAGAAAAGCGTGCAAAGAAAAAGAACACATTTTGTCAGCTGTTTCGCCGCATGTCAGTCATGTGGTTATATCATTAGATTATACAGCACATATTATCTTGATAAGCTGAGATAATCGTTTGTCATAAGAAATATTTAATTTTAAATTTCGGTCCAGTATCCCATTGGAATGCAAATTGCCTCCCACATCTTCAGTTCATAGCTTGTGACGATAACAATTAATAGTGAATTTTGTATAATTCTTATAAGTAAATGGTTCATGAAAATCGTCACTTGTTCAAGTTTGGTAAGGTGCACCTCAATGTAAGCGGACATTCCATCTACATTTTGGGGCAGTTGTTCGAAACGAATTTGTGCAGCAGTAGTAGGATTTGCAAGTTTACTAGATCAAGAGTTTTCTAATTGTATTGTTAAAAAAATATATTAGGGCTGAACTAGTTGGGGTGCATACTCCTTGAATCAATCTGACTGCTCCTTTGTTTGCAAAACCTGAAGCTGTTAAGTTTTGTTTCATAATTAAATCCTCAGATAAGACAACAGTAATTCATATACGCTAAAATTAGATACCTACATAAGTTGCTTTTTGTTGCATAATACCTGACACGACTAATCACGCCGATGTTACCACTACTAAGTCCGGACTTATATTAGGAAACTCATATGCATAGACTAAGAAAAGCAATTGTCCTAGGATGGATCCCTGTGATACATCTACTGAAATGTTCGAAATTGAGAAAAACGAGTATTTACATACAACGAGCCTTCTCTCTGTTGTTGATGTATGATTTGAAAATGTATATATAATGGCCTTGTATGCCATTCTTGAATAATATCTTGCTCAGAATGCCGTGACCCACAGTGCCAAAGGCTGTTCGAAGGTCAAATTTAATTCAATCCGAAGGCCTGGAGTAATTTCATGGTTTGTAAATGATTTATTCTTAGTGATCAGATTTTGCAATAATACAATTGGCATATCAGCTGAGCGGTTCTTCCGGACGACAAATTGTTTTTCATGAATTAAATTGTGAGCATTTGTGATCTAGGAGCTGATCATAAATTATTTTTGTAATACAATTTTGCATATGTATGGAAGTACGCCTTTTGGACGATAGTTTGTGACACGTTTTGGATTCCCGTTTTCGAAGATGGGCTTTATTACTGCAAGTTTTACATGTCAGGAAAATATTTTGCATTCAAGACAACTTTAGAAAGTCGTTATTTGGGTCAAAATACATTTGCATGTCGCCTTGAATTGTTTTGAATTAATCTCATCGACCCCGGAACCAACATGTTTCAAGTCTTTGATGATGCATTTAGCGTTTGTTTCCGTAATGGAATACAAATCAAGCCCCATACTTTTCATTAACTCTCGATTTCGCCATCGCAAGACGCAGCTGGCGGATTGAACACCCTCGGCAAATCAGGTGTAATGGAGACAGAGCCATCGCAAGACGCAGCTGGCGGATTGAACACCCTCGGCAAATCAGGTGTAATGGAGACAGAGCCATCGCAAGACGCAGCTGGCGGATTGAACACCCTCGGCAAATCAGGTGTAATGGAGACAGAGCCATCGAACAAACAAGCAAACAAGCACAGCAAACGCAGAGGGCGCGTAGCACACCACGTGTCAGACAACGACCAGTTTCAGTAGTGCATGTGACCTCTTGGGCCAGGTGGAAAAGCAAACATCAAGCGAAAATCGGCAAAAGGCAGTTTCAATTGACATGAAGGTCATTCCACTCAGGCCAATGACGTTCACACCAGTATGAGGGTCGAGAAATGAAGAAGCTATTTTATGTATCGTCACCACATATCACCTCAATACATAGGTGGCTAAATAGGTAGTGTTCCTCACCACGTCAAGCTATGCGCATAGCAGACCAGACTTGATCTAAATAATCTTAGCAATGGTGCCTGAATTCGAATTAAACAATTACGACATTCCCAGAATATTTCAACTGTCCTTAAAGTGAAATATGTAATGTCAACAAAGTCCAAATTGACTGTACTTGGGGATGGTGTTGACCTGAGATAACTTGACCGGATGATCGGCAACAGCGTGAAACATCAACCATATTTGGTAGCATTGAAGTTACGGAGACACAAATTATGCCTGTAGCAAAATATTTCGAAATGTACTCCTAGGTATGGCGTCATGGGTCAGTGACCTGGGATAGCAAAGGGTTTGATTATCACACGTGATAGGCAAGCGGTGATGGAAAAATTATGTCAAATTGCAGCTGTAGTAGCAAAATGTAAAATATAAAAACGTAAGATGTAGCCGTAGCTACAAGCAGCTTAGGGAACTATGGGCTTCAAGTTGCCTGGGTGAGTCACCTTCAAGAAACTGACGAAGGTTATTGAAATGCCCAGGTGTATCTGCGCAAATGATCCAGATAGCAAGCCAGTGAACTTAGGTCTGTCGGTGTCTTACGTGCCTGAGTGGAAGCACCGCCACTGATAAATAATATTTGCACAGGGCGTACAATGTAATCACAGTGAACCGAATGGGATAAGGGTTAGATGATGGCTAGAATTTAAGAGCGCAATGGGATTAATTAAGTCCCAGGCATACATTCATGTGTTTGACATTGTGGGTGTTACTAAGTATGGCTATTACAAGATAATTGTGTTTAATGGGTTTCCTATGTGCATGCAAATGTGGCTTACAGATTATCGGCAACAGCTAGCCTGAACATTTTATGCTGGTGAACTACGTATTTAGAAAACAGAAGGAAAGGAAATACAACTTCACTTCCATGCAAAATTGTGGCGTGCCAATCAGCTCGCTCCATCGAGCGAGCCTCTCCGCCCATTAGGGTATCAGCCGCATGCCATCGAACCCGCTTCCGTTCATTTAGTCGAGACTCCATCCAATCCGCTCCGTTGTCCGCACCAACCGGATAGTCGTTCGGATATCCAATCGGTGAAGTGCGCTACTCTCCGACACACCTTGCACCGATCAGTGAGTGTAGTCAGTGTCAAGATCACGTAGTTCGGCCGCCGGCTCCCGTACGACTCGGCGTCAGAGGCGAAGTTAGCTTCTGTTCGCGCGAAAAGCCCGGTGGGACCCAGCTGAACTTACACAAGCTGGAAGATGTCGCCTTTTTCGGTTCGCTCCGGACGCTGTGGGCTCTCCCGATGCCCACAGCGTCCCGATGCCCACAGCCGAGCCCGATGGGTTCGGCTATCACTCCCGATGATAAAGCAACGTACCCACCGGTGACGCTTACGCGACTTGTTTTTGCATGTTTATAGCTTGTCGAGACAGACTTTAGAGGAGCTGTTGGCCGAGTTTAAATCCAAATGACGTCGGTTTGGCAAAGGGGAGCAGAGATACCCGCCGTCGGAACATGCAACATCCGACTGTTGACTTTGCATTTGAAAGGTTCAGTTCTAATACAACCATCACTAGATCCTCTTCCCACTGTTCGACAGATGAATGCGGAACGCAATTGTAGCCGTTGGAGTCACGGATAGTGACGAAAACTGAGTGAAATAAATGCCAAAATACCCACTTTATGAATGTCGCATCCCAAAACTGGCATGCTGCATCCCGTTATTAACTTGTTATGCCATGTATTTTTCAGTGCATGTCATCGATCCTCTTCCATCCCCATAGTGAATGAATGAAAGACAAGGGCAGATCATAAAGCACTGTGGGTCTTCCCGAACAACCGAGCTCTAAGCCAAGGCTTATCAAAGCTGTGGAGAAGATAAGTGAAAAATCGGTTCTCTGAACATTTTCGGAGCATGCGTGACCTGTGGAAACACTGAATCAAGTGCACCTTTAAGCACACATAATGCTACTATTTGCGGCATGAAAACCTGAATTAGTGACCTGTGTGTACATATTCTGGACATGTTCACACACGTACATTACAACATAAATATGTAGCTGCTACCTAAGTAATGCTCCAACAATTCCCGCCAATAGCCGAGCCTGTCTCAATGCAGACACTAGCTCCAGCACCAACACTTCCCGCCAATAGCCGAGCCTGTCTCAATGCAGACACCAGCTCCAGCACCAACAATTCCCGCCAATAGCCGAGCCTGTCTCAATGGAGACACTAGCTCCAGCATCATTCATTTTTGAAATGCGATTCCCGCTTAGGCGTACATTTTCATTCAACACTCAACATCAAAATATTCATTTGGCTTGCAAAATATTTCTGAAGCAAATCCCACCAGTTTGTGCCGTACACAGCACCTACAATGGTGAAGTGGGGAACCAGGTCACCACATCGCACATTGGTGGTCGCTACCACTCTCCCCTCCATGGAATATAAACAGCAGCCTTACTCAGGATGGCGATTTAGGCTACGCAGGTACTTACAAGCATTAGCGGTGTTCGGAATGGTGGTCTCCATCTAGCCCAGAATCGTGACTGTTGGGAACAGGGCCAGATCCAGGCAGCCGGCTTGGAGAGGGGAAAATAGTATCCTATCGTACATTTTGAAAACTTCATCGGATTTAGATAGGGTAGAATCTGAGCATGAGCTTAAGACAATGTTTTCTGTCTGTGCAAAATTATTCCGGTTTCTTGCAAGTCGTGAAAATAAGATAATTTTCTTCTCAATGGGATTACCTTTTGGGCATGATCCCGTGCCCCACCCCGTCCCGTGCAACACTGCGTGGTATTCATGCAGTTCGGAGTAGTGGTCTCCATTCTCAATGCAGCTCAGAAGCTCAGAGTGGTGATACCATTCTCCATGCAGCTCAGAGTGGTGGCCACCAACAGCCCTCACCGTTTATAATTAAGATAACTGCATGACAAAGATGCATGCACCATCCACGATGATATATATTAACACCAGCATATGACATCCATGACACATTTACCTGAGACTCTTTTTGAGGATTAACTGCTCAGATGAAGCTAGCACCTACGCTTCACCTCCCTACTCCCCCTTAAAATATGATGTCAACCACGGCATCATGCAAATTAGCATTCGCAACGGCAATCTAAAAATCCTTGTCAGATCCTCGAAAACTGCTTTGAAATTAAGGAGACGCGTTTAACGCTATCGACAAACACGGTTTCCGTCTGACAACCAGTCATGCCGACCAATTAAGACAATACAATGGCGTCAAGCTCTTCGTCGCACGTCGGATGCTAGGAATAATGTCAATGTATTTACCGTTTAGCTAGCATGCAACCTGTACCCTCCCTAGCAACCAAAGCTACACTAGATCAAGCAATAATTTTTGTGTGATCTTAGTCACGTAAAACAAGAAGTTTTCGGAGTGCTTCGAGCGCCGAAAACAGAGACTGCTTTGTTTCGCTGCACTTTTTGGTCTGCCCTCTCACTGAAGAACATTCTGGCTGTGCCTCTGTTTTTGAGCAAAGATCGGGCTAAGATTCAAGAACTAATGACCCAGGGTAATCCAGGGGAAGGACAGCAATTGTTCCCCCACCCCACTTTTCAAACGCTTGTGTCATGACACAAAAACATGTGCGTTTTGTGCGTTCACTTTTGCTGAGGTGATCCCCAAAATCACATAAGAAAAGGGGATTCCTCCAATTCTTGCGGATTTAACATGCGACTCCATATCGAGGTTTCCCGTCCAATGCTGTGGAGTCTCATGACAGTACAGGTACTCTATCCCTCCTCTTCTTCCACCAATCGACTTCTAAAAACGTGATCCGTGCACCAAAATGCGTGTTGTATTGCTTTGTTTCTTGCTAGGGCAGCATCACGAATTTCAAACATGCTTCTAGAGAAGTCATGCATTCCAGCAATGGGATCTTCAAAATAAAACTTTTTAAATTTACTCTATGGGATACAAATGTTTGCCCCTCCAAGACGATTTCTGTTTTAGTCCCAAGATCACCGGACCGCACTCCAGAGCAAGTCGTTTATCTAGCCGAAGACAGCTTTGTATGAGGTCATGGGTTATGTCTGATGTGCTTCAGTGTGGCTGCAAGGAACATGATGATATTTCACAGTGACATTTAATATGATCTCCTTGAAATTGTAAAAATGTTGTCATAAATGCTATATTTGGAGCGATTAAGCTATCGTGAAAGACGCTTCATCAGAAGTTCATGCTGCTGCACTTCATCAAGCTGGAACTGGGTTCTGATGAAGCGCAGTCCACAATAGCTTAATCGCTCCAAAATATAGTATTTTTGACAATATTTTTTTACAAGTCCAAGGAGTAGGTCATGCTAAATGGCACTATGATGCGTCATGGGTTAGCTATACCTAATCAACGGGACATTAAGGGTACTATATATATGCATTAGTTCGCCTGTATCACGTGTCATGTGCATCACCATCACACACACGACTCATGGAAAGGCTAAGTATTTCATGACTTCTTAAAGCATGACCTAGGAACATGTAGAGCATGTAGGCACTTGGTTGCGTGTTGCAGGTGTTCATTAAAGTGACACCTTTTATGTATTTGCTTACAGAATACAGAATGCATTTGTCACAACAGGAAGCTACGAGGGCCTAATCGAGCTGGACAGGTTATCCGCGAGAAACTGCATCAGCTGCGAAGAACTGGGTACAGTGTAGGTACCTATATAACAGTGAAACAAATCACAGAGTGACGCGACGAGAACAAGAGGAGCCGAACATACGAGAAGAAACGACCGACGAGAACACGAAGAGCCGAACGACAAGAAGAAATGACCGACGAGAACACAAGGAGACCGATGCGAACACGACAAGATCGACACGAAAATAAGAAGGCCGAGAAGAACAGAATAAGACCGACGAGAGAATAAAGGGACCAACAAGAGCATGAGGGAACCGACGAGAGAATGAGGGGACCGACGAGAGCATGATGAGGCGGTAGATGATGTTGGTAGACCGACGTACGTGAGGATATCGACGGAATGTGCGAATGTGATACGGCAAGGGCCTGGCCAAGAGCATAGCCAAGGAGTCGAATGGGCAGTCTCTCCTCTGGGAGATATGAGGAATCCTTCAGACCTCCGCAGGGATCTCTTGGGTCTCTAAGTCCCCAGCGATACTGGGGTCTTAGAGACTCCTGCGGGGACTCTTCTGGGCCCGCAGGAGCCCACCATTCAGAAGGCACACATGGGGTGGTCATCCCATCCTCTGGAGGTATAATAGGCCAAGGGGGCCTGTTAAGAACCTGTGGGGGACCTCAAGATCTCCAGCTGGGGCCTCGACAATTGGCAATGGAGTGGCCACACCCTTTCCTGGAGATATGAGTGCCCAGGGGACCAGCTGATAGCGCCACAGTGGACTCTCACATCCTCGGGGGCCTCAGCGGGCCCTTGAAGGGACCCAAGAAGGGTGAGGGTGGGCACCCGTCCCCCAGAGGCATGTGGAGGTGGGGTGTTGGCAGAGAACCTACTAGGGACCACAAACGACCGAGCAAAAGGGACACAAAGTTCGAGCAAAAGCTAATTATTTTTAGGTAATGCACAGAGGCTGCTAAAGTCCCACGGGCCTCCTACCAAGCCATCGTTCATCTCACCCTCTCCTTTGAGCGAACCATGACAACGCCCTTGTACATACTTGACCAATATGACACAGGCCTGCTCCCGACAGGAGATCTCAGTCTAGCAGGCTAGCTCAGCCTGCTGACACTTCACCCGGCATCTTGCAAATGCATAAGTGAATCACAAAGGTGAGGGTAATCTAGAAAGTGTGATAGTTCCAAGTTCTGTGGATTATGCCAGGTGAGTAATTCACAATTGTAAATCCAAAATGTTCATGCATGGCAATTCAATAGTAGTCTCGAAGTGTTCCCACGACATTGCTGGCATCGCACAGACACAAGATCACAGAGTAGTGTGCTGACGTATTGCTTCCAGTCCCAGCTTTTCATTTCGTGCCGGTGTTGCGCTAAAATTGAAACATTAAAGTTCCCACGCCCGCTAGCATTGGCCACATGACATAAGCGTATAGAGGATAGATAGAGGGCCACGGGCGTCATTTCTTAAAATAATTGGGGGCACAACACATGAAGCTAATGGGTGGGCCCAAATGGATTGGGGCACACTCCATAGGGTCCCATGTTAAACGCTGAAATTATTGGGAGGAAAGCAAACATTGAGGGGGCACTTTCCCTCTCAAAAGTATATAAAACAACATCCCTGCAGAGAGCGACGTCCCTTCTTCCCCTATCCCCCTCAATCTTCTCGGATTTTAACCACTAACCCAACCGCCTTGCTTGGAATGATGAGCCTAAAAATCGGAATTTTCCCACCGTCTCCTTCTCACACAGAGACACACTTTTAGACCAATCCTGGGCGCATGTAACATACTAACGGCGCTATGATAACGCCCACATAATAAAGATAGCATCCGGATCCCTCAGACGCATTGGCACGGCCCCCAATCTGGTCAAAAATTACCAATGACGATCAGTTCTCCTCGTACAGCATATCAGGATGAGAGGGGGAAGTGAATTTTGGAGAAGCCAACTTTGGAGAAAAGGTCATGAGCTTTTTCAAAGCTGGAAGGATAGGTGGTGAGGGATGGGTGGATAGAAGGATGGAAGGTGGTGGCTGTCTTGTGGAAAGTGAACTGTTCCAGTTTCCCAGAAGTTCACCGCGACACATCTGCGGATGTGTACTGTGGAAGAGAAGGATGCGTTTGGGATGTGGGGGGGGGGGGGGTGACTGACCTCCGAATCTGTCGCGCACCAGCTGAGAGGCGAGCGCGGCGGTGCGATGGAGCGGGTGCAGCGCGGCCGAGCCCATCCAGCCGAAGCCGGGCGCCAGCTGCAGGCCGGCCGGCCGCTGCGCCGGCACCCGGATCACGCCCGGCGGCCACGGCTCGTACAGCGCCGCGTAGTGGTCGGGCAGCACGGTGGGCGGCAGCACGGCCGACGACACGGCCGCGTAGTAGGGCGGACACGGCGCCGCCGGCGGCTCCTTGTCGCCGGCCGACAGCGGCCGCTCGCCGTCTGACGTCGGCGGGCGAGCCGCGCCGCGCGCCGCCGGCCAGCAGCCGCGAGATGCTGAACGACAACTGCGCGCTGGCCGGCGGCGAGTCGCCGCCCCGCTCCGGCTCCGAGCCGCCCGGCCACGACGGCCGGCTGTCCTCGTCCACGTTGATCTCGGCGTCGGCGTCGGCGTCGGCGTCGGTGTCGGGGTGCTGCGGCGAGTGGGCCATGCCCGCCGGAGACTCGATCATGTCTCTGGGAGGGGCGCGCGCGCGCTCTCTGTCACTGTGCACGACGGCAGTCTGTCACAGCCGGCCACGGCGCGCGACGCAACTACGCCGGTCACGGCGGGGGCACTCGGCGGCCGCCGCCACCGGCTGCCGGCGCCGCGCCGCGCCGCCCGCTCATTGGTCGCCATCGATTAATTCCACGGCTAAAGAGCGTCTCGGCCAATGGGCGAGCGGTTTGAGCGGACGCCCCGCCCCGGCCATTAATCGCTGCCGACGACGATCGGGATTGGCCAAACAATCATTACCGAAGAGATACATGGTTTTATGAGGAATTAACAATAGAAAATAGCTTGAACATTGGAAAGTTTGCCGTTCAGTGCATTATCTGGGATCCGTGCCGACTCTGGCGGCGGTATGATGAGGGAAGAGACACCCTCTCACTGATGCCTTTGAGGGCCCATAAAGGAAGCATTTGTCGAATGCTCTGCGACGTAATTGCAATTGTTTGTAGATTCAATTAGGCCCCAGAGAGATTTACGGTGGAGATAGGCGGGTAATTTGTCGTCCACCATTGTGGCTCGGCCCGGCTTTGCACCCCGTCCGTAAAACACCGACAACAAGGACAAACCATTACCGCCGCAATTGCCCTATCTCGTTAGAATCCCTGAGTAAACACAGCACACCAGGGGCTTATCTGGGAGAGCGGTGATCAAACGGGAACGAGGCCATTTTGTTGATGATCCTGGGCAGAAGAACTCGACCGGAGAGGGTTCACTTGTTCGAAGCGATTGATGGGGCCGACCGGAGTGTATGGCTAATGCACGAGTCGGACGAGACACGTCCATTTGTGCGGTGCTGTTGGTGTTCGATGTCCGCACTGCTGTCGACAATACTCGTGGAATTCGCCGCGCTCACCGAGTCGTGAGCCCGCGCTTCATAGTGAAGCGGAGGAGCCGAGTGGTGACGACTTTGTTTGCGATCTTGTTTGTTTTGCACGGTAAATTTAACCGCTTTCATTGTACATGCAGACACCTCTTTTATACCGCATGTTTTCAGAACGTGTATGCAGGCAGTGGCAGTGGTTTTGCCCGATATAAAAACTGGATTTCTGGGATCCTTCTTCAACACTACGATGTCGATTAAATTCCGAACTCGACGTTCGCTTTCAGCGAACATGAAACCAAACTGACGACTCTTTTCACCCATCCTCCGAATATAAGCAGTGTTTTCCAGTGACATGTAAGCTAAATTCCTTTTGGAGGATAGCACGCACCCGCGAAGTGAAATTAGGTGATCCGAACATTCGCGTTCAATGAACTTTAAGTTGGTGTGTAAAACATTAGCATGCTACGCCAGTTTGGGCATTATGTAAAGGAAAGATCGTAATCTGAGTTATGTGATATACAAATAAAGAGAGAGGGTTAATATACCAATACAGCTTCTTGAAAGGAAAATGCATTTGAGGACATATTCGCGTTTGAAATTGGATAACAATTCCATTATTCGGTGCAAGGTTTGTTTACCTTTCATTAATTCACGAGTACACATGTGATGGCAACCTTTTGGCTGTCATAAAAGCCCTGGGAGTTCTAACATTATTCCTATGGTGGTGTATAAAACCGTACAGTCAGGGCATTCAAGAATGAATCTTGGACGTGCTAACTCGAAAATCTCTCCTACACGCATTACACAAAGTTTCTTCTGTAGTCCAGAGGAAATGACCCACCAAACGACAGGCATGGCACAACGGGACGTTCGATTTACGTAGAGCCAACGGTCTGTGGCATTGGCTAGCTGCTCAACGCAAGGCTATTGTTAGTCACGCCAACCTGAAACACATTTCCCCATTGAGAGATCTAACCGGTAGCATTGGAGGGACCAAAAGCGTTTGGGAGAAACCAGATACACCTAAGCTACTAAAAGTGTACAATTTGTTAACTCATAAATGTGAAACCTCAACTGATGTAAGTTTGAGGTATCATCAGTGTATGAATTCGAGCAAGACTCTTTTCTGAAAATGCTAGTACTTAGTAGTTTTTTTTTTGGGGGGGGGGTGGGAATCATCGTTTGTGGTCTGCTTGTTGTTTGGTTCTTTTTGTTCCACTTGGTTTTGTTACAGGGGATGTGACAAGAATACCTCCACCCCTTGGATCCACCTCCACCTCCACCTCCACCACTCGGTTTTGTTACAGGGGATGTGACAAGAATACCTCCACCCCTTGGATCCGTCGGCACGTTTGCATTCATCGATCTGACCACACTTCCCAGGCAGCATGACATGAAATGGGTTCCATGTTGCCAGAGCAGGAGAGGCATCACTGCGGGGTGGACAATATTGAAAGGACTACCGAATAGTTTGAGAAGGTAAGCCAGAGTGGCGAACCTACCGCTGAGTATTTGCGAATATATTCCGATCACGCAGCTCTTTCAGCAGTTCAGCACTGAAAGGCTGAATATCGTGATTGAAATACTTAGCTAAGTATGAGGAGCTATCCAAAGAAATACATAGGATAGCTCTTCATGTTCTCCTTAATCAATATTATAATCAATCTTGCCATGGAACATTTCCAAGCTTGCGACACTGGCCTGATCAGCGCCACCTATACATCCACCTGCACTCCTTTGTTCCTGTTGTTTGCAACTTTGTGTAATTAATACACTCGCCGTTTTTCCGTTGATTTTTGTTTCAAAGCTGAATTTCTCTTAATTCTGTAAATCATACCAGTGTAAGTGGGTACCGGGAAACTGAAGAAAAAAAACACAAAACGTAATATATTATATGTTTTGTTCGTTATGGCCCTTGCGAACGTCAGAGCAATTCAGAACAAAATTTATAGACAAATACAATAAATTGTGTGTGATTGCGTGGGAATAGAAATAGGAAGCACGGGACATACCCTTCCTTGTGCCTCTGTTTGGGAACCATAACTATTTATCAGTTGTGCATTGCGGTTAGAGATAATCGATTTTGAAGAAGGTAAGCCGATATTGTTCGGATATTTCCATGCCCTGGAGTAATTCATTTCCATGTCTAGGAGCTCCAACGCGACATGGTGAAGTGGTATTGCGGTGTCAAGCTTCAAATGGTGCAAGTAGAAGCAGTGACGTTTTACAATTTCTGGGGGGACTTTCCACCCCCAACCTCAACAGTGGTGGAACGCATGGAATAGGCGCTATGTTGAAGTTCAGACATATTATGTGATGCATACTCACTCTCCCTATAGCCCCTCAATAACCCTTACGATGGAATCGTCAATTTGGAAGAGCTAACATCCAACCGTACCATCCCATAGTTCCTGCTGTAGGTACCTACGTCCTACCGGATAGCATCACGAATTTTCCTGCTCGATGGCATTTAAAATATTTGTAATTTACATGACCTCGAAGGGACGTTCGGCATCTCCATGGCTAGTTGGGATGGATGCCTTTCCGCGCTACCGAGCAGATCACATGATCGAGCAGACAAAACAGCCATCGCCTAAAAGTTATTAATGTGCTCTAAATATTTCGGCGCTTATTTCGAGACATGAGCTCCTAACAAACCAAGCATTTGTACTTGAGAGTTGAGATATGCGCATGCGAGCTTAAAATGCCAGCAGCAGCCTAGCAGCTGTAACGCACACGCTTACCTCAGTGTGCGCCCTGCACGACTCCACACCAATGCGATGCGATCCGACAAGCCCTCGTGTTTTAATTGGTATACGCAGAGGAATGTATAGATACAGTTCACCGAACCCAGAGCAATACAATGCGTCCGATGCCTGCGTAGCATCCAAGAACGAAGACCACTTACTTTAGATTGGTCGCTTAAGCCGCCTGTGACACACTTTATCGTGCTATGAGTACTGAAGCACCACCGTATCACAGCACAGGAAGTGTGCAGTGCTTCAGTATTGTGTACGGTATTTGCGTGTTCAAAAGACCAATGAGGTGCTTTGGGCTCGCATGAAGTCGCCACCATAGGGGACAATGAAAATATACCTCCCTCACGGAAAGAGCCTCGTCAGGAGCTGGAAATGGGGCCAGGAGACTGATCCAGGGACTGAGGAGAACTTTATAGCAATGTGCATATGTACATAGCATAAAAAGAATAGACACAAGATCTTCAGATTTTCATAGCTGACGTTGTGGTGGTGGAGCTTCCAGACTGCTTGCATCATGATCTCATCGCAGTTAATCACTCTTTTGATCGTGGGTTACATGCATGGTGTTGTGGTCGCTTCCTCAGATATTATCGCATTGGGTTACGGCAGTGACGAGCGCATCGATGAGATGTAAGCGTTGTGATTGCTGCGTTGTGATAATACCAAAACTGATGGAATGCGTTGCGATTCCTTGTAAATGTTCCCACACTTATCGCATGGCATCGGAGTTCGGCCATTTTTGAGTTGCCAAGACATATTGGAGCCGCTTTAAATGACCACCAGACGATTTACGATGTGATTGGCCCCGAATTGGTCCAAGCATAGCCACAGTCCACACAGCCACAGTCCACGACCACCTTCACTGAAGTGATTGAACATTTTATCGATATTAAATAACTCTGGCATGTGCTTCCCTGCTTATGGCGACATTTTGTCGCGATATGTAGGACTTTCAACATATTTTGGTTGATCTCGACAAAAAAGTTGAGATAAATTAAAGCGCAATGCTACGAGACCCCAACCTGCATCAGAAATAATTATCATTTGGACATGGGTGTGCCCGTAATGAACAATGCAATCGTGTGTTATAATTGTACTTTGGCTAAGCAAATATGCAACACGACACCTCAGGGGTGCGAAGGAAGATATCCACCAAGAATATCGATACGAGTCGGTCGGTTCATTTCCTGTGGATTTTTTTTTCATGAAAAATGGTTTCTACTGAATGGCATCCGGCAGCATTTTACACACCAATCACCTCCTTCTTTGCGAACAATATTCTGGCAGTTTCTTCCCCTTCTAGATATATCGGGTGTACATTGGGGTTTATCGTCAATGGCAGAATGCTTAGCATGGGTGTATTGCGATTATAATGGGTGTAATATCAAGAAGGTGCGCATTATTGGGTGACGCGTGGAATGCACTTTTGTTCATTTCCAATTAACCATTATCAGTTATTGGATTGTTGAGCAAACAGTAAAAATCCCGAATCGTCCATCTATACTGGACGAGTGGACGATCATATCCATCATTTACACTCAGCGACAGTTCCGGTCTACTTTCGCGGCCAAAGCTTGGTGGAAAGCCCACTTTTCGTCTGCCTGAACCCCATAATAGGGGACACCGCCAAAAGTCTCAAAAAGGATCGACAAGGAGCTAAGCATGTGCATGACAAAAAGAGGCCCTTGAAAAGAAACATTGAAATAAATCCGAAGACTCGCCCAAGAAACCAACACAACCTATAGTTTTGCAAAGCAGATCCTCAAAAACAATCTCAGCCTGGCACAATACATATTATCCATTCACCGCCAAATGACAGAGGCTGACCAGGAGCAGCGACTGTGTTTTCTAAGTGGTTTATTGAAAAGAGCGAACTTGTTACCTACCTCTGGCTTTTTCAGCAACGTTTGGCTTGGTGACGAGGATCATTTCCGTATCTAGGCAGGGGTATGAGTACCCAATGCCATCGAATCTGGGTCTCTGAGCTGCCAGACATTGTTCAGGAGAAGTCGCTTCATAGCAAAACAAAAGCATCACTGTTTGGTGCACGTTCGTCACTAAAGGAGTCCTTGGAGTCCTTTGGTCCGAGTACCAGGACAAATCGCCAGCCACCATCACCAACGGGCGCTACATACCATCACCAACCTAACCATCACCAACGGGCGCTACATAGATATTCAAAGTCGCTCTTGGAGCCAGCTGGAGAAGGGCCACGGGGCAGGTTTGGATGCAGTGTAGCTCCATCTTGACGGGGCGTCACTGACGAGCATTCACATGGTGTGCCACAAGAGGATAACTGGAAGCCCTTGTGGGTATATACCAATAGCACATCGCAGACGAACAGTCTCTAAAACGTGGTGTACCACAAGAGGATAACTGGAAGCCCTTGTGGGTATATATCAATAACACATCGCAGACGAACAGTCCCTAGAGCATGGCGTACCACAAGAAGATTACTGGAAGCCCTTGTCGGCGTATCCAAAATGAGGACAAAATTGCATCGACCCACCCATCCAAATACCCAATAAAAAGTGTCCATCATTTGTAGTTTTGTGTTTATTAGCGATATAAATGTGAGTCATTTTTATGGTTAATCCAGTAATCATCGGGTTGTGGCAGGTTCGTTGGCAGCCCTAACGTGGGCACGTTCCAATCTACCTCATCGAGTTAACGAGTTGTCCACTTTTTAATGTCCACATCGGGATTCGTTAGAAAGGAGCTACGTTCCTGTCGTTTCGATAACCATCCAACTGACTTTCGGCTGGTCGACAGAAGATTCAGATTCTACTATGTGATATGGGAAGCTGTTCTATGACAGACCACTTCAATGCTGAAGCTTTGTAGGCGTCTCGGTGACCTCCTGGTACTCCGAAGCTTCATGTTTGAACTGAAAAGCAGAGTGCTGGTGTGCATTAAACAGCATTTATCTCATCACAGATAAGTGCACGTTGATCGACCTTTCTCTCATCTCCTGGGGATATGGACTATACATTTCCACACGGTGGCGTGCCTATGACCGATTGTATGGATTCGGTTGCTTCAGGGTGCATCAGGTAACGACTTTACTTCCTGACCGTACAAACGCAATGGCTTGAGAGTAACGATTCCCCACACATCGTGAACAGCTTCCCTGGGTTATGGTAGGTCGTCCTGCATGGAGGGCCGTGTGTGGCCTGCTCGTACCATTAATTCCAGCGGCCTTCCAAGGAGAATCGCCATCGAGATATTAGGACGATTAGGACGATATAAGTGCGACAGTGCCGGTTCCGGTGTAACCTCAGCGGGTGGTCCGACCACCCCCGCCCTCCTCTCCGGGGGTATATCCATCCCCGCTGTTCCTCTCAGTATGAACTGCGGAGGGAGATCACAGGACGTCCTACATGAGCCATTCACTGAGCATTCATTGAACATTCATGCATGCATTCATGGGGCATTCGATGGACGGCCCAATAAGGTGTCATATTACTTGATACACAGGGATGACTTAAAACTTTACAGAATCTGGAACCCTCACGATGTACAGAAAACAACATCTATGTCCATACGTGAAACCACTTCAGGAAGCAACACCTATCTCTATGTGGAAAGCAACACCCATGTATGTACGGGAAACCACTGCTATGCCTTTGCGGGAAGCAACACCCATATATATGTGGGAAGCAAAACCCGTGTCAGTACCGGGACACAACACCCATGTGTATGCGGAGAAGCCGACTCATGGCTCCAGGCCAAAATTTACCTTGGTGTCGACGATAACTTTCTGTATTTAGGAATTATCGGTCCTGGTGGTGGTGCTGGACATTTGAAATATTTGTGTAGTGGTGCCCTTACCAACTTAATCCGCGTGAAAAGAATGATGGGTACGAATTTAAAGTTATCTTTGGTTTAATTTCCGCCATTATATTTTCTTCGTCGGTTTTCATCATTGGTCATCCTCTAAAAATAATATTGGTGGCACGCGTATTAAGCAGTTGAGCTTAGGGTGCCGTTCATATTCCTTTGGTTAAATGTACCGAACATAATGGTACACGCGTTGCTGAAAGTGTAAACAAAACAGAAATAAGCATATATAGACATTCCGGCTGGTTGTGCGTGGTCACATTTAGAGCAGACTCATGTCATTGGCTACAGAGGAATCTTGTGCCTTGTCACATTTCAGGCAGATTCATGCTGCCGGCTGCGGTGGACTTTTAGTGCCAACACACGGCACTTGAGCCCCGCCTCAGTTTACTTCAGCGCCACCCAGACTTTAGAAAGTTAGCATCAGGCCTGCAGTGATAAATAGAAAAGGTACCGCTTGGAAAACGCGACCTATTCTGGTAGCGGTGGTGGTGTTTGCCCAATTAGGGATCAACGGAATATTTTGCTATGCTCGGTAGTGTAGCTATTAAGTCATCAAGTCATAAAGTTGTAATGCTTAATATGAGGCACAGAGGCTCATCAGCGTTAACCCCAAAACGGGAATATAATACAAGGAGAGAAAAAAAATGACTGAAGCCTCCCTAATCAATCCAATGTCCTGAATCCAGTAGAAACTATCTACCCCATTGTGCAACCATTGCAAAACTGTTCATAATTACATGCCCAAAAGCTGGTTCTGGATCCGCTGCCAGGTTCACCTGTTCTTGGCACAATTCCCCATTTATGAGCTTGATCTAAAGCACCTATGTTGATCAATCTCACTACATTTACCCCTATTCGCATCCCCTGCTCCACAACTTCGATTTCAAAAGTAAAATTGTGTGCATGTAGAGTACATCCATCCAATTTTTAACTACGTCCAATGAATGACTCCCCACTACATCACCAGGCATTGCACTCGATTGATCAATCATCCTTTGACTGAAAGTTTGGCGTCTTACTGTCCTGCACCTTTACTTGGTTAACCTAATCGATGACCCCTAATTATAAGAATATCGTTCATATTAGCATTATCTAACCCTGTTGCTATCTTAAGCATCTCAATCATATCACCCATTAATTTCCTATGCTTGAGTGATATACTACATATATAATATCATCAACCTCTTCCCACATTATAAGTTACCAAGTCCACTGAAAGGCTCGTGGCACCGCGCTGTACTTTTTCTTGCATACATAGATAACTTTTTAAGGAAGAACTCTTTTTCATAACGTCTTTCATTTTACATTGAACCTCCTATTAATGATTCCTAGCATTCTACTCGTCCCGTTCCCAGCTGAGTTACAATGCTTTTCTGCGTTAGGGTCACATAAAACAAAGACGCCTAAATATTTTCCTCCTCAATATGATCCAGTTCACTACCTCCCATTGTATATCTAAGTGTCCCACCCCCAGACCTCTGATTAATGGCCTTACGCACTACACAGTACACCTGTGATGGCTGAAATAATGTTTTTTCTCAGTCCACTTTTTAGGTTCTATGATTCTAGCTCAATATTGCTAGATGCTCCCTATTGTCAGCCATTTCTATCCGTTTCATGTAATCAACAATTTTGAACACCCTATTTCTCCGCCTTACCGCAATTCTGCTCACAAAGATGATAAAGATAAGTGGACTTTGAGAGAAGCCCTGAGGTACAGCCCTGATAAAATCCTCCCATTCCGATTTACATCAATTTAATACTAACATTTCTTTCTTTCCCTTAACCATGCTCCAATCCAGCCTAGAACATCTGCATCAATCCCAGCCTGCTCCAGCTGATGAATTAGACACTTGAGTAGAACTTCATCAAAAGCTTTGCTGTGCTTGCTTTGCTTGCTTTGCTTTTAAAAGCTTTGCTATATAAGGTATAGGTACATCATGATTACCCTGTTTCCATTGCCACCTTGCCTTGATACATACTCCATGAATTCCAGAAGATTAGCTAAACAAGATCTTCCAGATCGAAATCCATGTTGAGCATCTGTTAAAATGCTATGCCCATCAAGATGAGCCTAAGCATTCTCTTTCACACGTTTTTTTATCACATTGTTTTTTCTAATTAGTCAGGTCACGCTAACTGGCCTGTAATTCTCATGGAGTTTCTATTGCCATTTTTCAAAATCGAAACAACAATTGCATTACGCGAATCCTCAGATACTTCAGAACACTCAAACGACTGCCCGAAAATGACACCTAGAGCAACTGCTAAAACCTGAGCACACTCAACTAAAATCCTAGCTTATATGTCCACCAGGACCAGGTCCTCCGGCTTTATTCGGCAAGATTTTCTGCGACTGATTTGCTACAGCTTCTGTAGTTATTGTAGTTATTGTAAGATCTTTGAACTTATTCCCTGCCATTACATGACTTTTAACTTGAGACTATGAATATTCCAAGTCCATCCAAGGTTCACTAGATGTATGCAGCAAATCGAATTTAAGCGTACATTTCGCGTCATGTATAAATTGCATCGGTATGGGCTGTGCTAAATGTTGCATGGGCTGCGTCGCATGCTAGCAGTCGCGTGTGCTATGTGTCTCACCATGGTCCATGGGTGCACCTGAAGTGCTCCTCGCAAACCGGCACACATGGTCAGATTGGTGGTCTGGCTGCAGGAGCCCACACAACGTTGCATGCGGCTGAGAGTTTTGCTGAGGCAACTTCCACACGATGATATCATGGGCTGGTCCGTCTTTCCCAGCGCAGTGGCGGTGCGCAGCTGCTGGACCGGTCAGCTTACCGGACGGTAATTGGTCGTAACCGTGCCCAACTGTCCGCCAATCAAGCTGCTCCAGTCAGTGCATGCAGGAAAATTGACAAAAATGAGCCCATCGTTTGTCAGCAGCTCAGAGATGCTGTCGATTGGCCTGGCCTTTCAAAGACCGAGTTTCCCGGTCGCACATCAGCCGCTGTCAACAGCCGAGCTTCGTGAAGCTTGCAATCCTTTCTGAAGCAGCCGAAACAGCATTGCAAGAAAACCACTACCTAACTTTAAAGAAGCACTATGAGTGCCGGCTTTCCGCCGGCAGAATTAGTCTCCCGGTGAAAGTGAATAAAAGAACAGTTTCAAATCGTGTGTCTGGATATCTAGAGAGGTGCTGCTCACCAGGGAACTTTGATGTGTCAGCAGGAAGCGGCAGTTAAAGCATGGAAGAGAACGGGAATCATAAGACCCATGTTTTTTGTGGATTTTTTCTTACACAAACACACCAAGATGATGGCGTGTAATTGGCTTAGCTTCCATCTCCATCGCCCAAGAAGTGATTGTACTCCGCCATCCTGCCAAGGTCATAACGCCACCGAATCAAAGATTCGAACAAATTTTTGTTTGAGAGGAAAAAGCGTAAATGCGGTCATGAGGTATTGCTGCTCTACTATCTGGCCTCCAGCAAAGCTTCCTCAATGAAGTGGCTTGTACCTGTGTTGCTGGATGATTGTTCACACATTTTGCATTATCATTTCAAGCGTGTTCCTATAAACGTCAACTTCCTGATTGAAAAGTGTCTTAAGTTTATTGAGGTTGCGGCTTTCGACTACCCATGCGAGGAAGGTTTACGGTCGGCAGCGAGGCATGGAAAGTTGACGGGAATTGTCCAACTAAGGTATCTACTGAATTATTGAGCATATGCGAGAATCAAAACCCAACGTCGCGTGTTTCATGCGCTGCATTTCCCAAACCTCTGTGCAACTATTTCACAAGAAGATAGGAGGAGATATATGTCGCGACGATGGAAAGGGCAGCGGTTTCGCGCCGATTTCGGACCAAGTCACGCTCTATTTAAATACGGCGATGGTCGTAAATGCTGGGTATGTCGTTCTACAGCCTGATGCGACGGCCTTACCAAGACTGCAGACTCCCAGTATCAAAGAGAGAGAGAGAGAGAGAAAGAGAGAGATAGATAGAGAGAGAGGGAGAGAGAGAGAAAGAGAGAGAGAGAGAGAGAGAGAGAGAGAGAGAGAGAGAGAGAGAGAGAGAGAGAGAGAGAGAGAGAGAGAGAGAGAGAGAGAGAGAGAGAGAGAGAGAGAGAGAGAGGGAGAGAGACGAGGAAACACACGCGGCAACATGTGAGTGATTAAGCAACGAACGAGTTCCGTGAGTGACGCTGGAAAATATCCTCCCTTCCCCTAGCTCCCACCCTGCCTGGTACGAGGTGGTTATCTCTCCTCACTTCCCTTAACTCTCAGCCTGCCCGGTACGAGGTGGTTATATCTCCTCCCTTCCCCAAGCTCCCACCCTGCCCGGTACGAGGTGGTTATCTCTCCTCCCTTCCCCTAGCTCCCACCCTGACCGGTACGAGGTGGTTATCTCTCCTCCCTTCCCCTAGCTCCCACCCTGCCCGGTACGAGGTGGTTATCTCTCCTCCCTTCCCCTAGCTCCCACCCTGCCCGGTACGAGGTGGTTATCTCTCCTCCCGTCCCCAAGCTCCCACCCTGTCCGGTACGAGGTTGTTATCTCTCCTCCCTCCCCTAGCTCCCACCCTGCCCGGTACGAGGTGGTTATCTCTCCTCCCTTCCCCTAGCTCCCACCCTGCCCGGTACGAGGTGGTTATCTCTCCTCCCTTCCCCTAGCTCCCACCCTGCCCGGTACGAGGTGGTTATCTATCCTCCCTTCCCCTAGCTCCCACCATGCCCGGTACGAGGTGGTTATCTCTCCTCCCTTCCCCTAGCTCCCACCCTGCCCGGTACGAGGTGGTTATCTCTCCTCCCTTCCCCAAGCTCCCACCCTGCCCGGTACGAGGTGGTTATCTCTCCTCCCTTCCCCTAGCTCCCACCCTGCCCGGTACGAGGTGGTTATCTCTCCTCCCTTCCCCAAGCTCCCACCCTGCCCGGTGCGAGGTGGTTATCTCTCCTCCCTTCCCCTAGCTCCCACCCTGCCCGATACGAGGTGGTTATCTCTCCTACTGTGCCGGAAGAGGAAAGAGCGTCATGCTCCGAGATTCTAGGCGTGCTTCTGATACTATTTTTAAGCTACGTTTTGATCTGATGAATCAGTGAATTAGTCGTTTCTTCAACACATTCTTATCGCCTATTGATTGCCTGAAGGTGAATATTATTATTTTTATGACATGGACTCACACATTCGCCAAGCTTCTTTTTATCTTTGAGTTACCGATTCCAGTTCGCCCTTGTTTTGTTCTGAAGGGTGTTAGTTTTCGTTGTGTGGCATCGTTTTCTATGTCTAAACGACATATTAGAAACTAGAGCTGTGTCATTATCTTTACCAAGCGAGAAGTGCGACTATTTCATTGAGGCTATTCCTACTCGGTAAATGTGCAACTGGCTCAGGTACATCGACATGTGTGTCCATTACATTCTTGTGCTTGACGTTCGGCCTTAACCATTATCCAAGCACGTTTTTCTAGTGAAAAACATATATCAATAAACTTACCAAGCTTCTCATTTCATACGTCCTGTGACGTTGTAGGTTACAGGTATGTACATTCTGACATGCCACATCAATTCTCACGATGTCTGAGCTAGCAATGGAAACTTATATACAAACATACATCCACACATAACATCACATTCCTATTGTATCGCCATGGATTTCACACACAAAGATGTATATATTCACAAAACAGCAAAGATCACCACAAAATACGCATAGCTATAACGTATAAGCGCATGATTTTCCAAACGCTTAAAACTCCATGAATCATCACATCCATAAATACACAATTTTTATTTCGACACTCTCAACGTATGATCCGTAGCACTGATCCTCGTCGCGGCTAAAATCGTAGAACGAATGGTTCAGCATCAAGAATATGCATACATGTCTCGACAAAGCCTATATCTACAGTTCAGATGCCATTAGGCTGCATCACTCCACCGAAGGTGTTCTAATTAACTCACCTGGCCATATCTTTTCAGCGGATAGAAGAGAGATTACCATAATTTGTCTAATTGACTTGAACAGATGCTTTCACGTAATTGACCATTCCAAGCGTCCCACAGAATAACAACTTTATGGAATTGACGGTGAATGGTTTTATTCTTACCTCACAAAACTAAAAGCGTTTCCGCTACAAATCCTTCAGGACGTCATCTATTACCAAAGCTCTTCACGAAGGCATTCCGATTCTTCAAGGATCATCCCTAGGCCCATTGTTGTGCCGTGCATTTGCTAATCATTTCTTATATTTTAGTCGAGGTCCATGTTATCCAGTGCGACAATGACGCTCAAATGTTATTTGTCTGGTAGGAAAGACGATATGAACAACTTGACGAGATGACCTTGGCCGATTCCCTGGAACACTCATTCGACTCTCAGGATCTCCGGTTTGTGTAAAATTCGCCTGAAGTGAGGCCAGCTAAGACGCAGCTGCTGGTGTTCGGAAGCCGACACACATTAGGCAGCATGACAAGAATAAGTGTAGCATACCGTGAGGGAACAGTGAGCCAGGTAACACGGTCACAGCCTAGCAGCGGTGTTTGACCCGTACCTGTCGCAAGTGTACTGGTAACACATGTCACTCACGAGTGCTTCGGACTTTTGATTGAGTTTAGTCGCATTTGGCACGATATTCTGGCATTTGTGCTGGCTGCTCTTCTCCACGGCTTGGTCAACTTGCACGTTAGAAATTGGATATCGTAGTTGCGAACTATTCCGATAAAAGTGATAACAGATTTGTTAAACGTCAGCACGAACATTCGCCGGAAAGCGCCAATTCGAACAATTGGAACATCTGTCGAAGGTCTTCAGCCGGCTCACTTCCAAGCAAAACCTAACCACTGGTCCTGCGTGTTTGTTCATTATCTTCAACTGTCCACCTCGGCAAGCAAAGCAGTACAGTGAAAGTTTCTTGCCGATTCAATGCATGCAAATTTTTATCATGTTTGACAGCAAGCAAAAACGCTATTATTATATTTGTTATATATCAAGCAAAACTGTGGTACTTCATCCTATCAATAAAAAAATCACTGTCATCAAGGTCACCGGAGGTCATATGATCTGAGGTTATGGGGTAAATTGTAATAATTTATCATGTATATAAAAGATTGTCGGAATTGGATTCCTTGGACCTTTGCGAATAAAAAATGAATGTCTGGATATTTATATTTGGAGTGATATTTAACATAGTTATCGGCCACCGTACATAGCCGGTCAGCGTGATCTTCCTGAAATGCCCGAGGCTATAAATACTGAACCATGAACCTGATCGAAGTACATTTTCAGCACGTGGATTCAGGGCATAAGATGACCCTATACACCAATTGTGCTCAAAATCTGACACATGAGGGTGGACAATCACCCCCTTGCCTTGTCGATTTGTCCGGGAATTCCCCAGATCCTCCTGAAGCAACTGGGTTTGCTTGCGATATTTCCGGCGTTTCCTGTTTAGCTTGCTAGCACCGTCAGTTTCTCACAAGCGAGGACGCAGCCAGAGCGAATCTACTCCTGTGAATATGGTACAGAAGTTCACCTGGTTGGCCTGGACGGGCACGCTTTTGAGACCGGACCAGCTTCAGGGTGCTCATGTCGGCGCACGGACACCGCAGCTGACGCTCGCCATCCGTCGCCGCAGCTCAGAGACAGCCGGTTTGATTAACGTTCCGGAAACTCCAGGGCGGGGATGGAAATTTTATTTCTGCTTTTAGTAATGCAATTTGGCGAATGCCTCGCGTTCGAAGTCACCTGCCGAAAGGCGCGTGTTCAAAGTCACCTCCACGCATGACGAAAGGCGCGTGACTGCATACACACTCAACACAACGCGCCCGCCACTGATATGAACCGAAATTCGACTGCACCGCACTTTGAACACTTGCCCTCGCTCGTCCATCGCCCCAATAGGCGCCTTACATTGAATTACTTGATATGAGCGAGGACAAAGCCCGAGCTAGTCTGCTCCCATGTGTGTGGCGCAGAGCTTCACCTGAGTAACCCGACCCTGTCAATTTTGTGGAACAATGTAACCTCTTTGTTGCGAAGTTTCGCGTCATGATTTGCTTACTTTTAATAAGATGAGTTTTTCCTTTTGATTTGTATCCCGATATTCTTCACGAATTGTCTTCGCTCAAAGAAAGAGTTTTACGGCGGCATTTTCGCTGACGGTCAATTTTCAACAGCGTTCCATTGTGTAACACGACATTTTAAATTCGAATTATCCCACTCAGAACCAGATCTGCCCTTTTCATTTTGATATTCACCACCTTTCATAACAATATTTCCCTGAAGTATCTACTCACAGTATTTGTTCGCAGAATGGGTTTGCGGCGGCATTCATGGGCACGGCCAACTGACCATAGATCTGACACCGCAGGCGGCAGTTGCCCTCCGTTCTCGATGGTGAAGTGGCACAGCATGACTGGGTGATTACGGTGATCTAGACTTCATGACCAAGGGATGGATGCTTCGCCGTTTATTTCTGATGTTCATGACGCAATTTAGTGAATGCACCGCGTCCGAAATTCCTTTAGACCTGCATACCTTCTTGAAGGCCCTTAGCTCTATAGATGCACAAGGTAATGCGCCAATGGTGATTGGCATACATGAAGATTCAACTTCACATGCGCTCTTAGCGCTTGCCCTCGATTATCCAGCGTTCATATAGGCGCTGGATCACCAGGAGGCTGTTGGATCTGATGGTGTCTGCACACAAAGCAGGCTGTCGGGTCTGATGGTGTCTGCACACATAAGGTTATTGGGTCTGATGGTGTCTGTACACAGAAGGCTGTCGGTCTGATGGTGTCTGTACACGTAAGGTTATCGGGTGTGATGGTGTCTGCCAGTGGCGCACCGGAGGGGGGAGCCCAGGGGTCCCGGCCCCCCCCCCCCATGAGACCAAAGTGCCCTTTTGGCCAAAAGTGTCCTTTTGACCGAAAAGTGCCCTCTTGGCCGGAATGTCCCAGATTTAGCCCAAAAATAACCTGCCTTATCATAAGGCAGGTGATTTTCGGGCTAAATTTGGGACATTCCGGCCAAAAAATCATTTTTTCTAGCAATTTTAAAACAAATTGCTTGCTACCCCCCCTCCGGTCAACAAACCTTCCAGTGTGCTCCGGGCCGCAAAGTGCCCTTTGGAGCCGGTCAAGTGCCCTTTTGGAGCCGGCCAAGTGCCCTTTTCGGTCCGGGCCCCCCCCCCCATGGAAAAATCTTGGGTGCGCGCCTGGTGTCTGCACACAGAAGGTTGTCGGGTCTGATGGTGTCTACACACAGGAGGCTGCTGGATCTGATGGTGTCTGCATACATAATGCTACTGGGTCTGATTGTATGCACTTACTCAAGCTGCAAGCTGCTGCAAGCTGCAAATACGCATGCACACAAAAGGCTGCCGGGTCTGGTCACGTGGGCACTCGACAGACTGCTCCTTAATCTTATCCAGAGAACAGCCTGCTCATCAACTCTCACGGGAAAACAGCTTGCCCTCTAGGACCTCTCAGGTCAGCCCGCTCGATGAACCCTCAACGGACGACAATCTACTCCAAGTCCTCCCTGGAGAACTGCCTGCACGCCATGTCCTCCCTGGCGAACTGCCTGCACGCCATGTCCTCCCTGGAGAACTGCCTGCACGCCATGTCCTCCCTGGAGAACTGCCTGCACGCCATGTCCTCCCTGGAGAACTGCCTGCACGCCATGTCCTCCCTGGAGAACTGCCTGCACGCCATGTCATCCCTGGAGAACTGCCTGCACGCCATGTCCTCCCTGGAGAACTGCCTGCACGCCATGTCCTCCCTGGAGAACTGCCTGCACGCCATGTCCTCCCTGGAGAACTGCCTGCTCGCCATGTCCTCCCTGGAGAACTGCCTGCACGCCATGTCCTCCCTGGAGAACTGCCTGCACGCCATGTCCTCCCTGGAGAACTGCCTGCACGCCATGTCCTCCCTGGAGAACTGACTGCACGCCATGTCCTCCCTGGAGAACTGCCTGCACACCATGTCCTCCCTGGAGAACTGCCTGCACGCCATGTCCTCCCTGGAGAACTGCCTGCACGCCATGTCCTCCCTGGAGAACTGCCTGCACGCCATGTCCTCCCTGGAGAACTGCCTGCACGCCATGTCCTCCCTGGAGAACTGCCTGCACGCCATGTCCTCCCTGGAGAACTGCCTGCACGCCATGTCCTCCCTGGAGAACTGCCTGCACGCCATGTCCTCCCTGGAGAACTGCCTGCACGCCATGTCCTCCCTGGAGAACTGCCTGCACGCCATGTCCTCCCTGGAGAACTGCCTGCACGCCATGTCCTCCCTGGAGAACTGCCTGCTCGCCAAGTCCTCCCTGGAGAACTGCCTGCACGCCATGTCCTCCCTGGAGAACTGCCTGCACGCCATGTCCTCCCTGGAGACCTGCCTGCACGCCATGTCCTCCCTGGAGAACTGCCTGCACGCCATGTCCTCCCTGGAGAACTGCCTGCACGCCATGTCCTCCCTGGAGAACTGCCTGCACGCCATGTCCTCCCTGGAGAACTGCCTGCACGCCATGTCCTCCCTGGAGAACTGCCTGCACGCCATGTCCTCCCTGGAGAACTGCCTGCACGCCATGTCCTCCCTGGAGAACTGCCTGCTCGCCATGTCCTCCCTGGAGAACTGCCTGCTCGCCAAGTCCTCCCTGGAGAACTGCCTGCACGCCATGTCCTCCCTGGAGAACTGCCTGCACGCCATGTCCTCCCTGGAGAACTGCCTGCACGCCATGTCCTCCCTGGAGAACTGCCTGCACGCCATGTCCTCCCTGGAGAACTGCCTGATCGCCATGTCCTCCCTGGAGAACTGCCTGCACGCCATGTCCTCCCTGGAGAACTGCCTGCACGCCATGTCCTCCCTGGAGAACTGCCTGCACGCCATGTCCTCCCTGGAGAACTGCCTGCACGCCATGTCCTCCCTGGAGAACTGCCTGCACGCCATGTCCTCCCTGGAGAACTGCCTGCTCGCCATGTCCTCCCTGGAGAACTGCCTGCTCGCCAAGTCCTCCCTGGAGAACTGCCTGCACGCCATGTCCTCCCTGGAGAACTGCCTGCACGCCATGTCCTCCCTGGAGAACTGCCTGCACGCCATGTCCTCCCTGGAGAACTGCCTGCACGCCATGTCCTCCCTGGAGAACTGCCTGATCGCCATGTCCTCCCTGGAGAACTGCCTGCACGCCATGTCCTCCCTGGAGAACTGCCTGCACGCCATGTCCTCCCTGGAGAACTGCCTGCACGCCATGTCCTCCCTGGAGAACTGCCTGCACGCCATGTCCTCCCTGGAGAACTGCCTGCACGCCATGTCCTCCCTGGAGAACTGCCTGCACGCCATGTCCTCCCTGGAGAACTGCCTGCTCGCCATGTCCTCCCTGGAGAACTGCCTGCACGCCATGTCCTCCCTGGAGAACTGCCTGCTCGCCAAGTCCTCCCTGGAGAACCGCCTGCTCGCCAAGGCCTCCCTGGAGAACCGCCTGTTCGCCAAGTCCTCCCTGGAGAACTGCCTGATCGCCATGTCCTCCTTGGAGAATCGCCTGCTCGACAAGTCCTCCCTGGAGAATCGCCTGCTCGCCAAGTCCTCCCTGGAGAATCGCCTGCTCGCCAAGTCTTCCCTGGAGAATCGCCTGCTCGCTGAGGTCCTGCCGGAGGACAGCCCGCTCGCCAAGTCCTCGGAGGACAGCCTGCTGGCTGGATGGTCGGCAAGACACCGGCATGTCCGACCGAGGAATGTGTCGGGCCGACCGCGCTGGCCGGCCGGCAGGGGGATAACATCTGGCGGCAGCAGAGCGGGTCGGGCTGGCGCTGGTCCGCGCCGCCGCGCCCCGACCCGCTTTGATTCGGAGCGGTGATGGTAATCTCGGCAGCGGAGCACTCGGGTTTCCGCTCCGTCGGAGCAGAAGCCGCTGACCAGATGCGACGTAAACGGCGCGGCGCCGCCGCCGGCCGCCCGTATCTGTGCGTGGCGCCCGCTCCGAGCGCGTCGCGATCGCCGCGTCGATGAAGCAGCCGAGGCCGAAGCGAGCCGGTGCGGGCGGCACGAGCGTGAACGAGCGGCGCCGCCGATCGCCGACGCACCATTTTGTTCGCGCCGGCGCCGTCATCTGATGCCCGTTTTCGGATCGTCTTTTTGTGCCGTCTATTGGTGGAGATGAAAATGTAGATATCCGCCGGAGAGAGACACCGTTTGGTATGCGACCACCACGAGGCGCGCAGGGCGAGTCCTGCTCTAAAAGCCGCCGCGGCGGCCCGGTCAGCTACACTTCAGCCGGCGTTACCTCACCGCATCAGTCTAAGCAGACACTCGGCGGTGCATTTTTTCCAATCGTAAAGCGAAGTACCTGATGTGTAAGCTGGTTGTCGTGCTGCTGCGTTAATTGATTTTACCAGTATTGCTGTCGTTTCGGGCATTAGTTGAGAGGTCGGTTCATTACTCTTACTTAATGTAGTTTCAGAATGTCCGTGGTGCGTGAGTGTGGTGTTGCTGAGACGTTACATCTGGACTGTGTAGCACTTCTGTGAAGCAGGGTTGGCTCCTATTAAAGCTAGAGGTACGAAATTTTCAGGGTAGATGGTTACGATAGTGAACTCCATGATGTACTACTATCATGGCCTTAGGTCAATATCTTGAAGGTCAGATGAGGTCCAATGCGTTACATTTTGCTTGTTTTGCGTGGCTCGGCTTGATATTGTTATGGATCGCTGCGATTGTGCTTAAATGCTCCAAAATAGGCTTCAATGATGCTTTGGACATGATACTGATACAATAAAGATGACAGATGCGGCATTTGACTTCCGGTCGCTTATATATCAGCACTTCATAAAGGTCAGTTACCAGCTCCAGTTACCGCAACCGGGCCGCCCGCCCGATTGGCCGGGCGGGTGGTCCGGCGCAATCGGTTTCACGAAGAAATGGATGAAGTACATGAATGAAAAGTGGAAACGCTTAGGTTCACAATGGCAAAAAAAGTAGTTTTCAGTATTTTTTTGTGAGTAGCATCCGAAATGGTATGAATCGCATGTCAGTCATTTGTGCTTATTACAACCTCCCAGTTTGCTTTCATTGACCTGTCATGAGCCTGGTCTGACTTGACCTCCTTGACCTAACGTGACCTTGAAACTATATAGTATAGCATTATACATCAAAGAAGTCGCTAGTATTGACAAGAACGCTTCCCTTTTGCCGATATACGGGAAGCTTATCAGCGCCGACTTGTGTGGTCTGGCGCTGCGAAATGTTTGGAATTTGACGGCCTCTAACTCGATAGATGTTCAGCCGATGTTGGTTTTTCTTGCCTTAAGCGACGCGACGGACATTTTGAGGCAGGTACACAAAAATTACGTATATTGGCCTGTACAATCAGGAGATACATACGAATACCGGCGGGGTAGCCGGATTCCGTCTCCCCCCCCCCCTTCCAGTGAGCGTGTGAAGTAGGTATGGGCGATTAGTGCCATTGGGACTTGGTGATCTTATTAATGACTTGTGGTCGTGTACCAGAGAAATAAGCCTCTTGATATATGTGTAAAGTCCCTCTTGAGCAACAATGATAAACTTCTACATTTGGATATTGAAGTTCAAGAACATTGAAAACATACGGCACTTAGCAATCAAGTGCTCCTAAGAAAGTCTTTATGTGCACATTTGTGTGTTGTGTGGTTATCACGAATACTATTTCGAGCGTATGACTGCAGCTCGGGCGCCTTCAATTTCACATGAACCAGCGCGGACCCCAAGCAATTCTAGTCCAGTTGAGATGGTGCAAACGTTGAACTGGGTGACCCTGCTCTTATGAAACCACATTTTATTTTTGTAGCGACTCGCGTTCTATTTCTTCACTCCTAGTTCAATATGCTCTGTTCATATTAATCTTAACCGACCTTTATCCCAATTTTATTCACGAACTACTCTTAATCTTTGCCCATAGAAAGAAGTGTTTAGTGGCATTTCCTTTCACCGGCAACATTCCACAGTGTTTCATGCCTTAATGCAGCATTTACAACGATAATCTTCTCACTCAGAGCTAGGTCTGCTCCTTTCAGCTTGAGGTTTACCAACTTTCGCAACAATTTTCCGCAGAAGTACTCTCAATGTGTGTTCAAAGGAAGGCCTGCCGACGGCGTTCCTGCGCGGGGGCAACTTACCATGAACCTCACACCGCAGCCGGTATTTTCTATCCGCCCGGGACAATACAGAGGTAACCTGCTTGATTTGTGTTGAGGGGTTTCGAGTTCATTCCCAGGGAGGGGTGACGCTTTTTATTTCTTTCTTTATTGGTGCAGTTTTGAGGATGCATAAGATCTGAAATCATTTCAGCTGTGCATGCATGATTGAGGGCACGATCCGACTGCACTGCGCTGTCAACACTTGTCCTCGCTCGTCTAGCGTCTTATGATGGCCAATAAAGGAGAAACTGTTTGCGTTATTGTTTCCATGAGCAGCTCCCATTCGAAATTATATCTGTATAGGCCCATTTCCAGATGAAGATGCGCCGGAAATGCATCTCCACCATCACGGTTGAATAGCATCGCTATCGCATGATATCACTGGTAGACCAGGGCTGCTTCCTGCACACAGAGCTGACATTGTCGCCATAATTTAGCATCACTGGCACAATGGCACATGCAGAACTGCTTCCCACATACGGAGGTGGTAGCAATGTTGCCATCACTCAACATCACTGGTACAGCCAGATCTGCTTCCCACATACGGAGGTGATAGCAATGTTGCCATCACTCGACATCACTGGTGCATACAGATCTGCTTCCCACATACGGAGGTGGTAGCAATATCGCCATCACTCGACATCACTGGTACATGCAAATATGCTTCCCACATACGGAGGTGGTAGCAATGTCGCCATCACTCAACATCACTGGTACAGCCAGATCTGCTTCCCACATATGGGGGTGGTAGCAATGTCGCCATCACTCGACATCACTGGTACATGCAGATCTGCTTCCCACATATTGAGGTGGTAGCAATTTTGTCGTTACTCAATATCACTGGTACACGCAGAACTGCCGTCTACGTGTAGAGCTGTTAACGATGTCGCAGAGCAGGACAAGCTGCCACATACATGCCAGAGTGTATTTTCACGAAATCCTGGTGGATGCACCTCATGTGTTTGGTCCTGACGTAATACTTTTGATGAAGTAGAAGGAGAAAATGGCAAACAATGTTGTTAAGCACGGGAGGTGGTACGCACACCTCAGTTACTTTAGATATATTGTCGGTGTGCAAGCAGGCTGTGCACGAATTTGTTTTGTGGCTTCTTGTGCACACACGAAATCAATTACTTGTGCCGCGATATAAACGCTGCTCCTTCCCTTGGGTAGTACTTGGTTGGTTTGGAACAAATTTGCCGTACATATGACAAAAATGTAGTGCTGGTGCAGTTCCAGATATGTAATTAAAAATTGTTGAGGTTGGTAGAGTAACGAGCTGTCAACTTTTCCGCTCCCAGATGATGTTGCACAGTTGCATAGCACTTGTCCAAGATTCACCAGTAAGGGACGGATCCAGAAGCCTAGCTTGGGGGAGTGGTCTCATTGTGCACCATTTACATGCCGTGACAATTCATCTTCCAATGTCGCCATATCACAGGCCGTGCTACGTGGTCTCATTGTGCACCATTTACATGCCGTGACAATTAATCTCCCTGTGTCGCCACATCACAGGCCTTGCTACGTGGTCTCATTGTGCACAGGTCCGGTCCACACATTAAGGCATTTAAGGCAGTGCCTCACCTAAGTTGAGTTGAAAGACCTTGTTTAATCTTGTGATGCAAAACGATGCTCTCGAAACGATGCTCTCATCCACTTGAAAATAACAATATTAAAAACTGGAGACGAAAACAAAATAATGGGTGATTTCGTAATTATCGTGAATATCTAAGTTTAAATTTATACATTCAATTTGAAACAGCTCTTTCACTAATCTGAAATACGCATGAATGAGTCAGGCCTCTGACAGATATCGCCATATATTGAGCTTTCGTTTCATCAGAAGCGCATGGTATACGATCTTCGCTGAACGGAAGCGTTTCTGTGGATTGCATTGCGTCGTGAGAGGACATTGCGTGCAAGTTTACTTTCGAGACACATCGGGACATGTTTCACACAAAAAGTTTCCATTGATTCCTGAAATTAAAAGATTGTGCTATATTGTGGAGTGGGAGCAAGTTACTTACCTGTTTAGCAAGGTACATAAGGTGAGAAAATATGGGACCGAAAGGTCATCTAAGAATGTATTTATTTATTCATTTCACGATACATGCCCTCCACGTACAGTGGCTATTATAGACAGTCTGGGTATAACTCACAAATATTTACAAAGAAAGGATAGATTTGAGGTCAATAGTGGGAGCAGACGCGCAGCAAACATTCATACACCAATGTAATACAATACCCATATCACTATCTGCACTACACATACCGTACTTGCTACACGAACTATATACGAGTAGTTTATAGAAGTAATAGGAAAACGATGGCCAAAAGGTGAGTTTGTAGTGTACACACCTCTATTGTTAAGTTTTTTTGTGCGACTAATGTTGTTCGTGGAAATAAGCCAGTGCGTGGTTCTTGAAGTTTGACAGCCTCGATGTTTTTGTTTCAGTAGGAAGTTTGTGGAAGACAGACAAGTAGAGAAATATCTTGCGGCCCGCCTATATGTGTATGGCTGGCAGGTGCAGGTGGTCGTCTACTTAATCATTTATAAAGTGAAAATATGTATACAAGAGGATCACCAAAAATACTAAAAGTACATCCAGCCAATCAACGGGCTTCACAGTATGTGTCGTCACAAAATCTTCGAGTGATAAATCAGCAAACGCTAGAAATTTCTGCTTCCAAACCATTCTTTAATAACATGAACCTTGACCATCTTGTGTTTTCTCTTGGGTGGAAAATTGTGCTTTGGGAGGCAACAACTTTGCATTATCACAAGGCTTTATGCGTCTTAGGCTGCATTTCCCTGCGCCTACATTGATATATCTTGGATAAACGTGATTCTGGGTGTTTTTGGGTATCCTCAAGACCATGGAGGGGAGTCGTAGGCAGCCTCAAGTACGTAAATCAAGTTAACGTCGTATTAGTTTCCGTATTGAGCGATGAGTTCGCAAGAAGCATATTTGTATTGGCATTGGCATTCAGCGACGAATGCTTCTGCTTGTACTGAGCACACTGAAAGCAACTACACCGGTCTCACATGACCACTGTAACGGACAAAGTCCAACGAAAATCGGTTTCTTCGGTCGCATCATTTTTTCGTTTTCACCCAAACCTGCCCAAATCTTGAATCAAGCGATAGCCCGTGGTGAACCATCGTGTAGCATTTCAAACCGTTACATGTCAAGGTCAAACTTTAAGGTCAAAGATTAGCTTCATTTATTAGATGGCGATATTGAAGCAATATCGACCGAATGCTAGGTTCGGTTCTTATCGCTTCAATTTCCATCAAATGGGCGTCATTCGACGTGGCTTGTTATGCGGTATCAGTAAGCTAAGCAATTTAATTATTTTTTATAGGGCAAAGGCTAAACTGATACTTCGGTCGGTTCAATTTGTTCCCGTTTTCGCTCACACCTATCCAAATCTGGTATCAAGCAATAGCCAGTGGTGAACACTCGAGTAACATTTCAAACCGGGACATGTCAAGTTGAAAGGTTTGATTGACTTCTTCGATGACCTCGCGTTTCGTCGCTATGGCTTCAATTTGCATAAAATAGATGTCATTCGACGTGGCTTGTTGTGCGGTATCAGAAAGTTGACAGTTTGGAATAATCACAACGGGTCAAAATTCAAGCTGATTTCTTTGGTCGCCTCGCCTATTTTTGGTGTTCGCCCAAGCTTACCCAGATCCACTATCAAGCGATAGCTCATGATGAACCCTCGAATAACATTTTGAAACCAGGATAAACCAGGAAACTCCCGATTCGTCGCTATGGGTTCAATTTGCACCAAGTGGGTGTCATTCGACCTGGCTTGTGCCGTATTATAATGTTACGAAATCGAACTAATTTCAAAGGTCAAAGGTCAAACCGATTTCTTCGGTCACCTCGCATTTTTATCTTCGCCCTAACCAACCCACATCTGGTATCAAGCAATAGCCCGTGGTGAACCTTGAGTAATATTTCAAACCGGGACATGTCAATGTCAAACCACAAGATTGAAGGTTAGCCTAAAGTGCTCGAAGTCCTCGCGCCTCGTCGCTATGTCTTTAATTTCCATCAAGTGGGTGTCATTTGACGTGCTGTGAGGTACTCTAGAAAACTGTTATAAATCACATTAATTTTCAAAGTCAAAGATCGAATTCATTTCTTCGGTCGCCCCGCGTTTCTTCGTTTTCTCCCAAAATAATCCATATTTGGTATCAAGAGATAACCCGTGGACAACCCTCGAGCAACATTTCAATCCAGGGCATGTCAGGTCAAGCCTCGAGGTCAAAGAAGGTTAGTTTTAATTTTTCAAAGTCCTCGCGTTCCGTTGCTATGGCTTCAATTTGCATTGTGTGGGTGTCATTCGACGTGGCTTGCCGTACGGTATCCGAATGTTGAGATATCGAAATAATTGTGATGGTGTAGAACGTCCGGTGTGTGTATAATGATTTATTGTAATAGGAATAGGAGGATCAAATCGCTTTTTGTTTGCAGCCGTTGTAATAGCAGGCACTCATCTCCTATATGACTAGGATCTCCCCCGAGATATCCGTCATAATCTGCTCGAACGGCGCTCTCATCGCTGGGTTATAATTTACACTACCTCATTGCTGTTCCGAACATATAAAATACAGAACTTTTTTCGAATTGTTCAATTTCCTCTTAATGGTTCAACGGAAGTTCTCAAGTCTACAAGAGGAGCCACACGTGAATGCGCACGATTATATAACCAGCCGGAGTTCATAACCGTGAGAGAATGATGTTGTAATTAGAGGTGGATCCAGGAATTGTCATAGGAAGCACTTCTCTGGAGGGGCGCCATTTCTTTGGGGCGGCGCCACTGCGAAAGCACCTGGAGGGGCGCTTCTGGCTGAAAAATTATAGGGGCCGGGTTGCACTCGATCCTTCCCGAAGGGGCACCTTTCCTTCCAAGGGGGTGCCTTTTTCTTTCATAGGGGCGCCTCTGGCTGAAAAATTCGAATGGGTACAATGGAACCTTTTCAGAGGGGCGCCTTTTTTCTGGCCAGAGGGATGCCACCTTCCAAGTGGTGGAACATATGCCCTCAGTGCAACATCCATTATCCGCCCTGGTTGTCATTGCATCGAAATGTGTCCCCGTAAAACAGGAAAGCATGTGAAAGGTTATTGTATGTCCATATTTACTACAATAATACCATTGTCCAATATTTTCTGTTTTTCCCGCTACAAGAGGGCAACGTGTAACGTACCTACGGCATTGTTCTATGGTGATTGTGAAATCGGGCTTTAGACGTTCATAGACAGTGATAAGGAGTGAAACTTGCTAATTTTGATGGAACTTTTGTCCCCAAAGCACCATTTTTGGCAATGGTAAATCTGAAAATCAGACCTTGAAAATCAAGTGGCTGAAATCCAAGGATTTTTTTTCGGAGGAGGCGGGGCTTCCCTTCTGTCCAAACTTACCGCGTCCCTGGCTTGTCCTACCCCCCCCCCCCAATTTCGAAACCATGTCTACACCCATGTCCCTGGCTGTGCTGTTCTGTTAGCCAGTGCTCTTTATTTTTATTCAATTATCTTCAATTAGTGACTGTATGTTATGGTATAACATAGGAAGGTATGCTTCATCAATCATGTCAGTTCCTGGTACCAAATAAAGTTCAATTCCATGCATATCCATTTGTGTACCTTATACTATGCATGTAATGGCCTTCATAGAACAGTCTGGCGAATGAAGACGATCATCAATCGTGAAAAAAAATCAACGTCTAAAATCCTTCAACCTTTATTTTCGCCTCTGCCATTTGACGAAAAATTACATGTCATCAAGAAACAACCAAGGAGGCCAGCGCCGCTTTGGGAAGCCCCGGTGATTTCCGTAGTTTTTAAAACATGTCTTTATCTTTTGGCTTCGGAATAATATTGGCATTGATGTATGCATAGCGTTCCATAGCCTATCTTTCTTGAATGTACAAATGGAGTTAAAATGCAATGGAGCTGTTCAAAATGTTTGCCGACTTGATAGATGTCAGGAAAACTGTTTGCAAGAAGCTTACCTCGGTAACTTCGCTTTTAATGTAGGAATAAATTGCTTTGTCTCTCCCCCAATGTAATAGTAGTCATAAGCGCGACCGAAATGTCTGGAAAAAAAGTGGCAATAACATCCGAAAGTTATTTTGGGGAGGAACAAATAACCTCCGAAATTTTGGAACCGAGAATTAAGTGGCCGAAATCCGATGACTTGTTTGGTGGGAGCAGTGATGACTGCCTCATCCCATATCGGTACCTCGAACCGCCCCTGGTTGTGCACCATTCACATGCCGTGACAATTTATCTCCTTGTGTCGCCCCGTAGCAGACGACAACAGCTGCCACGTGGTCCCCTTGTGTCGCCTCGTAGCAGACGACAACAGCTGCCACGTGGTCCCCTTGTGTCGCCTCGTAACAGACGACGTTGGCTGTCACGTGGTCTCCTTGTGTCGCCCCGTGACAGACGTCCGCGGCTGTCACGTGGTCTCCTTGTGTCGCCCCGTAGCAGACAACAGCCGTCACGTGGTCCCCTTGTGTCGCCTCGTAACAGACGACGTTGGCTGTCACGTGGTCTCCTTGTGTCGCTCCGTAACAGACGACGGCAGCTGTCACGTGGTCTCCTTGTGTCGCCTCGTAACAGACGCGTCGGCTGTCACGTGGTCTCCTTGTGTCGCTCCGTAACAGACGACGTTGGCTGTCACGTGGTCTCCTTGTGTCGCCTCGTAGCAGACGACGTCGGCTGTCACGTGGTGGTTGCCTGTGTCGTCGGTAATTGTGCGTCGTTCGTGTCGCAGCGGGACGGTTACACTCGGAAGAGAGCTGTTATTACAGGCCGCTATTTCCTCCCGGCCCATTGTTGCGTCCGGGCCTGCGCATGCGATCGTCCGCCGACGGGCCGGACGAGTTTTTATTTCCTGCTAAGGATATGGAATTAAACTAATGTCATTGCGGATAATGGTGGCGGCCCGGCTGTCGGCGACGCGGGGACAGTTTTTAGCTTAATGATAAGCCCGGATAATGGTCAGAAGGCGGAGGAACTGGTCGGTTTTTGTCGGCCGTTTTGCTGTGCTAGCGTAAGCAGCTCGAATGTTGTGCACGTATGTACGCTGTTTACAGCTGCAGAGGTTCGCTGTTTACAGCTGCAATTGGACTCCTGAGCGTTATGTGTGGCACTGAGGTACCGTGAACGGCTGGAAAGTTCGGCCGTGTACAGCCAGCTGGAATATGGTCTCTTTATGTTCGAATGACTAAAGAAGCAATGCGTTTTAGCTAGCCTTCGTTATATCTAGTGTGGTTGCAGGCATCACACTGCCATGATGAAACTTGTGAAAATTCAAGTGCTCCGATAGGATTATTTTCAAGGTGGAACTAACTCGGCATTGACTGGACGCCTACCCACGTGCTAAGGGCTGGCGACTATTATAAACTGGGTGCTAAATGAAGAAATACTATGCATGAATAGTAGAGAAATGCATCTGTGCCTTTGCATACTGTGGCCGCTCTATAACATCGCTGGTGAGCATGAGTATGACACGTTGGCTCATGTCAGACATTTAGTGGTCATGTGCACAACGCTTACGGGTCAGCGTACCCCGACTGCCTTCAATGTGCATATGAATACAGCAATGACGTGATTTGTTAGCGCTAAATTATAAACGTACATATAAATATTCGTCGCCGTATTCGCTATGTAGTAGCAGATCCAGATGTTTATAGGACGGCTGCGCGAAAAAAGTCCCTGTTTTTACATAAATACTGCACCTTACTCTGATAAAAGTGAACTAGAATTGCTTTATGCGCATACTTCCATCAGCAGCAGGTGTGTCTCGAGGTCGCACGGTGTTATGTAGGTACTGATGATCGCATTGGAGATGTGTGGGCACGAATTCAGTGCTCCGTCTTCGTTTTCGCCTGGGGTCGTGACAGGTGATGCAAATCCAACACAAAAATGTATTTTCCAGGCCATTTATACCAGGTTCTAATTTTTTTATCACATAATTTGATAAAAATATATGGATGCACATCGTGGCTAAGGACTGGAATGATGCCAGGACGTAGATGCCGGCTTATCGATTATATTTGCCTGCAAATTGAAGCTACTCCCAGTGCCTCGATAAAGCAAGCCTAACATCAAGTTCCTGCGGTGATCACGAGCGGCGAACGGTAAGCAACGAACGTCAAACAGCCGATATATGGACACAACGAACGAAGCTTCGTCTCGAACGTCACCTCCAGAAATATAGAACACAAAAGGCCCATGGGTTTCTTTATGAGAGGAGACAATGGCCAGGCAATTTGGGCAGTTTATCAGAGCCGTAATAACACAGGACAGAGACAAACTGAGCTGGTCCCATCGTCCGGGTCGCAGGCACAACCGGCACCAGTAATTGCTATTATTCGATTCAGCGATGGCCACTATTCGGCCTAATTTAATGACAACTGTCGACAAGTATCATTACAGAGTGCGCTGTGCTTACTAAAATTGTATTCCATGTTGGAAGAAGACGCCTCTCTGAAATTTGGGACATTGAGGACTACAGTGGGGTGACTTTGAGCATAAAGTAATCCTATTGAGAAAGATGATCATAACTATATATTATCCTGCTTACCTGGTCTAAAACTAGTAAGACAGCCATAATTTACTAATTTACTACCAATAAGCTTAATGTACCACAAATGGTTTCGAAAATGAGTGCTTCCGCTATTTTACATATACTCGGCTATGTAATCAAATCAAGAACAGTTGGATAGCAACAAGTAAAGTACAAAACAATTTGACACCATTTACTATATACCATTAGACGCCTACGCTACATGATCGTTGTATGATAATGGTAGTCAATGCATCATGAGGTCGAAATGTCAAATTACATAACTACTATGAAATGTTGATGCATCTGCATACCTATGGTGTTCTTCTTCCATAGTTTTCCGGGAATTAGGGTCCACTCTGCGCCGCCATCATGTTTTTCGACAAGCATGCGTAGATGCGCACATTTATCAATGCGCAGTCTCAAGTTTTGCATTATTTTGTTTTAGTATTGTTTTGATTCCCTTCCAGGACAGACTGGATTTCCCCTTGTTGCCCGACTTCCCGTGCGTCTTGTCACTCACCTGATACACACGGCGAGGGTAGCCCAATCAATGGGTGAAATACCACCAGGAAAGCGGTCACTGCAACTTGACAAGTTATGCTACACAAAGGGAGGGAGAGGTGCCGATGTCGGAGGCCTAAGCATTGCAAACACAGAACGTTGGTATTGTATTGGCAGTGTAGCCACAATAGCTGGCGCTGCGGCAGCAGTGGCTGCAATACTACATTCTCTTCCATAGTACGGAACCTTCAGAGCCAGTGAACAGCGGCCTGCTTGAGTAGTATGATGCGAGACCGTGCCCTGGGCGGGTGCAATCAAAACAAATGGCCATGTCCGAAGAGGCCGATCTCGTGAAGCATATGGCATAGGACCATTGGCCCACGATAATCCTGCAGCATTGCAAAGCATTGCAAGCATTGCAATGCTTCGGCCAGCCTCTGCGTTTCATTTCCTACAGACGATGAACAGTCTGCCACCTCAGCCCTCCAGCAAACATCCATTCGCAGAACACGCACCTTACTGAGTTCCCGCTGACGTATTGAGGAACATATTCTGGATGTCTTAACGAACGGTTTGTATAGTCGAGACAGCGTACCGGAGTGGCAGGTGCGCCCACCACCGCGGCTGATATCTACCGAGGTATGCCATCATCACGATGGGCTGACGTATGCCGAAGTATGCCATCATCACAATGGGCTGACGTATGCCGAGGTATGCTATCATCACGATATGCTGACGTATATCGAGGTATGACAGCATCACGATGCGCTGGTATACCGAGGTACCGAGGTATGCCATGATCACGATGGGCTGACGTATACCGAGGCATGCCATGATCACGATGGGCTGACGTATGCCGAGTTATGCCATCATTACGATGAGCTGACGCATACCGAAGTATGTCATCATTACGATAGTATGCCGAGGTATGCCATCATACAGGAGCTCTGTCATCCGGAGCTTTTTGGCGATCTGAAAACTCAATGATTCTGCAAATTCAGTAAAAGAAGACAATGTGCAGGTGTGCCATCATCATGATGGGCTGACGTATGCCGAGGTATGCCATTGTCTCGATGGGCTGACGTATGCCGAGGTACGCCGGCTACATCTAGCGTACAAGCTGAATTCAGGTACAAGGAGTAGCTGCAGCAGGTTCACTCCAGCTTTAAGCAACGGATACAAGAACCCAAGTCACCGAACAACACCATCAAATTGTCTGCTGCAGCAATCCAGTGATTGAGAACTGGGACGTCGCCAATCCTTCAGATCAAGAAGTTTCATTACAGTGACTTGAGGGACAGATGCAGATGGAAGCACTGGAGACAAAGCCCCCTTCCCCCATGGAAAGATGGCACCCCTCCAGCCGGGAAAGGCTCCCCTTTAGGAAGACACCTCGAGTACCCCCTCCCCCCCACCCCCCGAGTTCCCCTCCAATTCCCCCACCCCCCACCCCACCCCCACCCACCCCGCTGAACATATTTTCCAGCCATTGTCGCCACTCATAGGGGATAAGCCGCCATCCCTTTCAGTGTGCTCGAGTGCACCCTTCCCCGCTCGACACATTTTTCCGCCGGTGGCCATCCTCCGAAGGAATGTGTCTTCTCCCCATCATAATTCCTGGAATCGCCTCCGACTGACTTCGGTGAAGGATAATGCCATAATTCCACAATGCCATATTCTTCTGTTGAATTCATAATACGTGTTGTTAAACCTTTCCAAGAGTCTAGACAATTTCCACCGTCCTCCATCTCTCCCTGCTGCTGTTACACCCGACTCGGAAATTATAAACTGTCCTTGTGGTTTTGTGACGCACAAGAAAGTCGCTCTGACCTCTGTAGTCTAGGCCCCCTAATAGATTTGAATACCATAAATGGGTTCTCATGAGCTTTTTGGCGCTATGAAAACTCAATGATTCTGCAAATTCAGTAAACAAAAATTGTGTTACACCGATCCCCCTATCACACTTCGGTCCTCACGGTGTTACACCGATCCCCCATCACAGTTTTGTCCTCACGGCGTCACATCGGTCCCCCGTCACAGTTCTGTCATCAAGGTGTTACACCGGTCCCCTCATCACAGTTCTGTCCTTATGGTGTTACACCGATCCCCTCATCACAGTTTTGTCCTCACGGCGTCACACCGGTCCCCCTATCACACCTATGTCCTCATGGTGCTACATCGGTCCTCCTATCACAGTTCTGTCCTAATGGTGCTACATCGGTCCTCCTATCACAGTTCTGTCCTAATGGTGTTACATCGGTCTCTCTACTATAATTCCGTCTTCACGGTGTTACATCGGTCCCCTATCACAGTTCTGTCCTAATGGTGTTACATCGGTCTCTCTACTATAATTCCGTCTTCACGGTGTTACATCGGTCCCCTATCACAGTTCTGTCCTCATGGTGTTACATCGGCCTCCCTATTACAATTCCGTCCTCACGGTGTTACATCGGTCCTCCTATCACAGTTCTGTACTCACGGTGTTACATCGGTTCCCCTATAACAGTTCTGTCCTCATGGTGTTACATTGGTCCCCCTATCACAATTCGTCCTCACGGTGTTACATCAGTCCTCCTATTCTGTGCTCACTGTGCTCTGTGCTCACGGTGTTACACCGGTCCCCCTATCACAGTTCTGTTCTCGGCGAATGGGCTGCCATGGCGATGCTAAATCAAATTTCAATTTCTGTGTGCGACACATTAAAGGCGCCTCTGTGCCGCCGCGTTTGACAATGGCCTGCACTCTCTCAAAGTGGAAGTTGGGAAAGCCTTTCCTTTCTCCGTTTCCCCGTCCGACTGCAAGATCGCTTCCACCGAATGCTCGTTTAATATTTTATTTGAGAAATCAGGAATCGCTCCGCCTTGCCGAATCACAGTGGGCTATCAATTTGAAACTGGCAGTATCCACGGCAATAAAACCAGAGCCACGTCAAACCAAACAGATTGGATTGAGCTATTTGACTATATAATTCAATCTCCTATTTGGACGTACAGTCCAATTGGACTCCAGGTGAATCGAAGCGGTCCAATTTGGACCACAGTGAGAGGCTCTAAGCCGCCACCTGAGCGACTTCTGCGACAAAGGCATCTTAGCGAGCACCAAAAGTGGGCTCTCAAATTGCCGGCGGTGGCAAATCGGCGTGGAAACAGCGTTTCACGGTGCAAGTTTGCAGACAATGTCTCTGCTGTTCGGCCTCTGTTGCATGTTTGATGCGACCCAAATAATCCGTCTGTGGGACGCTCTCGCGACGAGTCGGCACTTCGACAGCGGTCCATAAGCTGTGCTCGTTGGAAAACAAAATAATGACTCGTGTTGCGTCAACTCTGTTCGCCCGATACGCCTTCAGCGGTTCGGCTTTCCCAGAGATGGTCTTTGCGTGTGAGCGCGAGGCAGATGACTGAGCCATTACCACGAGTCTGTTGACGCACGCCTCAATGCCGTGAATAATGGATCGCAAACGCAGACAAGAAAACAGCGCATTCAAAGTGGATTAGAAACCACCCATTCTCTGTAAATGTGATAACAGTCGAGTAAGCTATGGCGAACAGCGGGCGCACGGGAGCGAGAGCCGCACAAAATGCTGAACAGACGCCAGGCCCACACTTTAACTCGTATTTTGTCATTAGCTTCATGGTAAAGATCAAACTACCGGCGAAGTTTGCTGTAATTCTCGGCCAGGGGAGTAGCATTACAAAATGAGCAATAAATCACCCGCATGCCGGGCAAACCAGCGTAAAGTCAATTCTTCATGCCGGCCGTCCCGAAAGACGGAGCACGTGCGCTTTATAAATCGCAGATGAAGCGTCTGTAACGGCCTTTTGCCCGCCTCGGCCACCGCTAACTTTTCTTAACTGAATCCCCAGTGTTTTATCAGGAACCAATTACCATCTAACTTCTGCGCTTTAATCGTGTTTCATACGTCTGTCGCGAACGCAGCTCCATTAGTTCGCCTTTTATTCGATTACACTTTTATTACTCTCTAAGCTACAAAAATTACACGCGTCTATTAGATTTAATTACATGGGATCTAATCGAGAGAAAAGATCCCGGCTGTCCGAGAAAATGATTGTGCCTCAGAAGAGTTAATTTGTGCCGCGAGATGAATTGTACTGTGGGAAATTGCTTTAAAAGCTGGGCTGGCCGGGGCTGGGAGCCATCTTGTCTAGTTACGACCAGGGACGGCGAGGGTCGACGCTGAGACCACGGAGTGAGGAGTGCTCAAGATGGTGCTCCGGCTCTCGGGCCGGATGGTGGAGTATGTGAACATCATTGTTCCGGGAAGAGAAGGTGCGCATTGGGCCCAGCATCCCTGGAAAATATAACACAAGAGTGTAGCTGAACTAGCTCGCATGGGAGGACGGTGAAAGCGAATGCCGCCGACAAAAGATGGCGTTTCCACCGTACAGGGTGGCATCACTTCAGAGTGGCTATGAATAGATTACGTCAATGCCTGGCACATAATCGTGATAACTGCACGCTTCACCTCCTTGGAAGGCCAATTGAAAATGGCAACTGTTTCATCTGGTATGGTGGAGGGAACGTTGTGTGAGCGTGATGACAGACACACAGTCGGTCTTCGAAGCGGTCTCGTGTTGTTCTTTCACCTCTTTTATGCATTCTCCTCTGCAGTGATAGTCACGAGGTCCGCAGAAGCGCCGCAGTCTTAAATCTGGCAGCATAAGTAGCAGGGGCGTTCAGTGAACGTTTCAGGGTGCCCAATGAATGCCACTTCCGGGCGGGACAATTGCGCCAAATTGACGCCGAAGTTCGCAGACGCGGTATTACAGAATGGGTTACCACTGATCGGAAAAATGATCGTACAGAAGGATTTCATGCCACCTATGAGGTCACAGGTCACGCCAGTGTCGAAATGGTTCTCGTCATCTTTGAATACGTAAGTTCTAAGCTTAGGACGCTCGTCGTATAAGGTGACCTAGAATGGTTTAGAAGCAGTTGTGTTGCTGCTAGTCAGTGCAATGGGGTAGGAAGTAGTAGCAATAACTGCAGAACACCTAAGATCGGCATCGTTCCTCTCGATCGGTAATGACCTTGTTCGGCTCTTCAGTTCAGTTGCGTGGACCTTGCTACAAGTTCGAAACACATCGCACCAAAATAGTAAACTTATATCTCTGAAGTAACTGGTAATCTATAATAGTCTCGCTAATAGTAATTGATATATATCTGGTTATATTTGACAGCTATTTTGAGCCAGGCCAAAAACTTACAAATCTGACCTTTTTCCAAAAGAATACTCCCCTTCCACCCTGTAGCGGTTGGAGGTGCTGGTAGGCCCGGCTCTGTGCTAACCGATCATATAACCACTTCCTTGTCATCTGCCGACACAGTAGATGGACATGGGTGCTAAAATACACACGCGGAACAGCTTACGTGGAGCTCTGTAGGCGACTTGTTCACCCTCCGTGGGCAACGCAGACGATTTAGCCACCGTCAGTATAGCGCCATTTGTGTCGCCGTTGTGAGGGCTGATTTGCCGTGATGTGCCACTGTGCCGTGATGGCCACTGTGCCGTGATTGCCACTTGCCTGCCACTGCCTGATTCCATTGCCGTGATGTGCCACTGTGCCGTGATGTGCCACTGTGCCGTGATGTGCCACTGTGCCGTGATGTGCACGTGCCGTGATGTGCCACTGCGCCGTGATTCCCTGTGCCGTGATGTGCCACTGCGCCGTGATGTGCCACTGCGCCGTGATGTGCCACTGCGCCGTGATGTGCCACTGCGCCGTGATGTGCCACTGCGCCGTGATGTGCCACTGCGCCGTGATGTGCCACTGTGCCGTGATGTGCCACTGCGCCGTGATGTGCCACTGCGCCGTGATGTGCCACTGCGCCGTGATGTGCCACTGCGCCGTGATGTGCCACTGCGCCGTGATGTGCCACTGCGCCGTGATGTGCCACTGTGCCGTGATGTGCCACTGCGCCGTGATGTGCCACTGCGCCGTGATGTGCCACTGTGCCGTGATGTGCCACTGCGCCGTGATGTGCCGCTGCGCCGTGATGTGCCACTGCGCCGTGATGTGCCACTGCGCCGTGATGTGCACTCATGTTAGCCGGCGGCTGTTTGCCTGTGTGCCGCACGCCGGCTGTTTGGCGCGCGGGCGCCGTAGCCGGCGGCTGTTTGCCTGTGTGCCGCACGGCCGGCTGTTTGGCGCGGAGCACTGCTATCTCGTAAGCATCGGTCTCCGACTATCACTCATTGACAGCTTCTGGGGAAAAGGAGCCTCTGGGTAGCAAAAGCATGGGTTGAGATGCTGACATTAGCTTCGGAAACAGATAAGCGAGTGACTGAGAAATTAGATGAGAGTGAGTATGTGCACCGAATACAAATGGCAAAATTCAAAGTGCAAAATTCCACTCAAGGATGCAAGATGGAATTATGTAGCGGTAAAATATGCGGCAAAAAGCAGCCTCAGCTCGTCTGTGACATTCGTGTTATAATGGTGCAATGCATCACGATTCGATGTTTCGAGCAGTTCAAACGATCTGTATGTTTCCAGCTACTTATTAATTTCTGTGTTGGTTTATGCATATTGGTACTAAGTTTGTTATGCATACGTGCTATTTTCCTCTACCTTCATCGCATAAGATAAGGCAAATCAGCTTTCAAGAAGAAAGCAGCACATTATTCAAATCATCAAGGCACAGTCAACATCTTGTGTATGGCTGTACTCCGATCTGCATGGAATCGACAAGGAGAGAGCATAAGAATGAATAAGTATTGATATTCTTACTTTACATCACGACTCTTGTCTTGCGTCATAGTTTCAGCAAAACCTATATGGCATGATTTTCACCGCATAATTGAAGCATTCATAAAATTGATTTGAAAATGAGCAAGCATTATTCAAAATATCGAGGCACAGTCAACATTACATGTACTGCTGTACGCCGAACTGCACGGAATTGACAAGGGAAGAGCGTAAATAATTGATACACATTGCTATTCTTACTCAACATCACGACTAATTTATTTCGTTATAGTTTCAGCAGTATATGATCTCCACCGCTTAATTGAGGCATCATAAAATTGATTTGAAAATGAACAAACGTTGTTCAAACTATCAAGGCACAGTCAACATTACATGCATGGCTGTACGCCGATCTGCGTGGAATCGACAAGGGAAGAGCGCAATAATTGACAAATATTCCTATTCTTACTTTACATCACGACTAATTTCTTTCGTCATAGTTTCAGCAGTATATAGCATGATCCCTACTGCTTAATTGAATAATTCATAAAATTAACTTGAAAAGGAGCAAACATTGCTTAAATTATCAAAGCGCAGTCAATATCATGTTTATGACTTTACGCCGATCTACATGGAATCGAGAAGGAAATAGCGTAAGGATTGATAATTATTGCTATTTTTACTTTACATTACAACTATTTTCTTTTGTTATAGTCTCAGCAGTCTCCATGGTCCATGGCGTGGTCTCCACCGTTTAAATGAAGCATTCATGAAATTGATTGATTGATTTGAACAAACCTAGCTTTTGTCACTGTCTTTCTTCAGCAAACAGATATAGCAAGTCGACGAGTATGAGCGACCTAAAAGTTGGAGAGGAGGCAGTGACGTACCTAGGAGTTGCGCTATGGGGGGAAGTAGATTTGAAAGGAAGGGGGCCACCTACCCCCACGTTTTTAAAAAGCTCCCGGATTTCGACCACTATTTTTTCAAAGGGGCACACTCATTTTTTTAAACTAAAATATTAACCAACTTAATTGCACTGTGCAGGGGTTCCAATTTACGACCATCTTTTCTGAGTCATTGAATTTCAACCTTAACTTTCCCATCCTATTTGAAGGTTTTTATTTTGGTATCCCTTTACAAGTCACCTCACACTGCTGAAATTACACCTGTACAAATCACTTGCAATGTAAAATTTTCCAATTGCAGGAATTCTCGTTAATAACGCCCGGTCGACATGACGCCAGCGTTCGTGCAAATGCACGCCCGCCTTGCGCATTCGGCGCATTTGCTTCACTTCGTGCGATTCTCTGGTTTCTGCTAGTCCTCCTACGTCTTGCTAATTGCTACCACATGATAGTCTCGTGCCAAATTTGACGTATGGAATGCTTCATATAGGGGTTCGCTGGCAAAATTCGATTAATTCAATTCGATGATCAGTTCTCTTCTTTCCACATTTTCTGATGGTTAAGAAATTCGGATACCCGCTGAGCTTTGATGCACCTCATCTATTTGGCTAAATATACGCCCAGATTGGCCACTGTCCCGAGGCCCTAGCTAGATTTTCATTTGTTTGGACCCGTTGCATTTGTTTGGACCCGTTGCATTGGTTTGGACCCGTTGCATTTGTTTGGACCCGTTGCATTTGTTTGGACCCGTTGCATTTGTTTGGACCCGTTGCATTTTTTCGTCTTCTACGGGTGTGTTTTAGGGCTCCAGTCAATTTTGTTAGGTGCCCAACAGATTTTTGAGGTCACGGCTCTTTTTTGAGAGTTTTGTTGTTTTTGTGTGCACCTACGATATTGTTTTGGTACTTAACGGCGTGTTTTCGAAGACTCCCATGTGTATAATTAGCGCCAGGTGCTTTTGTTCCATTTTTAGGACCATGTCGCTTTTTGAGGGCCCCAGCCTTTTGTTAGCCCCCATGCGGTCTTATAGCCCGGTGTGCTTCGAGGGCCTCCGTTCTGTTTTTTTTAACAACACACTCCGTGTATTTATTTAGAGCTGCAACGCATGTTTTAAGACCCTGCCGCTTTTTGCGAGACTCGGTACGCTTTGCTTTGGTACCCCCCGGTTCAGCGTGATTTTCAATGGCCCCCGTCGTGATTTTGATGAACACCGGTACGACTTTTTTGGGCCCCAGCGTGAATTTCAGGAGCCCAGGTGCGAACTTTTGAGGCCATCAGCGTGATTTTCAGGGACCCCGGTCCGACTTTTGGGAGCCCCAGCGCGATTTTCATGGGCCCGGCCTGATCTTTTGGACCCCCAACACAATTTGCATTGGCCCAGCCCGTCTTTTGGGGCATGATCGTGATTCTCAAGGACCCCGACACGACTTTTGTGGGCCTCCAGCGCGATTTTCAGGGGCCCGGCCCGATCTCTTGGGCCGCAGCGTGATTTTCAGCAGCCCGGCCTGTCTTTTTTGGGACCCAGCATCATTTGCAGGGGCCCCGGCGAGACTACCGTTGGGACCCCAGCGTGATTTCCAGTGGTGCCGACCAAACCTTTTCAGGGCCAAGTGTGATTTTTGGGGGCCCTGGCGCGACTTTTCGTGGGCCACGGCGTGACGTTTTGGGGGCCCCAGCGACATTTTCATGGGCCCGATCCCACTTTTTGGAGCCCGCAGTGTCATTTTTAGGAGCTCCGGAACGATTTTGGGAGCCCGCAGCGTTATTTTCAGGGACCCGTATGCGACTTTTGGTGCCCCTGATGTGATTTTTAGGGCCCTCGATGCCATTTTCGTGGCCCCTAGCGGGATTTTTAGGGTGTCCGTCGCAATTCTTCTGAACTCCGGCACGATTATTTGTGGCCCCACAACCTCTCAGGGGGGAAACTTCCCCCAATCCACCCCTCCGCCCCCCCACACTTCGGCACGCCACTGGGAGGAGGGCAGATCAATTTTAGGCCAATTCTTGGCATTCAACAGTATAGGGTAATGGATAAGATCGGAGAATATTGGAGGAGTGACATGTCCCCCCACCTCCAAGAGATCACTCCAATGTAGTACTGTAAACCGTGCAACTCAGCACATTGTTGGGGTTACCGATTTTACGACTACTCAACTAACATGTTAAAATCGGAAACTCTTGGGGGTCAAGTGAACATTGGAATGGCTCATGAACCTTCAAATAGACAAATAATTCCACTCGGCTGGTTGTTGCCTCTTAGCTCAAGAGCTGGCGGCCAGTGGCCTATCAGTTATGTGGTATCCTTCGTCGCTACTAGTTGGCCAAGGTGTAGAGAGGCGCATGCAGAGAGTTACGCTGACGCAAATATTCCTACTGCAGCTGATTGTTTACTGATCACCAGTGCTGAACACTGAGCACAGTTTACTGAGCCAATAATTTGAAGACGAAAAGCTTTTGAGTAGGAACTATATTTGATAGTTGTTCGTCGGTGAGATTGCACAACAAATTGTCTTCACCCAACTGTAGTAATTTTCAGACTATATGATTAAAGGCATCTGACGACAGTGTGGAAAAAGGAAAGTAACTAGGGCGTAGTGTGCGGCAGAACAGAATGAGTGTTGTTTTGGGTAACTTCCCAGAGAACTGTGCGCCACATCACATCATGCATGTGTTTAGTTGATGTTACGCGCAACCCGCAAACGAAATGTGATGACTAGAGCCTCTTGATTTGTAAATGGAAACCCTTGTCTCAGCTATGCTCAAATTTTCGCCGGGCCTGAGCAGTGCTGCCGTCATGTTTTTTCTTCAAATCTTGTCGAGCCAGCTCTATCTGTCACTAAGCCCAGGGGTAGGCTTTGAGGAGGAAAGTTATCGGTCGGCTAGGCTGCTTTTCTCGGCTTGCGTGGCCGCCTAATCACCTTTATAGAGCCTTTGTATTCCTTGCACTTCTCGGGCAAGTCGGCCGAGAACTGGTGAGCTTTCCTGGCGGCCGTTACTGTTCTCTGAAGCACAATTCCGAATACCATTTCATTACCCGGCCGGCAGTCTTACAACCTCAAAATGCCCGATCCTTCTTGATTAGCGCCGCCGGCTGTGTTTTAGCGCCGTGCCCAGGGAGCCGTTGCAGACAACTTCTCGGCGGCCAGATTAAAGTGTTTTCTTTTGTGGCCGGCTCGAATGACGCGCGGCTCCGAGTCGCGCCGAAACTGGCGCGCCATTCTGAGCCCGGCCGACCGGGCTGGTCTGGCGCGTGGTAGCCGCTGTCGTGTCACTGCGACACGTTGACGATGACTTCGACAAGCCCTCAGGTGCAGTGACGGGCCTCGCACGCCTCCGGTACTCTGTTGGGATTACTGTTGGCGATGACATTGCATAAGCGTATGAGAGGACTTGGCTGGATGACTTGATATTGGATAACAAGATAACTTTGATGACGTATTGGACATCCAACCGTCCCGGAAACACCACAATATTATTCGTTTCAATGTAAATTTGACGACGTTTAGCAATTTATCAGATACGCATACAACTAACTTCCTATTATTTAAATATTTTTGAATTATAAACTGACTTCACAAATGGCATCCGACTTCACCAATAGCTTCTATGTATTTATTTGGAAAACGCACACAATCATTTGCTGTTTCAACGTGATTTGCATCCTTAGCCCATCAAATCCAACAGTATATTTAACTCGTTCAGGGTCCTCAAAGGAAAGTTGTTGCTCGAGCACCCATGCTAGACGCCAATTTCCGCTATTCCCATGCAGGGCAGTAGACTAGATACGAAGTTCCGCTTCTCCCATGGACAGTAGCGGAACTTCTTGATGGCTTTCTTTCTTGATAGCATTGTCAACTTCTTCATTGAGTACTCCCAAGGTTTGATCAGTCATGGCTAGATGAACTTAGATGAGAATAGACGTATGTTAAGCATATTGCAATGGTCCAGTCAGTGACAGCAGTTGGCCTGTTATATGAGTCAGGGTACCTAACGGTGTGGCAGCAGTTGGCTTGTTAGAGAAGTCAGGGTACCCAACGGTGTGGCAGCAGTTGGCTAGTTATATGAGTCAGGGTACCAAACGGTGTGGCAACAGTTGGCCTGTTATATGAGTCAGGGTACCTAACGGTGTGGCAGCAGTTGGCTTGTTAGAGAAGTCAGGGTACCTAACGGTGTGGCAGCAGTTGGCTTGTTAGATGAGTCAGGGTACCTAACGGTGTGGCAGCAGTTGGCCTGTTAGATGAGTCAGGTACCTAACGGTGTGGCAGCAGTTGGCTTGTTATATGAGTCAGGGTACCTAACGGTGTGGCAACAGTTGGCCTGTTATATGAGTCAGGATACCTAACGGTGTGGCAGCAGTTGGCTTGTTAGATGAGTCAGGGTACCTAACGGTGTGGCAGCATTGGCTTGTTAGAGAAGTCAGGGTACCTAACGGTGTGGAGCAGTTGGCCTGTTATATGAGTCAGGGTACCTAACGGTGTGACACCAGTTGGCTTGTTATATGAGTCAGGGTACCTAACGGTGTGGCAGCAGTTGGCTTGTTAGAGAAGTCAGGGTACCAACGGTGTGGCAGTAGTTGGCCTGTTATATGAGTCAGGGTACCTAACGGTGTGGCAGCAGTTGGCTTGTTATATGAGTCAGGGTACCTAACGGTGTGACAGCAGTTGGCTTGTTATATGAGTCAGGGTACCTAACGGTGTGGCAGCAGTTGGCCTGTTATATGAGTCAGGGTACCTAACGGTGTGGCAGCAGTTGGCTTGTTATATGAGTCAGGGTACCTAACGGTGTGACACCAGTTCGCTTGTTATATGAGTCAGGGTACCTAACGGTGTGGCAGCAGTTGGCTTGTTAGAGAAGTCAGGGTACCTAACGGTGTGGCAGCAGTTGGCCTGTTATATGAGTCAGGGTACCTAACGGTGTGGCAGCAGTTGGCTTGTTAGAGAAGTCAGGGTACCTAACGGTGTGGCAGCAGTTGGCCTGTTATATGAGTCAGGGTACCTAACGGTGTGACAGCAGTTGGCTTGTTAGAGAAGTCAGGGTACCTAACGGTGTGGCAGCAGTTGGCTTGTTAGATGAGTCAGGGTACCTAACGGTGTGGCAGCAGTTGGCTTGTTAGAGAAGTCAGGGTACCTAACGGTGTGGCAGTAGTTGGCCTGTTATATGAGTCAGGGTACCTAACGGTGTGACAGCAGTTGGCTTGTTAGAGAAGTCAGGGTACCTAACGGTGTGGCAGCAGTTGGCCTGTTATATGAGTCAGGGTACCTAACGGTGTGACAGCAGTTGGCTTGTTAGAGAAGTCAGGGTACCTAACGGTGTGGCAGCAGTTGGCTTGTTAGAGAAGTCAGGGTACCTAACGGTGTGGCAGCAGTTGGCTTGTTAGAGAAGTCAGGGTCCTAACGGTGTGGCAGCAGTTGGCTTGTTAGAGAAGTCGGTACCTAACGGTGTGACAGAGTTGACCTGTTATATGAGTCAGGTACCTATCGGTGTGGCAGCATTTGACCTGTTATATGAGTCAGGTACTGACCGTGTGGCAGAGTTGGCCTGTTATATGAGTCAGGTACCTAACAGTGTGACAGCAGTTGGCTTGTTATATGAGTCAGGGTACCTAACGGTGTGACAGCAGTTGGCTTGTTAGAGAAGTCAGGGTACCTAACGGTGTGGCAGCAGTTGGCTTGTTAGATGAGTCAGGGTACCTAACGGTGTGGCAGCAGTTGGCCTGTTATATGAGTCAGGGTACCTAACGGTGTGGCAGCAGTTGGCTTGTTAGATGAGTCAGGGTACCTAACGGTGTGACAGCAGTTGGCTTGTTATATGAGTCAGGGTACCTAACGGTGTGGCAGCAGTTGGCCTGTTATATGAGTCAGGGTACCTAACGATGTGGCAGCAGTTGGCCTGTTAGATGAGTCAGGGTACCTGACGGTGTGACAGCAGTTGGCTTGTTAGAGAAGTCAGGGTACCTAACGGTGTGGCAGCAGTTGGCCTGTTATATGAGTCAGGGTACCTAACGGTGTGGCAGCAGTTGGCTTGTTAGATGAGTCAGGGTACCTAACGGTGTGGCAGCAGTTGGCCTGTTATATGAGTCAGGGTACCTAACGGTGTGGCAGCAGTTGGCTTGTTAGATGAGTCAGGGTACCTAACGGTGTGGCAGCAGTTGGCTTGTTAGAGAAGTCAGGGTACCTAACGGTGTGGCAGCAGTTGGCCTGTTATATGAGTCAGGGTACCTAACGGTGTGACACCAGTTGGCTTGTTATATGAGTCAGGGTACCTAACGGTGTGGCAGCAGTTGGCTTGTTAGAGAAGTCAGGGTACCTAACGGTGTGGCAGTAGTTGGCCTGTTATATGAGTCAGGGTACCTAACGGTGTGACACCAGTTGGCTTGTTATATGAGTCAGGGTACCTAACGGTGTGACAGCAGTTGGCTTGTTATATGAGTCAGGTACCTAACGGTGTGGCAGCAGTTGGCCTGTTATATGAGTCAGGGTACCTAACGGTGTGGCAGCAGTTGGCTTGTTATATGAGTCAGGGTACCTAACGGTGTGACACCAGTTCGCTTGTTATATGAGTCAGGGTACCTAACGGTGTGGCAGCAGTTGGCTTGTTAGAGAAGTCGTGTACCTAACGGTGTGACAACAGTTGGCCTGTTATATGAGTCAGGTACCTAACGGTGTGGCAACAGTTGGCTTGTTATATGAGTCAGGGTACCTAACGGTGTGACACCAGTTGGCTTGTTATATGAGTCAGGGTACCTAACGGTGTGACACCAGTTGGCTTGTTATATGAGTCAGGGTACCTAACGGTGTGGCAGCAGTTGGCTTGTTAGAGAAGTCAGGGTACCTAACGGTGTGACAACAGTTGGCCTGTTATATGAGTCAGGGTACCTAACGGTGTGGCAGCAGTTGGCTTGTTAGAGAATTCAGGGTACCTAACGGTGTGGCAGCAGTTGGCTTGTTAGAGAAGTCAGGGTACCTAACGGTGTGACAACAGTTGGCCTGTTATATGAGTCAGGGTACCTAACGGTGTGACACCAGTTGGCTTGTTATATGAGTCAGGGTACCTAACGGTGTGACAGCAGTTGGCTTGTTATATGAGTCAGGTACCTAACGGTGTGGCAGCAGTTGGCTTGTTATATGAGTCATGGTACCTAACGGTGTGGCAGCAGTTGACCTGTTATGAGTCAGGTACCTAACGGTGTGACACCAGTTGGCTTGTTATATGAGTCAGGGTACCTAACGGTGTGACACCAGTTGGCCTGTTATATGAGTCAGGGTACCTAACGGTGTGGCAGCAGTTGGCTTGTTATATGAGTCAGGTACCTAACGGTGTGACACCAGTTGGCTTGTTAGAGAAGTCAGGGTACCTAACGGTGTGGCAGCAGTTGGCTTGTTATATGAGTCAGGGTACCTAACGGTGTGACACCAGTTGGCTTGTTAGAGAAGTCAGGGTACCTAACGGTGTGGCAGCAGTTGGCCTGTTATATGAGTCAGGGTACCTAACGGTGTGGCAGCAGTTGGCTTGTTATATGAGTCAGGGTACCTAACGGTGTGGCAACAGTTGGCCTGTTATATGAGTCAGGGTACCTAACGGTGTGGCAGCAGTTGGCCTGTTATATGAGTCAGGGTACCTAACGGTGTGGCAGCAGTTGGCTTGTTAGAGAAGTCAGGGTACCTAACGGTGTGACAGCAGTTGGCTTGTTATATGAGTCAGGGTACCTAACGGTGTGGCAGCAGTTGGCCTGTTATATGAGTCAGGGTACCTAACGGTGTGACACCAGTTGGCCTGTTATATGAGTCAGGGTACCTGACGGTGTGGCAGCAGTTGGCTTGTTAGAGAAGTCAGGTACCTAACGGTGTGACAGCAGTTGGCCTGTTATATGAGTCAGGTACCTAACGGTGTGACACCAGTTGGCTTGTTAGAGAAGTCAGGGTACCTAACGGTGTGGCAGCAGTTGGCTTGTTATATGAGTCAGGGTACCTAACGGTGTGGCAACAGTTGGCCTGTTATATGAGTCAGGGTACCTAACGGTGTGACAGCAGTTGGCCTGTTATATGAGTCAGGGTACCTAACGGTGTGGCAGCAGTTGGCTTGTTAGATGAGTCAGGGTACCTAACGGTGTGGCAGCAGTTGGCTTGTTAGAGAAGTCAGGGTACCTAACGGTGTGGCAGCAGTTGGCCTGTTATATGAGTCAGGGTACCTAACGGTGTGGCAGCAGTTGGCTTGTTAGAGAAGTCAGGGTACCTAACGGTGTGGCAGCAGTTGGCCTGTTATATGAGTCAGGGTACCTAACGGTGTGGCAGCAGTTGGCTTGTTAGAGAAGTCAGGGTACCAACGGTGTGGCAGTAGTTGGCCTGTTATATGAGTCAGGGTACCTAACGGTGTGGCAGCAGTTGGCTTGTTAGATGAGTCAGGGTACCTAACGGTGTGTTAGAGATTAATCGGAAAGCTGCCCGAGAAATGTTGAGTTTGGAACTACCAATAAGGGCAATTTTAAATGCTTTCAAATTATTTGTATCACACAAATAGTCTCTATACGCTATAAGATAGGTAAAATGCGACTTGCGGGCATATATTTTTCAACTGCAAGCTGTAGGCAGCCATTTCGACTCACAAACAACTTGGGACCCAGCAGAGGCTTATTTGTTAGTGGATATGACAATTGAAACATTTCGATCGATCTTACCTTGATTCGGCTAGCTTGTGATATTCGTGCGCTTTGGGTGTTCCTACGCCACTACCGTTAGATTCAATTTAGCTAGTAAATTGGTTAGGTTTGGGAATATCAGGGAGACTGTTGTGAGCACCTGTTGGGACAGCAATATGAATACTTCAGCAGTTCAATGTATACAAAAAGCCCTTGTACATATCACCATAAAACGCAATGCTTTAGCAATCCAATAACCATCCCTGCTAATGCGAATCACTTCGGATTGTTCAGTGAATGTGTTATAGTTTGGGGGCTTGTTTGTTTGTTTTCTTTTCACATACCAGCCAGTTGGCGCTAGAACTATTAGCACAGCTTCCACTTCACAATGGAAGAAAGAAAAAGAAACAGTGTCAAGATAATTGGTGCGCACTTTGTTTTGGTGGGCGAACAAATTTTTTTTAAGTTGGAGTTTCAAAATAAAGTGGCAGAACTCCGAGGCCTTTTTGTGGGAGTATTGATTGTGGTATTGAATCGTTTGTGGGGGCCTTTTTTGGAGGGGTAATGCTGGCTGGATATCCTTCAGGGCCGATAGTTGTTTTTATAAAGTTCCATCACTGCCTATGGGGCTTCTTCAGTTGTTCTTCTAACAGCTGAATAAGTTCCACAGATGAAACATACAACTTAATTTTATGTATTTGGTGTGAAAAGTATGCTGTGAAAAAATGAATTAAGGAAAAAATATTTCGCAATAATTTACGCATTTCGTTAGTCTCGCAGCTTACCTTCGCCATCTGTAACCAGTACCTCTCAACGAAGCAAGTTAAAAAAGTATGACATAGGTCGCCTAATGCCACTCAAGTATCTCAACACACCTGTACATTTTCTTTTCTTGGAAGAAAGATTCCTAGAACGTCAGCTTCTAACCAAGCTCAGCGCCTCTTCTGATCATGAGCGAATACTCCCATAGTCTACTGTATGCTGTGTACATAACGAGTGATTTTACTCAACTTTGGGCGGGTACAACATCTTGTCAAGTTAACATTTTTAATGGCATGACATGCAACTCCAGTATGTTATGTAGCGGCTGCCGCACCTGCCCCGCGGAAGTCTATGCAGCTCTCTTGTGCAATTTTTGCTGTTTTTATCATCATCCTTGCTCTCCAAATTTCCAGAACTTATTTTCAAAGCAAAGATAGTAAACCTTCTTCCTGTGGCACAAGGTGGTGCTCAGTATTGGCTTGCAGAGTAACTGCTGGGTTTGTATTATGCATCTACTGGATATCCAGTATACAGCTGCTGAAACTGCAGTATGCAGCTGCTAGACCTGCAGTATACATATTCTGGATCTGCAGCATGCAGCCCCTGAACTCGCAGTGTACAGTTGCTGAACCTGCAGTAGACACATGCTGAAGCTGCAGTGCGTGACTGTTGTGCTTGCGGTATGCTGGACCTGCAGTGTACAGTTGCTGGACCTGCAGTGCACAGCTGCTGTACCTGCAGTGTACAGCTGCTGGACCTGCAGTGTACAGCTAGCGGACCTGTGATATGCAGGTGCTGGACCTGCAGTGTACAGCTGCTGGGCCTGCAGTGTACAGCTAGCGGACCTGTGATATGCAGGTGCTGGACCTGCAGTGTACAGCTGCTGGGCTGCAGCATGCAGTGTATACTGCAGACTTAGCAGATGCATACTACATATGCATCAGCTGGACCTACAGTAAGCAGCTGCTGAGCCCGCGGTAGGCAGCTACTGTACTTGCAGCATGCAGCAGTCGTATCTACGTGCACAGTTCGTGGACATGCGGTTGAATCGATTACCCGGGTTTCTCAGGTAGCATTTTCGGCCTGGGTAATGTGAAATTAGGTCATTTTGTAAAGAATTGTTGATCATTATGAAAGTGAGGAAGAGTGCAGATGGTGCTATATGGTGTTATGATTATATGAGCAGGGGCTGGAGATCCCGGGTGGGTCGGGGCGGGGGGGGGGTGCTGGGTCCCCTGGTTTGATACCCTGCTAATGCTCATTTGCCATTTTCCCTATTCAATCTGAAGATATGTCTCGAAAAAAGGACTTTGACCCAGGAATGTTGTTTTATATACTTTTGAGGGGAAGTGCCCCATCAATGTCCACTTTGTCCTCTCCCCCACCAAACAAAATCAACTTTTAACATGGGACCAAATCATTTGGGCCTGCCCATTGCCTTCGTGTACTTTGCCCCCACCACCAAATAATTTTGACAAATCAACACACGTGCTTGGACCCACTGGCTTCGTGAGAGATCTCCAGCCATGGAGCACACATAGCTAATGAAAAGTGGCTGTTGATGCAATTTCCGGCAAGCGTATTCAAATAGTAGTGGTGGTGCAGGCGCTTAGCGATGCATATGATTAAAGGCAAGCATGCATTATGCCTATAGTATAAATGTGATAAGTCAGGACATCATGTAGCGGATCCGATCGCCCCAGAGTGTTTACAGAGTGCACATTCGAGCTCCTGTCCACCAATGGCACCGCGGTGGCCGGCAAATCCACAGACACCACGAAATGAAGCCAAAACATGCCTGAATGAAGTCCGAAACCACGAGTAAGGGAGAATCGATCTCACCGCCTCGTACTCAAAACCAGCTCCTTGACGCCATGCAATGGACTGGCTAAGAGTCGATGTTAGTACCGACTGTAAGTAACTGGCTCGAGTTGCTGAAAGGACTGCTTTCCAGCGTCCGGCAACTGAGGTCGGCGCTTCCCCGCACCGTGCATCTCCAGCACAGCATCAAACGGCAATTCATGAACTGGATGACATTGTCAAGCCCCCTTCTAATCGAGTTTTAACGACATTACGACTCCAACATAATTTGTCATTATACGGCGGCGTGTCGCACGCGCCATTGCCTTCCCCATGGTTTTATAAGGCCCATATGCTGTGGATTGACTCTTCGTTTGGGGGAGCGCGGCCGACAGCTGGGGAGACGACAGGGGGATGGGAGAGAAACGCTCCCTACACAACGGGGTGATTAGTTGGACAATGGCGCCGCGGACGGTCCGAACCGCGCGCGTAACAACGGCCAGGTTAGAGGCTGGTACAGTCAACAACGCTGTCCAGGTCAGGAGCTGGTACGGTCTGTAGCGCTTTCCAGGTCAAGGGCTGGTACAGTCCGCAACACTGTCCAGGTCAGTAGCTGGCGCAATCCGTAGCGCTTTCCAGATCAGGGATGTTACAGTCCGTAACAACGGTCAGGTCAGTGGTTGGTCTTGTTCTTAACGCTGTCTAGATTAGGGGCTGGTATACTCCGTAACACTGCTCAGGTTGGAGGCTTGTCCAGTCCGTAACACTGCAGGTCATAGGCGTGTCCAGTTCGCAACACTGTCGGGGTCAGATGCTGGTACAGTCCGCAACACGGTCCAGGTCAGAAGCTTGTCCAGTTTGTAACACTGCAGGTCAGAGGCTGGTATATTCCGTAACACTGTCCAGGTCAGATGCTGGTACAGTTCGTAACACTGTCCAGGTCAGAGGCTGGTATATTCCGTAACACTGTCCAGGTCAGATGCTGGTACAGTTCGTAACACTGTCCAGATCAGACGCTGTTACATTCTGCAAGGTACAGTCCAGGTCGTTGTCCATGGCCGAGGGGGATACATGGCATGGCAGTCCATGGCAGTCAGGGGGATACATGTACATCGAGGGCTGATCCAGGAACGCTAATGCAGAATCTGGTGACCGAGGTGTTGCGTCGGATGCCCAGCTCACGCTAGGCTTAGACGCAACGTTTTCGTGTATATGTAAATGTCGGTCATAACCGATCGCGACAAGCAGCTATTGTTGTATATCAGATGCTGCCACTTGAACTGTAAACTAAATGCACCTTACATACATGCTTGTTCGATCATCGAATATCACTGAGTTATTGGCCGAATCGTCAATGCCAGAAACAACAACAATTATAATCAGTCGAATGTAATCTCACTACCAGGATGGTTGGTTTACCTAGCAAAACAAAACATGAAACATTTCAATATCCGTGAGCTTGAGCATTTCCTGAGACAGTTTCATATATTTTCTATTAACTTACGCTTCTCGCAGCTCGGTGGTAGTGGGGGGACGAGTGGTCTAGGGGTAAGATGCTCGTCTCGCAATCGAAAGGTTGTGGGTTCGAATCTCACCTGTCGCTACTCTTCGCCCGCGACCAATCGGCGTAAGAGATTGGCGACGCTATATGACTCAACGGTCGACGTGTCGTAAAACCAATAACCGACACCGCTCGGTGGTACGTGTTTGTGCATGCATAGTGTATTTTGCGGAGATCTTCAGGACACTGCCATCGCACTACACTGGTATCACCTTCCACACAGAACGACACGGAAGTCAGATCTCCGGTACGCTATTGATGCGGGTGCGTCTGTCACCCAGACCTGCAAGTTCCACTCCAGTCCAAATTTTGCGCAACATATTTCGGCGGAACCAGGACAGTGCTGAAGAAGACAAAGCATCTTTTTATATTCCGGCGCCCAATTTCATTTTTACTTTTCATCCTATGGCGGTGCTAAAGCTACCAAAGGAAAGACCACTTTGTAGCTTGCTGCGGTTTTAACTATTTTAAGGTCATGGTTTGGTAAAGACCATGGCTGGGCCGTATCATTTCACGTGACCGTCGATCGAAAACATGAACATGGGATGTCACTGGCACAGCGTCAGAGCTCAGCAACTGGCTCCCGCCGTCGGTTGAGAGTGTGAACAGGTCACTGACACAGCGGCAGAGCTCAGCAACTGGCTCCCGCCGTCGGTTGAGAGTGTGAACAGGTCACTGACACAGCGGCAGAGCTCAGCAACTGGCTCCCGCCGTCGGTTGAGAGTGTGAACAGGTCACTGACACAGCGGCAGAGCTCAGCAACTGGCTCCCGCCGTCGGTTGAGAGTGTGAACAGGTCACTGGCACAGCGTCAGAGCTCAGCAACTGGCTCCCGCCGTCGGTTGAGAGTGTGAACAGGTCACTGACACAGCGGCAGAGCTAGCAACTGGCTCCCCTTGGTTGAGGGGGACAGGCACTCAGCAACTGGCTCCCGCCGTCGGTTGAGAGTGTGAACAGGTCACTGACACAGCGGCAGAGCTCAGCAACTGGCTCCCGCCGTCGGTTGAGAGTGTGAACAGGTCACTGACACAGCGGCAGAGCTCAGCAACTGGCTCCCGCCGTCGGTTGAGAGTGTGAACAGGTCACTGACACAGCGGCAGAGCTCAGCAACTGGCTCCCGCCGTCGGTTGAGAGTGTGAACAGGTCACTGACACAGCGGCAGAGCTCAGCAACTGGCTTCCGCCGTCTGCTCTTCATCCCATCCACCTGACCGGTGTCCCCCACCTCTCCCTCTGCGAACTGCCGGCTGGTCACGTGACCGGTTCAACTGGTAGGGGACCGTCACGCAGCACGCGCCCGCTCTTCTCAGGGGTATCACGTGACGCGCCGCTCAGATGGGTCGTCCCTGGAGGGTCGGCTAATGGGTGTGCCTGCAGGCGGCCAATATAGTCGGATGGGCCGGCGCGTCACTGCACTGGCAGCCTGGCTTTCGGTGCTTCCGATGACGCCCGCCAGCGTCGGCAGATTCAGCTGAGCAGCTGAGCAGCTGAGCAGCTGGGCAGCTGGGCAGCTGTGCAGCGGAACACTGGGTGTGCTGGTGATGGCAGGGCACGGGACCAGCGCGCGACGGTCGGTGGGCTGGGAGCCGGGGCGCGCTCCAGTTGTCGGCCGGCCACTCACATCGGTGAGGAGGCAAACATTTCTGCATTCCCGTTCATTATTTCCACAAGTCTGGCCAACCATTAATTGGTAGGAGCATAAAACGCCTACATCCCAGAGGCGTACTCATGTTAGTGTGCCTCGTCCCGAAGCGTTATTTTATTAAAGCACATGTAAGTTGAAAATATTAATATTTGAGAGTTGTTTTTTATTTTGTACTCGCTATGTCCATCTTCATGGCCTTGTTACTGTGTCAAACCGTGGGCATCTTCATTAAAAAAAAACTGATCTGTTTTGCTCAAGACATCTGATGATGTAATGGTATGTACCACAAAAATCGCGTTAAAAATTAGTCGAGAACTGCATTTCTGACCAGTTTTTCCTTGAGTTGTCACGTCACAATGTGCACTGGGATGTTTCAAATACTTATTGAGGATTTGGGCCAAAAGAATGTTGGAGTGGCTTGAGCTATCCCAAAAGTATGCAAAACGACACCCGTGCCTGACAGTCAAGTGTGGATCCGCCGGTGCTAGTCAGGTCTCATGAAACTGGACATGCGAGCTTTATTCTCCATCACATGCAACATTTCAGGTACTTGCATGATGCCCGCTTTGACAAAAAGCATGAAAAATGCATCGTTGCAAAGAAAATATAGCCAACTAACACTTTCTTGTGTTGTGGATATTTTCCGTCATATCATAAACATCTGCGTATATTGAACAATAAAATGGCATGCTCTTGGTTCAAAGTACATGTTTCAAGTACCAAGTTCCAAGTTTCAAGTACATGAGACCTGGCAAGCCTCTCGTGCGAAGGTGCCTATCAATAGCTCCTTTATTTAGAGTGTGTGTAGCCGAAGTACTTTGGAGCAAGTTAACTGTACGGAACTCACAACAAAACGCAATTTGAACAAGATATTCCTATTACAGCACCTGATGGCTTCAATTATTTATGCCTTTAATGTGAATATCTCAAGGGTGAACGCTTCCTGGAAATATTCGAACGTCTTTCATATACTATTTCCTTTTCTTTCGCCATCAACTTGCTATCTGAGTGTGTGCATTTCACCTCAGGCTTGCTACCCACGGTTATGCGAAGCTTGTCAGCTCGTTTGACCTCTGCTCTGCCTACTCCTTTCATCTGCGTTATAGACGTACGAAAGGAGTCGACGGACATCAGCCGACACTGCCGGCTGGCCAATTGAGCACACGATCAGTAGGCACAGGAGTACGAACAGGAGGCAGAGACACCACTCCCCCTCCCTCCATTTTAGAAAAACTTAGCATTATCCTTTGGTCATTGCATGGAAAAACAAGGCTTTAAAATGGCTTCGCGTACCTCACAGAAATTGTTCTTGTCATTATGGTTGCGTCAGACCTCCACTTGTGAAGTGAATGGGAGGTAGGACTGGCTTCTTCTCCAACTTGCTTCTTGCCCATTACTGCTACTTATGGCAGAAATAACGTGGAGGTAGCTGTTCACCGGCAGCATGTTATGTAATAAGCTATGCCTCGAACAGCAGCTTGGTAGCGTGTGTGACCACCAAACGCAGCTAGCTGGGTGCCCAAAGGTGGCGTTATGATGGCATTCCATTGGCAGGGAATCACTTTACAGGAAACTTAATTGGGCATAGAAACTGAGCTGAGCTATAGATGATGAAATAACAAAAACAAAATTGTGCAGTTGCTGATTGTCAAAAGCACAAATACCAAGAGACAGACCTTTGCATGTCACAAATACCAAGAGACAGACCTTTGCATGTCACAAATACCAAGAGACAGACCTTTGCATGTCAATTACCACTAATATTATCTCGAGTGCATTGAAAACCAATGCCTAATGTTCGTTAGCTAACTACTTGAAATTCACAAGCTTTGTATTATTTCCACATATTTGGCGGAGATATTCTGCTCACGAACACACGGACACAATTTGCTCAATAATTCTGATAAAATTGCTCACAAATGTTGGCGACGGTGCACTCGAAACGCTATGGGGTATGTGTATGCTTGTGTTGTATTTGCCAAAAAAGCCTCATCAGACCCGCTGCTGACCGATAACACTTCACCCGATCACCCCTCTCCGTGCGAGTGCCAGCTCCGATGTAGTCAATGTCAGCTCCGAGCAATTTGCATCCCGCCATGCATATGCAAACTGTGCTACCATGCACACATCCAGTCAGCACTCGAGCGCTGCTGTAATCCATGCATCGTGCGCTGAGAGGGTGTAGCACATATTTTTCATGTAGCTCAACTCTTATTCCGCCTCTCAAACTACTTCTAGCTCTTTATCATATTCAAGCTTATCTGAGTATTTTAAAATCGAATCCCTGAATGCACGTAGAGTCCAGTACAATACAATGTTTTAATGTTTTGTGAACTTTGTTCGCCCATTTAATCGATTCACAGCTCTTAATGGACCTGTTCGCACCGGTACCTACCAACAGGTCGACATCCTTCCCCGTTCCACAAGCTATACAGAGGCACTACACATAGCTAGGGATGGTTATTTGTGCGAGCACCCGTGTAATCAACGAATATTTAAGTGAATGTGTCCGGAAACCAATTATTTTCAACGGCCCGCTTCATGCGCTTCCATCTAGTATGTATGTATTGACTCTAGTCCCATGTTCGATGCTATGTATCCTTGATATATATAGCAGACTACTGCGCGTTGACTGTTGCGACTTTCTCCTATGCATTGGAAATGTCCGTTGACGACTTTGTAAATAATCTAAGCTAAGCTCAACGAAGCACACTATTCAAAGCACCCATGAATTAAACCATTCCCACTAAAACTTAGAATATTAGATGATAAAGACATACCCGTGGTGTTAATCGGTGCCAGAGCTATCGAACGATGTCGTTATGCCGCTCTTTGCTGCGCCAGTATTAGCATTCTGACAGCTGCAGGAACACTGTCCACTATATTCCACAGCTGACTTTCCCCGTCCCGACTCTACCCCGCACCATGCCAACTTTAATCCCCTTTGACCCGGTTTGGTGGCGGATGTCTAGATTCTGATCTTCCCTCTATCCTCGATCTGATCCAATATGTCGTGCTGCTAACCCTCCCCCCCCCTCCCCCGGTGTCCCTGTTCCGATCTGCCGCATCCCTGCTCGAACTACATCTACCCCGTAATCTGCTGTGCCCGGGCTCCTTCCTACCCACTGAATCTGACCTCTGACCGACTGAGTGCCAGTTCTGACCTTGTTTCCCCTGGCTCCGACCTCCTGTATCTCAGTTGAAGCTCAATGTGCCCAGCTGCGGCCATCATGTTCCCGCTCGTGCCCGCCGTATCCCCTGCCTACGACCTCCTGTATCTCAGTTGAAGCTCAATGTGCCCGGCTGCGGCCATCATGTTCCCGCTCGTGCCCGCCGTGTCCCCGCTATGACCCGCCGTGTCCCCTGCCTACGACCTCCTGTATCTCAGTTGAAGCTCAATGTGCCCGGCTGCAGCCATCATGTTCCCGCTCTGACCCGCCGTGTCCCAGCCCTGACATGCTATGCTGCTGTCTCGTCGCCATTCCGCTCCTGTTCTGCACCCACTCTGTGACAGGCCGGCGGCGCTCGTCCCGCGGCTTTGTGCCGTCGTCCGCCGGTCGTTCTCTCTGATCTGGCCCGCAACTAATCAGTCCCAGAGGAGCGACCGATGCCGAGTGACTTGCCTCTCAGTTATCTCCAAAAACGGCCACCACTTAGCGGCCCCGCGGGAAATCGGCGCGGCGCGCGCACGTGCGCCAGGATTAGCGCTGCGCGATTCGCCCGCCGGGAGAGAATAACGCCGTCCGATGCCGACGCGCGCAGTGAGTGATAATCCGATGAGCGGCCGGCCAGTTCATTACTCTAGCGACGCGGAAGCGTCGCGACGCGCCGCCCCGCGCCCGACCGCCGGAAATACGACGCGCCCAATTGGATTTGCGAAATGTTGTTTTGCACGCGATGCGTGGCGGTCGGGCCCGGTTACGACAGTCCGTTTACGACCGCGCTGCGGCCGTGGCGGCCTGTTGACACGGCCGACCAGATCGCCGCGCGCCCGTCTGTGTCATTGGAGTGCGCTCCAATCGGCGTCCGCCGGGACGCCGCGTACGGACGTTGCGGCCGCTGGACGTCCTGTCAGCACGCAACGCAGCTACGCTCGGGTCCGGGCCGGAACGACAACCCTCGCTTGTCGAGTTGCTTGTGGCGCCATCTCTAATCCAATTCGATCGCCCCACCAACGAAGTTCTTCGTGTCGTGATGCATACTGTGCAGTTTTAGCCGGTTGTGACCTTTTTCGCTGTGCATGAACACATTTTGGGAGCATTTCACAATTGCGGTTAGTTTCCCACAATCCATGTTGCCTGTTTCGACCCGTCACAACCTTACCCCTTCCTTGGTTAAGCTCTCGGTCCGACCCTGAGCGCAGTGCAGCGAGCACCTGGCGAGGCAATGGCCGTCATCCATTCAAACTCAAGCGTACCGCAAATTGCAGTCGCGCTGTGCTTCCAGCACCTGGTGATGAGGCTGCCTTTGGGGTCGCTTTCACACTCGTTGACAGTGCTGTCGACACGTGTGCTCACACAAATAGCTTCCGTTAGCTGTGAATGATTATTTTTGCTGGATGCAGGGAGTGGAACCTGGAAAGTATCTATACACTTATTAAATCATGCGAGGGCCTACCAAATTGTGCTCATTTGTAAAGCTTTGACCAAAGCATGTTCCCGTACTTCATAATTAATCAATTTTTTTACATTCAAACGGGAAGAAAATAAAATCGGCGATATGGTGAGGGCAGGTTGGCACAAACTGTAGGGCGACAGATGAGGAACACGCACCCCCACCCCCCTACCTTTGGAACTAGGAGCAACTAATACGTGACTTTGGAAGCACCCGGAAATCCGTCCTTAGGTGTTTATTCTCAAGGTATCTTGCCTGCTCAACTAACACTTCCTACCGATAAAAAATACAGAAAATGTGTCATTGCTAGTTATTTCCCCTGAGACATTGCCGAACAACATAAATATCTGAGCACCATTGGAACACCAATGCATGAAATTGGTGATTTCCCTTCAAATATCGACTCTTCAACTTGATTTCGTACAGCGATTGGGTTAGATTAGTCACAACTGCCCGCGCATTTTTCTGGTCCACTATTCAGAATTTACATGCACGTCGCACAGCGCAATGCCTTTCAAGTTCACATACCATCCGTGAGAATACCGACATTCAAATTCAAGGTTGACGATTTAAATCCGACCAAGGTCAAGGTCGTTGTGATGTTGTGGCTGTTTTAGTGATGATATAAGCGACCAAATGTGTGGATGATAATATTTGCAATGTCAGGAACGAAATGAATTATTTAAATCGTTCCCCGTCAAACCAGCTCAAGGTGGGCCAACGTTCTCCAAAATTAACAAATTTTGCACATTGATCCAGATTCTCCCATGATAGCTTAAATATTCCTACCTACTCCTACATACCTACCTACTCTTACTACCACTTACTTACCTTCTCCCTACATCCCTACCTTCCTGCCTACTTCCTACTTCAATATAAACCTTATGAACACCATGGTATACCGGCCCTAACCCCTAGTCAACTCTGAATGTTTTTGCCGCTTGCTCTGATAGCCACCGAGGTCTCCAATGGAAACATAATACGTTTTTCTGCACCATGTGCTATACGCGCAGTCATTTCACAGCATGCATAAAGCAACAGAGACTTATTAATTTTCAATTAGAACATGGGCGCAGAAGCAGGGCGCTAAAAACTATGCTCATGACTTTTTTTTTAAATCCCAACCATCAACATTACGGGGATTGCATGGAATGAGTCTACTATAAAAGTGTTCATGCAATTCTGATTCTAGAAGTCATGCACGTAAAGCATGACACTCGTAAACGTCTCCAGCAACTTAAACTTTGAGACTATGTCATCGAGAATTGTTCCACAATGCATGGCATAATATGACATGGCATGATTGGCATGGCATGACATGGTATCACCTGAATCCGGGTATTTCGGAACACAATGCATCATTTGTTCTTTTGAACATACCAATGCATTCAGTTTGCTGACGACCATGTTTCTGGAGCTATCGCAGAAATACTAGGGAAAACATTCCCACGTCACGAGCTACCCTTTGGAATTACGTCATAATTCAGCATTAACAGTTTCATGATTCCTCTTGGTGGACGGCGAGCATAGGGCCTCTGAGCTTCCCAATACGCCAATGCTAGCTTTTCCAGACTGTCATGGAGTGGTAGGAGAGAGTTCACAAGCTTTGTAAAAGCACTCATTTTTGCCGGTGGGCGAAGATGGCCCACTCACATGGCTATAGTGTTCAAGTGAAAGATTGAGCAACTTGCTTTGGCGGCAGATAACCTCCAATGCAAAGCTATATGTTGTCGAAATTCACAAACTTAGACTACGTAATCAAGCACTTTAATCGCAGATTTTTGGAATTAAATCACGGATTTAGGAATGCACCCAAGCGTCAACAATTTCGAAAGGTTACGTAACAATAGTGCGACAATTAAAGTACGATCAACACATCCATTTTATACCAGGAAAGTTAGTTTAATAATCAAGTCAGAAAATGTTATATCGCACCTTAATATCTTATAGCAATGTCTTGGCTACTGACTTTTCCAGTTGTCTTGTGCTACTTTACTTGATGGAACTTTTGAAGAAAAGGAGGTTCCCCAGATGGTCGGCTGGATGGTCGACCCCAGGAGGGCTCCCAGATGGTCGATTGGACGGTCGACCCCGGGAGGTGCCCCCAGATAGTCAGCTGGATCCACCTTTGGCAGTGTGATGCTGCATCGCCATGGTATGGAACATCCAGAGAAAGCTCCGTGACTAGTCCTTTGTGGCATTGAAATCTCTCATCCAAAGAGGCACATTCTAAATATACAGGGAGATCGCCTGGTTCATTCCAAGGGTCTGCGGTTTCAGATTATTACCAGGGCTCCAAGTATGACCTCAAGATTTGTAGTACCGCTTGTCATATTTTGATGACAAGTTAATTTGTGACTGTCTGTGATTATCAGCCGCATGGTTACTAAAAAAACGTACAACTGTGAACTAAATAACTTCCATAAGCACACAGCTGCCTGCCACAACTTACTGTGAGGCCCACCAGACTGCACGTCACACGTCCCTTTCCTCCCGGGGCCAGCTGGGAGCTCCACTACTAGCTGAGGTCAAGACTAAATCTGAACGCCAGACACGATGCATAAAGTTGTAGAAAGGAACCTTGAGAAATTAAAACTGCACTGACCTGTTTCAAAGAGAAAACCAAACGTTGAGACGCAATCGCTCGTAGCGTCCAGCCAGGAGAAACCGGGTGATGGAGGGGGAAGAGGACCAAATCCCTACCGCAGACCAGACTCAGGACCCTCCGCTGGTCACGCCACCGCACTCGCCGCAACCTCATGAATGCGTGTGGGAGCATTGCCAGTGGCATTGCGACTATCCTGCCAATTTTGTGGTTGCACCACCAGTCATGAGGGATGGGAACTGCAGATTTATGGAGCTACATGGAAGCTTGTTATACTCGAAATCGGTCCAAGACTTATTCGGTGAAGTCAGGCACACACGTTTTTGTTTGTGCCTGTTTATACTTGGAAAGCAAACATACCAAAGAATGTGCTGTTGTTTCATCTGCTTTCTCTCAAAGTAAAAGTCATATTTTTATCAGGAAGATTTGTTCTGCTCGAATGCAGCAAGCCCACCACAGATACGCACTTCTTGCACCATTCGACTACGCCCTCGATTCAATAGCCTGGGCATTAGGGTCTAACGTGGACGACCCCGTTCGGCTGGGCCATGTTGCCCGCCCGCTGAACAAATAGGGGCTGGCCGGCGGCCGGCGGCGCCGGATCCAGCCCGCCCCTGAGGCCGCCGCGGCAAAACGTGTAATTCGGCCGAGGCGCGGCGGCGCGTTTGGCCAATTACACCGGTGACAGCGGACATTAGAGCGGCGGCGCCGGGCGGCTCGAGCGCGCCGGACGCGGCGGACGCCGCGCGGGCGCCGCGCGGGCGCCGCGCCGGCGCCACGCGGGCGCCACGCAGCCGCTCTGGGCGACGCCATGGTGTCCGGCGGGGCGGCGGCGTATGCCAGCAGCACGGCCAGGTGGTGTATGACGCGCGGTGCTGTTATTCTGCACACTACTAGTTATAGGCACGGTAGCGTGTAATGTAGAACGTTGCTGTGATGCTGTAGTCGATAATTCATCCCATCACAAATGGCTTTGTTTGTTTTATTCTTCCCGTCCATTAAATCAAGTGGGACATGAAGCTCAGTGTATCGCTAATTACATGCATCTCCGCCAATCTAATGCGTTGTTCTGTTGGGCTCGGCCCTGGAGATGCTGGGATCGATAGCCGACAAATGATTGTGTCCGCTTGTACAAATTTACAGCGCCGTGTGCTTTTGTGCCTTGTGTTTATATACTATGGTGTAATTGTTTCAGCCCATGTAGCCGTAATTGTGCAGCAATTCAGCTAATAGCTCACGTAAAGTGTGTCTTCGAAGCTTTCGATCAACTTTTAAGGCGTTGGTTGTCTTAGCTGAATTGTGTTTACTCCTACTGGATATTGTGCTTACTCCTACTGGATATAGTGTTTACTCCTACTGGATATTGTGTTTACTCCTACTGGATATTGTGTTTACTCCTACTGGATATAGTGTTTACTCCTACTGGATATTGTGTTTACTCCTACTGGATATTGTGTTTACTCCTACTGGATATTGTGTTTACTCCTACTGGATATTGTGTTTACTCCTACTGGATATTGTGTTTACTCCTACTGGATATTGTGTTTACTCCTACTGGATATTGTGTTTACTCCTACTGGATATAGCATCAGCAAATAATAGCAAAGCAGCAATGCACGATGTTGTAGCTGGGGAAATAACGGTTGGTGCACAGTCGTGTTGGATAGAGTATTTCTTTAATTCCACGGCCACGTCATTCAACCATTAACCATCTAAGAAACGTGGTTGAAGCTATATCAGCATACGTGAAGCCAAGTTTGTGTTCATGACGCTGCATCGGTGTGTGGAGTTTCAATGTGAACCCTACTAAGACGTTCGTTGCGTTTTTATGCTAAAAATAGGGTTTCATCCCTGGCTTCTGGATCTATGCTTGACCAGAAAAGAGCCTTCTTATTTTATTTTATCGTGTAATGATGACATCCCGACGAATTAAAGCGCGTGCTTCAAGCCTTGTTTTCCTCAGTTTTTTTTTATCCCGTGTCTCCCTTATCTCCCCTATGTCAAACCACGTTGTCGCAGATATATAAAACGAAACATAAGTGGATAGCCGCAGGATCTGCAACGCGTTCGGATGTCATTGTTGCTCCAGATCATCTCGGAAGTCAGAGCATAATCGGTACATTGTGCCAGAACATACCCAATGCATACAACAACATACAGCATTCACCTCGCTTGCGATTCTGCATCTTTCAACAAGGGAATAAAGCAACGTTTTCAGGAACTGAAAAAAGTCAAAGTCAGTATATGCGGCTACCTCATTTATTTTCAATTATCGCTACAGATATTATGAAGTCAACTTTTAAACAATCTGCGTAGATAGAACTGCGTATATATTTTGCAGCTTGGTCGACCAAAACTTGAAGCTGGCTTCAAAACACCCTGACTTGACGTGACGCGAGAAATACGCCCTTCATGTATGTGTCGGCAATAAATTGAGTCGGCTAGCCGTGTGGCTAAATTATAAGGCTTGAAAACCGCTCTAATGCTCATTGCACGGGATGAAACATTGACTTGGAGAGAGCCTAACATTCATCATGTTGACATGAACTGTGATGTTCAATGCTATCGCAACCTTCATCAGCTTGCACCGCAAGGTCATCGGATCCTGAGCTGTCGCTTAAACTATAATCTAAGAAAAAGATTGGGCCATTGGTTATGGATATAATCGGAAGCATTGGTGAAATAGTTCCCGCAGTTTACCCAGTTGCGATGGGAGGGAGGGGAGGTAGTAAATGACTATGTGGTAAAAGTGATAAATAAAAAGTGGTAAATACTATGACCGGTGCTGGGTTAATCTGCGACTGCTTGACATACTCCACCACCGACGATTGTTCGGGCAGACGAGTACAATCAACAGCCTAAGGCGTGGAGTAGGGGTACCAGTCTGCCTGGTGACGATGGGAGGGGAGGTGGTGAATACTGTGACCGGTGCTGGGTTAATCTGCGACTGTTTGACATAGCCCACCACCGACGACTGTTCGGGCAGACGAGTGCATACAATCAATACCCTACCATCGTATGAACTAACCGACAGGCCATGTGATACATACAACGCCAGGTGGTAACCTTGGCTTTTTATCACTCCGGCATAACCTTTTGACCCCCGGGTGACGTGGCTTGCGAAGTCACCGGTGACATCATAAGCTTCGGATGTTTTTACGGAATTTTGTTTTTCCTCATTGCTTGCGCATTAATAATACAAGAGGTTTAAGTTCAAATCAAAATATTTGCAGTTGAGATCAGTATCGTGAAAATGTAATGCAAGTTTATGTGAAGTCAGCTTAGCTCATGTTTGTTCTGTGAGGATGCTTTTCGGTGTCGATTGTGTAGAAGTACCAAATGCGAGTCCCAGTCCCTTATCCCGTAAAGTTCCATTAGATACATTGTGATCTCTAATGGGAAATTAAATCATTTTAAAAGATAATAGCCGCAAAGCACTTCATAGCTAAACTTAATGCGGTAACCTGTGATCACCGTGTCTGGCACTGTGGTGCCATCCCGTATCATGTCATTTACCGGAATGTGTAAGTGACAATTGCTACCTCTTTGTACTTGAAAAGGGCCTAAAACGACGAAAAGCTTGACTACTGGCCAAAATTGTTCATATAGCCAAAGCAGGTTTCACTTTTAACTTCATGGCTCCGTGTCCTGAAATGACTCTTTTTTTGTTGCCGTAGAATGTTAACTCGGTCACAATCTAGGTGTGTAATATTTGAGTTATGTGTGGTAAGCGGATTGCAAGTTGTTTATAAGCAGAAGCATATGCAAAGTGTTAAAATCAGCCCCTTTTTTCGGACGATCTTGGACTGAAGGACAACAAAGGCCCTCGAATTCCGTAACGCCATGAGGTTAATGTTGATTTGCCTGGTACATGGAGGGGCGTGGCGCCATGGTGCCCATGTGGCTCTGTCGTCCATGTTTGGCACCATTACACCATTCAAATATGGCCCGAGGTGACATGAACCCAATGAATGCCCAATGCCGAAATCGCCAGTGCCCAGTGCCCATTTCATAATTGTGAAGCTGTTGAGTGCGGCGCTACTGGAAGTGGTGCGACAAAAAAGCACACCTATCCATTACGCCAGCCTTCTGGGTTCTGGATCTGGATCGGGGGCGGTCCAGCCGGGAGTCACCGCAGCACAACGGCGGATCGCTGCGACACAGCGGTGGATCGCTGCGACACAACGACGGTCTGCTGCGACACAGCGGTGGATCGCTGAAACGCAACGGCGGACCGCTGCGACACAGCGGTGGATCGCTGCGTCACAGCGGCAGCCTGAGCAAGGACTAGAGAAGACCGCCGTGGCCGTCGGCGACGGCCCGTCGGTCGGACTGGCTGTGCGCTGCTGACCGGAGCTGCCGGCAGCGGCCAGCACGGCCACGCCGTATTGTCGGCCGCCATAAACAGGGATCGCTCGAGCGGCGCCGGCACTGATTACGGCCCGTGCATTGATTCGATTAGAAGTGGAAATGGCGGGCGGGCCGGCGGCGCCTGCGGCCGGCGGACCATCGCTCCGGCCGGAGTAGCAGTTACCGAGGTCGCCACCGAACGCGAGGTGCGGCCGCCGGCGCCGCCCACAGCCACAGCTTCCATCGGACGTCGCCTCTCCGGTGGCCATTGACATTCCGCCGGTCAGTTGGCGGCGGCCCGGCCGGCCCGGCTGCCGCCGGAAATGGAGGCGCCTCCCGACATGGATCCTCGCGGTGTCGATGATGGCCATCCCGCAGGTCGTCACCGCGCCTGACGACTGTGTCCGCTGTGGCTGCCTGCTCTTTAATACAGCTCGGTTTTGAGACCGTGTGCAGTCGTAATAGTATAAGTTGGAGTGTCTAATACAAGACGAAAGATCATGGATACCTTTACCACGCATTTGAATGTCCAAGCTAGTTCATGGTGTTGCCAATCTAGCGCGCGAAATAGTCAATGGTGAACGTTTCAAAATTAAGCTACTTATTTTTTAAAAATCGTACCAAGAGGAAATCACATTGGTGCCCCAAAAATCGCACTGGGCCCCTAAAAATAACATTAGGGGCCCATAAAAAAAGTCGCGCAGGGGCCCGGAAGAATGAAGCTGAGGGCTTCAAAATCGCACCAAGGCCCATGAAAATAACATTGGGGCCCAAAACGTCGAACAGATGCCTCTGAAGATGACGCTGGGAGCCCCCAAATCGCACAGGTTCCTTAAAATCACATTGATGACCCCAAAAAGCCGCGCAATGGTCCTTGAAAACGACGCTGGTGGCCACAGAAATCGCACGGGGCCCAAAAAATCACATTGGGGCCCAAAAAGTCGCACAGGGTCCCCTGAAAATGACCCTGGGATCCAAAATCGCACCAAGGCCCCAGACAATCATATTGGGGGCCACAAACATTGTTCCCGGTTCCTAAAATGACGCTGGGTGCTCAAAAAGTTGGATGGGGGCCCTTGAAAATACCACTGGGGCACAAACACAAAAATTCGCGCCATGATCCACGAAAAGTCGCGCCGGGGCCCCAAGAAATAACGCTAGGGCCTTAAAAGGTCGTGTTGGGATCCCTATAAATCACGTTGGGGCCCAATAGGTCTCGCTGGGACCCTGAAAATGACGCTGAGGACCCAAAAGACGGGCCAGGCCCCTGAAAATCAGGCTGAGGGCCTCAAACGATTGCGCTCGGGCCCCTGGAAATCACGCTAGGGGCAAAAAAAGTTGTGCCAGGGTTCTTCAAAATCACGACGGGACCCCAAAAGGTCGGACCGGGGCCCATGAAAATCATGCTGAGACCAGGGGAAACAAAAAGTCGCGCTCCAGCCCCTGAAAATAACGCTAGGGGCTCGACAAGTCGCACCGGGACCCCAGAAGTCTCATCGGGACCACCAAAAAAGTGGAGCCGGTTAAACGGAAAAAGAACAGTCTGGAGATGGAAAATCACTTTGGGGTCCCAACAATCGCTCAAAATGTTCCCAAAACGTAAAAAAGTGTTGGGCTCCCAGAAACGTGTAGAGATCATTAAAACTAGGTACGCGCTACGCGCTAGGTACGCACTACGCGCTAGGTACGCGCTAGGTATCCCAGCAAATGACGGGGCCCGAAACAAATCGCACTTAGACCCAAGAAGTTGCATCGCTGCCCTTGAAAATCACACTGAGGGCCCAAAACGTCGAGCCGGAGCCCTGCAAGTCGCAGATGGCATCCCGAAAATCAAAGACTACCCGAAACGTTATTTACGGCCACAAAGATTGCGTCAAAGTATAAAAAAAAACGTGTCGGACCCAGGAAAAGAAGCGTGTCGGGGCACCGAAAAAATGCACTGGAAACCAGGAAAGAATCGTACCCGGGCCCAAAAATATCCCACAGGGGGCTTACAAAAAAATATAACTCGACACCAAAAAATCACGAAGGGACTCTATCGAATTGACCCGAGTACCGGAAAATTCAGAACCGGTCCCGAAAGAAAGTTCACCGAAGCGCCTTTCTACTCTGTAAGGTGTCATCGGCTGAAGAAAAAAAACTCCGATTGAGCAGCCGTAGTGGCGTACTAAAGAGACAAATACCCCCTCCCCCTCCACTCCTGAACAGGTGGGCTCCCAAGGATCGCGCCGTGGTCCCCAAAAATCGCCCTGGGCCTCATACATTCGCGTCGGGCCCCAGAATTCGCGTAGGGGGCTCTAAATACATAGAGTGGGCACCATGCCCCTAATGCCCGGACAATAATTTTGTGTCGCAAAGCACTGATGCATGCTGTGTCAAAAGCCTTTTTAAGTCCAGATACAGGGTACAAACTAATGGATCATTCACGAGGGATTTAGTTGCATCATTATGAGTCAGAGCAATTGGCATGTATGTGCTACGGTTTTCTGAATCAAAATTGCAATGGGTGTATGATATTATTCTTATTTAGAATTGATGATAGTCTGGAGTGTCTTTAAATCTTTCAAACACTTTAGGAAATATTGGTAGGAATAAGATTGGCCTATAATTATTCAATTTATTATTTTCTTCTGATTTGTACACATGTATCATATAATACAACGAAGAATGGCTCTTAGATGCTCCTGGGTTTTAGACATTGCGTGTAAAGAAAATATACGACCTTCAATATACCAGGAGGTGCTGAGTTGACATCAAAAGTAACGTTAAGGATTATACTTTATTACTCAACGTTTCGGCCGGGGGCCATCGTCAGGAGTGATATCAAAATGTCAAGCTTAGCAATTGAAGAAAAAAAAGCACGCGGGAAAAAAACGTGCTAAAAGACACGTGGTATGCAGAAAAGCCTCCTCAGTGGTGCAGACACTTAAAGAAACTCCAAACCCGAAACAAACTATGTCAATATAGAATCCTCTGAGGAAGCCCGAGCCGATGGTCCATATACATATCGATACATACACTCACGCACATATATAGACATATATCCAATATAACGCGTAATACATAAAATATATTTTATGTTTATGTAATTTTATGTGATATACCAAGACGTCGTTTGTGTGTTTAGTTGCGGCCGTAGGTCTGAAGGTCTGATCTGAAGGTCCTCGAATCTCTACACATACGTAACCTACGGCCGCAACTAAACGCGCAAACGACGTCTTGGTATATCACATAAAATTACATAAACATAAAATATATTTTATGTATTACGCGTTATATTGGATATATGTCTATATATGTGCGTGAGTGTATGCATCGATATGTATATGGACCATCGGCTCGGGCTTCCTCAGAGGATTCTATCTTGACATAGTCTGTTTCTGGTTTGGAGTTTCTTTAACACTCGCACGTCCGGCGGTCCGCGCCAACTTCGCATGTCCCGGGGGGCAGATGTCTGCCCCCCTAAGATCTCGAGAACTATGCTAGGTAGCGATAAACGGAAAACGGCTTTAAATAGCTGGTGACAAGCTCTATCGAAAGTATTTCGGTTATTTTCTCGCTCTGGTCAATATTTAGGTCACTGGGTCATCATATGTCAAATTCGACCAGATCGGGTGGGACCCTCAGATATTGGCACATATCTCAGGACCTGTAACAGATAGAAACAAACTGCGAATGCTATTCGACAGCCCTTGAAATGTGCTATCGACATACGCTGTGTAATTTAAGGTCAGGTCAACAGATGGGTCACCGAAACAATGACCTCAGGTCAAGGTCATGGGGTAGAGTAGGGAGGTCATGTAATATATCAATCGACACGTCTTGGCGATACAAGCACAATGACGGTAATTTCAACCTTCTAGCTCAATGCATTGCGATATAATGCGCATAAATGTGCTAGTGATTTCAGGTGACCTCAGCTGACCTTGGTGGGGCCACTGAGCAAAAATGTCAGCGATAACATTGCGAATAGCTTCCAACTACACGCCATAACGGTTGGAGGTCATTCCGAGAGCAAATATGTAACCAGGAAACATTTGTATATTTTTCCATAGGCCTATAATGGGTAAGCCATGGCCACGACCTGACCTCAGGTCAACGCTACGAAAAAACCGTGATATACATATTATAGACCCTGATAAGGTCATGACGTGATATAAGTTTGAAATCTATCGCCCAATTATTGTGGGAGTGATGCCACCTAGAACTCGGAGGGACGTTAGGTCACTTCGCCTGACCTGGTGACCTGACTTGAGATGACCCAGGGTCAAACATTTCTGAGGACATGCGGAAAAGACCAATGAGCAGCCATGCGAGGTTTGGCTTTGCTAACCCGATTAGTATGGCGGCAAAGTAGGAAAAACAGCAGGGGTGGCAGATATCTGCCCCCCCCCACCCCGGACGTGCGCGGGTTAAGTGTCTGCACCACTGAGGAGGCTTTTCTGCATACCACGTGTCTTTAAGCACGTTTTTTCCCGCGTGCTTTTTTTTTAATTGTTAAGCTTGACATTTGTATATCACTCCTGACGATGGCCCCTGGCCGAAACGTTGAGTAATAAAGTATAATCCTTAACGTTACTTTTGATGTCAACTCAGCACCTCCTGGTATATTGAAGGTCATATATTTTCTTTACACGCAATGCACATGTGTTATAATTGCACTTTTTAATGTATCAGAAAATGTTCTAGTACTGAGAGAAAGATGAAGAAACATGTGAGATCTTGCAACATACTTTATATATTCAAAGCAGAATTTTGGTGCTCATATCATTGCTTCCAGGGTTAAGGGTTAAACGACTTACTGGTTTGTTCAATTTGAGCTCCATTAACATTAGGAATATTGTTCATGTTGGCAAAACTAGGCCTGGTAGGACAATATCATGGGGGTTGTCTGGTGCAAGTATATGTTTCTCAATTGATTAACCATTTTCTAAATAAACATTTAATTTAGCAGGTATTTGTTGTCTTACGCAGGTAGCCATAGGCTATGAACAAAGCACGTTGGATGAAATGTATGTAATTCACTCTTGCTTAAAATTTCATTCAAATACCTCCATGTTTCTGCCATCACTTTTGCTGTCCTAAAATGCCCCCTTTAATAAAATCGTTTTCCATCCTTAGGAACATTACAAAACATGTTCCTGTACATCTTGTATCTGCTTACATTAATTAAGGTTATATGCCTAGTACATTTGTATATGGCTCATTTTGTAATTATTGAACACATAAAAGCAGGGGCTACCCATGGTTTAATTGGAATCTTCTTCTACTCCGCTTAAAAGTTTTGGTTAATTTTTAAATGCCGGACTGACATTCCTCACATATGTTGGCTTAGGATGACATTGTGCCATATATCAGTGATCTTCATCTTTTAAGAGCAACTTAGTAACCGTATTATTACTGGAAAAAAACGTTTGAAACGTTTGAGCCTGTTGAAACGCTTCCGTGTCGTAATGCACATACAGTGCATTCCAAGGCCCGCAAACAGCACGCCTGTCCGCCCCGTTCAAAGAGGGACCCAAGCTGTGCGCCTCTCGTGGCGCATGTGACGTAAATGGTCGGCTGCCTTGAAACGCTTAATCATGAAAAAGTCAGTCGTCGCAAATGGACTGTCAAAAGGAAATCGCCGTACGGCGCCGTGCCAACAAATAATCCAAAAGATGCGTGTGCGAACACCCCTATCAGCATTCAGACAATCTCAAAAACACTGCCGGTGCACAATCCGAACAGCATGCCAAAACTGTTGGCAGTTTTTTGCGTCTCAATTCAATAGGTCCACCCCTACCGGCAGAATCTGGGACCTGATAAGCGTTTCAATCTGAAACGCCCACAGCCCTTTCCCCAGCTGACAGTGAAGGGACAGCACATAACTAACCCACAACAAGTCGTAGACCACTTTAAACTATACTACACCATCGTATCTGGCAACAACACCTACGGCACCACTATAGCAAGCGCTCTAGATGCCCTTGCCGCCAAAGCAAATTTGAACTCAATCTAACGTACCTACTAGCGGCCATTAACGATATGTACCAAAGCGACACCTTTCCCGCCTCCTGACGGGAAAGCGTAGTCATTCCATTGCCAAAGCCGCACAAAAATCATTCCACCCCAAAAAGTTACAGGCCCAGCTCACTTACTAGCTGCACTAGAAAACTGGTCGAGCGCATGGTCAACACACGATTGAAACATTTTCTAAAACACAACGACATGCTCGACGAATTTCAGTGTGGCTTCCAGCGTCAAAAATCAACAACGAACAATCTCATTAGACTAGTGCACGACGTCAAAAGCGGTCTACGCATCAAACGTACAACAATAGCTGCCTCCTTATATATATCACAGCCGCATTCGACTGAGTACACAAGTCCGCACTGACACACAAACTCCACAAGATAGGCCTACGCGGACACATGGCACACTTCATTCTATGCTTTCTCAAAGACAGGACCCTGAGGGTCCCATGCGGCAGTGTCACCTCAAACACCACACCCCAGGGGCAGGGTCTGGCTCAGGGGAGCGTGTTCTAACCGAGCCTCTTCATCATCATGATCAATGACAAACTTTCTGATCACACAGACACGTCACTTCAATACTCACTTTTCGCGGAAGACATGGTTAACAGCTCTAGACCTAACTCTAAGCAGCTCTAGACCACATCGCAAAGTGGTGCAAATCGTGGGGCTTCACACTGTACACAGAAAATTGGCCAGTCACATATAGTCGTTTCCGCCCCACACCCATAACACTACTTAAAATCGATGGCAAAGCCGTCGAAAATGTGAAAAGTTTAAAGTTCTTAGGAGTACATTTGGACGAAAATCTTAGCTTCAACACACACAGCACCTCCATATCGAAGAGATGCGCGAAGCGCGTCAACGTACTCCGTCACTTGCAGGCACAAACAGGGGCGGAGACAGGAAAACACTACTACGACTCTACAAGCCAATCATACGACCCATATGATCCTAGAATGCAACAGCATCATCTTTGCCACCATTTCAGAAAGCCAGAGCAAAAGTTAGAAATCATCCAAAACAACTGCATCAGAGCAGCCATAGGAACCCTCAGCGCCACACCGATAGCCATTCTTCTAGTGAATTCAAACACGCCTCCACTCCACTACAGGAGGACACAACAACTGTGCCGCTACCACATTAAAATAGAATCCATCAAAAAGCATCGGCACAGGCTTTACGCCTGACAAATACCACAAGAGCCGATTTGGGCGCAAAATTCCACCATATAGTGTTCAAATTGCCACGGCTCTCTCGGGTATTCACCTCATAATGCCAACCATTGCAGCTCGACCGCCCACTAGGCCATTCTGGACACTCAGTCAACCAAAGGTCACGTACTTAATTTCGGGAAAGAAATGGACTATCAAATCGGCAATATTCTTGGCATCTTCCACAAGTTCGCCGATGACAATAATTACAAAACACTCGTATTTACGAATGGGTCAGAACATGAGGTCAAGGTATGCATCGGCATCACTGGATCAGGCCTTAGGTTTTCCAAGCGTCTAAAGGATAACTTCTCCATCTATTCCGCTGAAGCACTAGCCATTCTGGCCGCTATCTCCATTCTCATGAGGCGTAAAGCTAAAAACCAATAATTTGCTCAGATTCCAAATCCGTTTTTCAGTCAATTAGCAATACCCACGACTGTCCACATCCAGTCATTGACAAAATCCAACAAATCGTGTCCCATAACGTAGACAAGAACTTTTCCTTCCTCTGGATCCTCTGGACCTGGCCACCCCAACATCCCAGGTTACGAAGTAGCAGACCGACTCATGAAGCAAGCCTTAACATTGAGCACTTACCCCAGTATGGAATATTCGATAGACGATTGCAAAGCACTCCTACAACGCCACGCTTGTCAGCATCACCAGAACACATGGACATAACGCAACTCTACACAACACAAATCCAACCACACCCACAAAATCAAACCAACGTTAAGCACATGGAACACATCAAATCAATCTCACCGACAATAGGAAGTCATCCTCACAAGACTTCGAACTGGTTGCACTAAGTTAACAGCCTCAACTAGAGGATGACGAATACACAACACCTCACTGCGACATCTGCAACACCACATTAAGCATGGGCCACATCCTGCTAGACTCTAGTAGCTTCAACGCTCAAAGACAACCACCTAAGATTTTAAGGCCTTCTGCCAAAAAGAGGGCTGTCGCTTCCACCGCTTCTCGGTGACAAGTACCCCAAACTCCTTCAATTGCTATTTGAATATCCGTACGCCATAAAACTAGCAGGAACATTGTAGACACCACACCTCCAACACTCACTTCAACATGCAATGTATAACCGCGATATAATCCTATGAAGCACGTAAATAGTCATCCCCGAATTGAGTCGGACGCACATGAGCCGATTTGCTTTCCAATTATAAATAAATGGTTACATAGCGGTGCCGTCGGACGTAAATGAGCCAACTTGCTTTCGGGAAAAAAATATAATAACGTATAGCGACTGCCCAGAGGAGTCATCGGGCGTATATGAGGCGTAATTACAACCCATAACGTAAAACGGCTACCCAGAGGTACAGCGGACGTAGATGAGCCAAATTGCAAAACACCGCACGAACCCAACTGACAACCCTGCATGGCATGCTTAGACTAACCATCTACTAATAACTTACACGTGGCAGCCTGCGTGATAGGCGGTGTGGACAATTACCTCCCTGTCCGCGCGGTAAAGACACCTCAGTGCTCTTCGACAAGAGTAGGCTAATTCCGGCACCCTGTCGAAATCAACTTCATCGTCACCTTCAAAATCACCCCTCCCCCCCCCACCCACACACACCCCACCCACCTGAGCTACAAATTATCTTGCGGAGGAGTAAAGTAAAACTAAAATCATTTAGACATCCGGGAGATGTCTCCCACCCAGCCCCCGCCTGCAGCACCAAAAAACATCACATACACTATAACGTAATACTCCCTTAACGTAAATGCACACTTGCCTTAGTCTTGCTTGCAAAACACACTCGCTTTAAAGGCGGCGCAAACGACCTTTATGGCAGTCCGGCATGCCTAAAAAATACTCCCCTCCCCCCCCGTCGCAAAATTATTCAGTGAGTAATGCCTGCCTATCCAACTGCCTAAATGCAACGAGTTTAGAGCTCGTCCTATCTTCCACTTACTTTTCCAAACATAGAGAACTTCCATGTTAATGCATCCATATACATTGGTGCCCCTCAAATCAATTCCAACAAAAGCGGCCCACAAACATCACAACGTCGAAAGAGTACTACAAGTTTCTCAAAGCACATAACGTACACTGCTCACATAGGTATCAGAGCTGCGATATTATGTTGCATTACTCGAGTTCACTCCGACATTTTGACTATATTTCGTCACATTTGAGCACAGGTCGTAGTAGAACAAGGAGAAAATCCCGCTGGAGTAGGCTGTGTTGCGCTTGGCCAGCCACACGGGTGTGCAATGGCCGACAACAAATCGAACCAGAGTCTGAAGAGCATCTGATGGAGCTTTGTAGAAACTCATAGCCGCAGCACCTGATCAGCTATTGTCAGCCATCTTGTCATGTTCATGGGGCAATTTTCATTTGGGCTCGGTCCAAGGATACGTGCCCACCTCCAACAGATGGAGCCATTTTGCACAGTAATTCCTCTTCTCAGCTCAGATCAGCCACTACGCCTTCCTCCATTTCAGCAGTCTGGCTAGGTACATACAAGTGACACAGTGTCCAGATCTTTAGCAGTAGCTTTTCGAGCAGACCATTAAGCGATTTAGGCCCAGACGTTGAGCTTCAAATTTCAGAAGAGTTCTCTCAGGTTGAACCCATGTGGAAGTAATTCACAAATAAACCAACGGGCATATTTCCGATTCAACAGTTCAAATATTCGATACACATCGCCGGTTTTCCCTGTATTAACGGCCGCTCATCCGCTCCAACAACTTCACCACCAAACTCACTCTTCACAGCTTGTAGCTCTCGAAATATATCGCGCCTTGTCGGATGAGGAGATAAAATGTGCAGCATATTCTCCCGCAGGCTCAGAAACGCTGACTGATAAACCACCGCAATATGCTCATCATGACAAGTAGATATTGCTCTGGTGGACGAACGAGCCACATATAGCCGGTACTCCAGCATTACAGGCGGAACATCTTTTCTCCTGTTCAAATAAAACGATGACGGGCCCCGATTGCAAAACCCAGCCGCCCTACCCTCTGCATGGTGCACGATAAGTGGTTTATTGTCCGCAGCCGTGCGTCCAATATCAATTTGACATCCGTTGAGGATTGCAGCTGCTGCACGAATCAAAGTTGCATGCCAGCAGCCGTAATGGCCCCGTTATGCAGTTCGTCAAAGTCTGCATCCGCTGTCGAGCAGAGGCGTAGCCAAGGGACGGTCCCCCCCCCCCCTAGCAACCAACACCATACTAGATGAAGCGGGAAATTTTTAGATCTTCATCGCGCAAAACCCTAATTTTCGGCGCGCTTGGCGCGCCGGAATCTTCCTCTGTTTCTTCACATTTTAGGAATTCGCCCCATCGGCGCCACTGCTGTCGAGTGTTACCGATAGCATGGCGATAAGAATCACAGTAACGCATAAATTGAAACCAGATATATATTTCCGGGTGCGCCCGCCGCCACCGACAAGTCCGCCTGGTGTTAGTGGTCGGTCGACGGCACGACGCCAACGGAAACTGCGACACCACACGACATGCAAAACCCGGGACTTTGAACCCCGGGCACAGTATGGAGTTTCTTTTTCAGCCGCAATAATTTAAGGATGGTTTTAAACCACCTCCATGGACATTTTACTCTTAGACTTGAATTTGTTTTGGTTGACCCACACTCCGACGCATTGCTTGATTTCACTTCAATTACCTTGAATGTCCGAATACACAAAGGCTTTCTGCATGTCGGTTTCATTTTTTTTCGGTTTTGCATCGGGGCATTTCGGCATAAGAGCACCACGAGTCCGGGAACAGGGTACTTCTTGCAGACTATTGTGCAAAAGTGCACCATGAATTTTGTTCTGGGAGGTTCCCAAAAATCCCAACCACCGTCAAGATGAAAGACTTTCTGGATGTGTGCCACTTCCTTTCGAGGTGTCGGGAATTCACAAATTATGCTTCCCCTCCACCACCCCATATTGTTTTCTCAAACCTAAGCGAATGGGTGGACACGTCGCGATGTTGCGGGTTTCAGAAGGGCACTCTGAGCTGGATTAAGGGCACCTTGGCCTGCTAATGTCGTATCTAAATCATCTGAGTGTACGTCGAATTACGAGAAAGGTACTTTTCACAAATATGAAGAGTATCCCTGATATTTCTGGTAATCCTAAGCCGCGCCCTAGCCTTCTAATGGGCAACCTCACCTGTCAGAAGGGCCCAGCGAACCGCCAAAGGGGCATTTGAAGGCTTCGGAAGGGCACCGTGACCTCTGAATTTAGAACATCACGCCTTGTGAGATGGGCAAATTGACCTGCATTGGGTACATCTAAGGCTGCGTGAGGGGGATGGCCTAGAGTTGTCTCTTGCTCTCTGTCAAGGACATCTTGATTTACCAGTGGAGGGCCTTTGGGTGCGAAAGGTTTGATTTTGTCGATGCCTCCCCAATGATTAAAACTGTAGGCGCCAGCGAGCCACATGAGGGAGACTAGGTGGCACTTGGACTTAGTCTTTGACCCGCAGTTTGTTCTATAAAAACGCCCTATGATGTTCCTTACTCATCTTATTCCATGTTGAATGAGCAATTAATGATGGCAAAGGTCCGATTAGGGTCTCACGGATTAAAAATGGCGGCTTGGGGGCTACTTGGAAGTGACTGGAGCAATTGAACCCGCAGTTTTTCTGATAAATGTACTCTGCGATATACCCTGTTCGTTTTATTCCATGTTGAATGAGTAGCCGTGATGTGAAGGTACCACTAGGGTCTCACGGGCTAAAAACAGCGAAATGCCAGGTGGCCTCACCTGTTGTGCCCCAAGAAGATCGCTGACGGAGATCCGACCGCATTTTGAGCCGGTGCAAAATGGTCGCTGAGTAGAGAAGGCTTGCTGCCGCATGAGCACCTGCCTTGCCGGTCCTTAGTTCCACTGTTTGACACATCGGATGTCAGGACGAATGTGAGACCATGCCAGCAAAGCTCGCTCTCTGTCGGGGTAATTACCTGCGCGGTTCCGCTATGGCAAACAGTTCAGAGAGATATCTGAGTTTTACATGCATGCTTGCATTGCGTGCGACTCCTATTGTCGTAACATTACCCTTTAGAAATGAATGGGGACCTGTCGCCCATCTAGCCATCTCATCCCAAAAGCAACCACTCGATCGTGCAGGCGATACATGTGCTCCCCACCGATCGCGCACCAGGTGCCACATGTGCTCCCCACCGATCGCGCACCAGGTGCTACATGTGCTCCCCACCGATCGGAATATCGCCGTGCCAGGTCTCCCGCTCAGTACCTTTCCAACGGTCTTCTACACGTGAAAATCCACCCCTATATCATGACAAACACAATGAGTGCAGGTCAACAAACTCACGATCGGCAAATAGTATGCTTCACGTTGACAGCTGGCCAATTTTCGTAATCTGAATGTGATTGATGTCGAATGACCTGACTTGTGACCTCGTGGGCATTTGGATCAAAAGTTACCATGTACCTCCAATTCTCCAGTCAATTTTGTGTCGGATTAGCCGCAGAGAGGTCATCTGAGATCAGCTTGTCACTGACAGAGCACAGTTAGCTTGATGCAATATTTATATTTTCCTTCCGAAATATTATAATCATGGAAAATATTCCTCGTCATTGTATTATACCACGAATATATATATATATATATATATATATATATATGATGCATGCATATGTGTGTGTGTGCGCGCGCTTTCAACATTATCAGATCATTCAGGGCCAAGGTGAAGTTATGTTGGACCGAAGCAGAGGGTCGTGTAAGGGGGTACCTATGTGGCACATTGCCTGAATACGATATAGCTATTTCAGATATTTGAACTTTGGGAGAAATACTTAACAATTCAAAATCGACATAAAGTGCACTATTTGAAACCGCAAACATGAAAATGATCTGCTTTCATATTATCACGAAGGCTCAATGACGTGATCTATCAGGGCCCAAGGTGACCCACCAAGACCTGTAATAGCCATGCACTGAATTAGGTCATGCATCATGTCAGTTATGAATAACTTGCCCTCGGAACGAGGATGTATGCATAGCAGTTTATGTTATTGAGCCAATTCGACCTATGTATATCTCTGCTATGGCTATGTGACCTCAGATTCCAAACTGTCTGCGGATTATGATTTCTTGGCTTTACCAGTCATGGGAAGGACAGCCCAGACCTGTTTACTCATGATCACACCGAAAATAGCGTTGATTCACATCAAAACGCGATAAGTGCGAATCTCAACTCATGTCAAAAGTGGTCTTAGATGTCTCCACTTGGCCACGGAACACTGCGAATCAATGCAACCGTGGACAATCCAAGCTTCTTTTATGTTGTCTGAAGCATTGCAAATGTTCAATCACGCAGGGGAAGGTACTTAAGCGGCTCTGAATGAACGGAACTGCGAACCGTGACACATGAAACCAATTTATACTCAAAAGACAAAAAGTGGGACAATGACATTTGCAACAGAGTTTTCTATAATCGACACCTGCCTCGAAAATGTAATGTTGATAGCATTATTGGTTGTTGAGATGATGAGAGCGAAGCCTTCTCTTCCCACTGCGCTACATCCCCAAAGGCTCTCACTGCGCGCGTTAACATGGACGTTTTTGACTGGCAATTACGGGGCTGATATGCATTGCATTCTCACGTAATAATAAGACATTCAAGACTGCTCTACTCATATGGCCGGTGACAGTGTTTGACAGTGTGCAAAGTGCAGAGTAAAAAAAATTGGTGCCTCCTGCTGCTGGGTTGTAAACATAAGTGAAATTATACCGCACTACGTGCGTGCAAATATCCAACTCATTTGCATTGAGTGAGATTCATTGTAATTGTAATGCAATTGTAATGCAATGAGCAGGACTCGTTGCGCAGTGAGTGAGATGATGTTGTAGCCGTTGTAATGCAATGAGCAGGACTCGTTGCGCAGTGAGTGAGATGATGTTGTAGCCGTTGTAATGCAATGAGCAGGACTCGTTGCGCAGTGAGTGAGATGATGTTGTAGCCGTTGTAATGCAATGAGCAGGACTCGTTGCGCAGTGAGTGAGATGATGTTGTAGCCGTTGCATCCGAGCGTCCGATATTGTCTCAAGGAAATAGTAAACTAAAATGTTCAAATGTAAAATGCAGCATCACCGGCAGACGACGCTTGCATTTCCAGAATCCAGCTATTTCTCCCCTCGTTAAGCAATTACAGGGAGTGCGCCGTCGTCCTCGTCCAACAATGACCACTTTGGTGGCTGCAAGGCCGTTCCCAGACGGCCGAAAGCGTCTCAGCCACGCCGGGAATGTCCAGACGTGTCGCCGTTCTGCCGCAGCGACACCGGCAGCCCGCGTCGCCGCTCGTTCCGTCGTCGTCCGCGTCCTCGTCGTCACCACTGTCCGGAGGGTGCACCAGTTCCCAGCCGGCGGGGGAAGGGGTTGGCTGGCGGCAGCTGGGCAGCCGTGACGTGCGCCAGACCCGCTCTTTAGTGGCGCCGAGTCGGTGATAGGCCGTATCTGGCGCCGCCGTACCGCCGGCTGACGAAAGCCAGCCGACCGCGATGAACGCGCCAAACAAAAGGCCGTCAAATTACACACCGCCGTAATGAAATCATGTTGAGTGTTGTGCCGGCAGCCGTTAGTGGGTGTCTGCGGTGGCGCTGTGGTCTGGTATCGCCATCAGATAGTGCACATAACGCGCCCGCTGATCTCCCTCCCCCGGCGGCTTCGCCCAGTCCGCTCTCTCTTTCTCTCTCTCTCTCTGTCGACGTCGTCCAGCCCTCCCCTCCCCTCTGTCAGCATCGTCCCACCCGCTCTCCCTCTGTTGACATCGTCCAGTCCTCCCCTCCTCTCTGTCGGCATCGTCCAGCCTTCCCCTTTCCGCTGTCAGCATCACCCCACCCGCTCTCCCCTTCCCTTTGTCAGCGTCGCTTAGCCACCTCTGTCGACATCGCCCATCCCTCCCCTCCCCTCTTTCAGCATCTCCCAGCCCGCTCTCCCTCTTTCGACATCGTCCAGCACTCCCCTCTCCTCTGTCAACATCGTCCAGTCACCTCTGTCGACGTCGTCCAGCCCTCCCCTCCCCTCCGTCAGCATCGTCCAGTTATCCCCTCCTCTCTGTCTGCATCGTCCAGCCGCCTCTGTCGAGCCCTCCCAGCCCTCCCTTCCCCTCAGTCAGCATCGTCTAGTTCTCCCGTCCCCTCTGTCAGCATCGTCCAGCCGCCTCTGTCGACATTGCCCAGCCCTCCCTTCCCCTCCGTCAGCATCGTCCAGTTCTTCCCTCCCCTCTGTCAGCATCGCCCATCCGCCTCTGTCGACACCGCCCAGCCCTCCCCTCCCCTCTGTCAGTATCGCCCATCCGCCTCTGTCGACATCGCCCAGCCCTCCCCTCCCCTCTGTCAGTATTGCCCAGCCCTCCCCTTCCCCTCTGTCGACATCGTCCAGTTCCCCTCCCCTCTGCCAGCATCGTCCAGCCGCCTCTGTCGAGCCCTCCCAGCCCTCCCTTCCCTCAGTCAGCATCGTCTAGTTCTCCCGTCCCCTCTGTCAGCATCGCCCATCCGCCTCTGTCGACACCGCCCAGCCCTCCCCTTCCCTCTGTCAGTATCGCCCATCCGCCTCTGTCGACATCGCCCAGCCCTCCCCTCCCCTCTGTCAGTATTGCCCAGCCACCTCTGTCGACATTGCCCAGCCCTCCCCTTCCCCTCTGTCGACATCGTCCAGTTCTCCCCTCCCCTCTGTCAGCATCGTCCAGCCGCCTCTGTCGGCATTATCGAGCCTCCTTCTTCTGTGAGAGCATCATGAAAATCCGGCTTCACTGTGGACACCAATTAGTTCCTTTGTCAACCGTTCTGTGGTCAGTGCGCAGCCCTTCGGCGGGCATTGTTGGGCACTGGACAGTGGACAGCCCCTGCATTGCTCGCTGTCCCTTGTGTGTATGCTCGAATGTGTCCCTCGATGTTTTCCTAATCATGCATTTGTCCCCGAGTATTCGGAGACAGAAACGTAATTAAGGGGACAAGTCTAATCTGAGAACGAGCAAATGCTTTCTTTTGAAGTTTTGACATATATTCCCTGTATCCCACATATTTCTGGAACATGTCCGCAGTAGATTGAATTTGTTCCTGTAAATTACGAACACAAGAATACCCTTATACACCGTCAAGCCCTTCATCAGCCCTGGCCAATGGTCATTCACTTGTCTAACGACATCAATTTCCCGTCGTGTCGCTTACAGGGAATTTCAGATTGTTGACCAAAACGGTGAAGCTGTCATGTGCGATGCGTCTTTTAAACCGGTGGAAACCACACAATTAAGTTTGATTCACCTGAGACAACCTTACGCGCTGCTCAAATGTAGACTATCGAAGTCAACACCTCCAAGTTACGTCAACATTGCCCAGCATGAGACTGTCGACCTAAGACAAGGCAGTATACGCATCAGCTGTTAGATTTTCCGCAGTAGAAACAGGAGCTTAATCAGCTTGGTGATAGTCATAAATCGAGTTACTGATGTGTGCCTACACTGCTCCCATACAGTCACGTAACAGGCGAGGATAGCACAGATTAAGGCGAAAACAATCCTCTGGTGAGAGGCATTCCATTGAAACCGGTGCTCTCCTCAGCCGCGTCTTCGTTTATTACGCAGCAGCCGCGTGCGAGTTCTATGAAACGACCACGTTACGTTACATCCGGGTGGAGGCAAACGGCGTGCCGGTCACAACATTGTTTTCGATGGAGGAGCGGACTAGCGAATTTGTGAAATCTGAAACGCTTTCGCACCTTTGACTGCCAAAATTTGTATCTTCGAACGTTCAAAATTGTTATGATTCCAACAGATCTTAGGCACTAGGTTATTTCCTTAATCCCTGCAATGTGTTTCCGGCCATAGAAAGATGTATATTGCGGGAGTTCGATAGTGGCACATGTTACATAAGTCTTCCAGGTATTTAATAGAAAAATATTCGAAGGACAACACTTCTAATGATTAAGAATTATAATTGCCCCTGTTGCTGAAGTTCTTTATCCAAAAAAGTCGGCTCCGCACAAAATGTCTAAGAACACAAGTTCTGACGTACCATACGCATTGTAAATGCTTAAATTGAATTTGAAGAGGAGTATGGTATGGACTGATGGTATGGTATGGTATGGACGGTTATTCGACTGATATGGAAGATATCAGTTGAACTACGTGAGAAGTAGGATGCACTTCCCATGAAATATGTGTAACATCCCCATTGACATGTCCCACCCTATCGTAAAACCACGCCCATGATGACATGCATCGACCGTATTTCGCTGAGTATTCCAACAAGCCCTCTCATTTTTTAACCAGGGTCATGAACTGGCGAGTAAAACCATAGCGCTAACTGCGGGAAAGTGGCTGTTCGCCGGCTGCTGACCACACTAGTTCATAAATGAGAGCGCATGAACGACGACCGTTCCGGCGAAGAGCGCGCCTGAGCCCAGGAGGCATCACCACCGCCTGCGCGCTCGAGACCGCCATTGCGACGATCGTGGCGCGCTACGCCAGAAATGCCCCTTCATTAGTGGTGACGACGGCTGTCATTGGCGATGACAGCGCGTAACAGATATACAAACAGAGAGACAGGCTCATTGTGAGCGGCGAGCACCAGGTGCGAATTAGAGGCGGCCGCCCTGTCATTACAGGCGGGGCCTGGCTCCGGCCTCCGACGTCCCGACTGGCAGTGTGGTCCGCCATCGAGAGAGAGAGAGAGAGAGAGAGAGAGAGAGAGAGAGAGAGAGAGAGAGAGAGATAGAGATAGAGATAGATAGAGATAGAGATAGAGATAGAGATAGAGATAGAGAAGAGATAGAGATAGAGATAGAGATAGAGATAGAGAGAGATAGAGATAGAGATAGAGATAGAGATAGAGATAGAGATAGAGATAGAGAGAGAGAGATAGAGTAGAGATAGAGATAGAGATAGAGATAGAGATAGAGATAGAGATAGAGATAGAGATAGAGAGAGAGAGAGAGAGAGAGAGAGAGAGAGAGAGAGAGAGAGAGAGAGAGAGAGAGAGAGAGAGAGAGAGAGAGAGAGAGAGAGAGAGAGAGAGAGAGAGAGAGAGAGAGAGAGAGAGAGAGAGAGAGAGAGAGAGAGAGAGAGAGAGAGAGAGAGAGAGAGAGAGAGAGAGAGAGAGAGAGAGAGAGAGAGAGAGAGAGAGAGAGAGAGAGAGTGCGTACGGTCCGTCACAGATACGAAAGAGAGAGGGGGCGTGTGGTCCGTCACAAAGAAGGCAGAGAGAGATAAATATAGGGGGAGAGATAGAGATGGAGATAGAGATAGAGATAAATAAAAAGAGATGGAAAACGTGTGGTCCATCACAGAGACGGCGGCAAAGGGGGCGTTTGGTCGGCCACAGAGGCGGCAGAGGGGTGGTTTGTGGTGGTTGGCAGTGACGTGTGGTTTGTCACGAATACGGCAGAGAATGCGTGTGATTCGCAATAGAGACGCCAGAGAGGATCTGTAGTCCGCCACAGAAGCGGCAGAGAGAGCGTGTGGTCCGCTACAGAGACGACAGAGATGGCGTGTGGTCCACCACGAAGATGGCAGAGAGGGTCTGTAGTCCCCTACAGAGGGCACGCGGCACCTGGCGCAGAAGGGAAATTTGGTCCGCACAGAGGTGACAGGGACGATATGTGTTCATCACGGAGATGACAGAGACGATATGTGGTTCACCACAGAGATGACAGGGATGATATGTGGTCCAGCAGGGATGTTAGAGAAGACGTGTCATTCGCCGCGGAGAGGACATGATATCTTTCATAGAGAGTACGTGTATCCGACCATAGAAAAGGCAGAGGCAACTTGTGGTCCATCCCAGAGCGACGGTGTGTCCGGCTACAAAGAGGACGCGAGACCCACCATATAAAGGACGTGTGGTCCATCCCAGAGATACGGTGTGTCCGGCTACAAAGAGGACGCGAGACCCGCCATAGAAAGGATGTGTGGTCCATCCCAGAGAACGGTGTGCCCGGCTACAAAGAGGAGGAGACAAGGATGTGTGGTCCATCCCAGAGGGACGGTGTGTTCGGCCAGAGGACTGGAGACCCGCCATAGAGAGGGCGTGGCCGTAAGGAGGACGTGTGGTCCATCCCAGAGATACGGTGTGTCCGGCTACAAAGAGGACGCGAGACCCGCCATAGAAAGGATGTGTGGTCCATCCCAGAGGGACGGTGTGTTCGGCCAGAGGACTGGAGACCCGCCATAGAGAGGGCGTGGCCGTAAGGAGGACGTGTGGTCCATCCCAGAGATACGGTGTGTCCGGCTACAAAGAGGACGCGAGACCCGCCATATAAAGGATGTGTGGTCCATCCCAGAGGGACGGTGTGTTCAGCCAGAGGACTGGAGACCCGCCATAGAGAGGGCGTGGCCGTAAGGAGGACGTGTGGTCCATCCCAGAGATACGGTGTGTCCGGCTACAAAGAGGACGCGAGACCCGCCATAGAAAGGACGTGTGGTCCCCCATGCATAGGACGATCGGTTCGCCGTAGCAGGGGCAACTGTTGCATCTTCTCAGGAAAATAAATACTGAAGAAAAGTCATATTTTCAAAGATTATTGAGCAATCACTTTTACTTGCAATTGCGTAGAGGTATTGGTTAGCAAAAGCGTAGACGTGTTGTTAGCCATGGTCAGAGGAAGGGAAGCATTCTGCTTTTGCTATGTAGAAATATAGAAGGGAAAGCATGCAGAAACATGTCCCTGCTCCTAAACTTTTGTAAGAAAAGGTGTATTTTCAGAATAGTACCGGGTCATGACCCCGCAGCCACGGCAAAGACAACGTTTGAGAGTTTTGGACGGGAAATAGTTATCACTCTCATTCCAACTCATCTTTCTTCGAAGTCCTTCATATATATATATATATATATCCATCTTTCATTAACGAATACAGCATACTAGGTGTTCATATATATCTTTGAGAGGTTCCCTAGTCGTATGATGACAGTGCGTTCTTGTGTGGAAACTGTATGTAAAATTGTGCCTATATTCTCAAATTGACGTAACGTTTCGTCAGAACATCCAACATCTTCAGACGTGCGGATGAGACGCAATATAACAACATAATACATTCGTAATCGTTTCGATTTCTATATCATGTGCGCGTCAACACTGAACAGTTTGTCTTGCTTTTCCATAACACACACGTAGGTCTTATATACGGGTATTTTTAAGACAGCAATGTTTTCAAAAGTAATAGACTAAATGGTCATGCCATGCACTTCCTCAATTATACGCATATAAACATAGATGAACAAATGCTATCACTCAAGTTTCCCAGAGCACAGATAGTATAAAGCCATTAACAGTCCAATGCCCTTGGGAGAGTGGCTGTCCATCATTAACAGACATCATAGACAGACATGCCATGCTGCTCGTGCGCCGCTCCCCTGGTCGGACGCGGCGCCGGCGCACCCCGCCCGCCTACTCCCACCGATCGCGCCGGACCGTGTGTGATTGAGCGTATGTGTTTGCGAGTGTGTGTGGAGTGTCTCGGATCCTTCCTGCAACCATCGCGTTCGACATCTGCATCTGCATCTCCATCGACATCCGATCGTCTCGCCGGCTTCGGTGACCGCGGACCTGACGGACTGGCGAGGGAGTGGGTCTGCTGCCGCTGCAGCCGTGTGTGGCCACCACCATCTTTGGTGACCGCGGACCTGACAGACTGGCGAGGGAGTGGGTCTGCTGCCGCTGCAGCCGTGTGTGGCCACCACCATCTTTGGTGACCGCGGACCTGACAGACTGGCGAGGGAGTGGGTCTGCTGCCGCTGCAGCCGTGTGTGGCCACCACCATCTTTGGTGACCGCGGACCTGACGGACTGGCGAGGGAGTGGGTCTGCTGCCGCTGCAGCCGTGTGTGGCCACCACCATCTTTGACCGCGGACCTGACAGACTGGCGAGGGAGTGGGTCTGCTGCCGCTGCAGCCGTGTGTGGCCACCACCATCTTTGGTGACCGCGGACCTGACGGACTGGCGAGGGAGTGGGTCTGCTGCCGCTGCAGCCGTGTGTGGCCACCACCATCTTTGGTGACCGCGGACCTGACAGACTGGCGAGGGAGTGGGTCTGCTGCCGCTGCAGCCGTGTGTGGCCACCACCATCTTTGCTGTCTGCATCATCACCATGCTGACCTTCGGCTGCTTGCCATCTCATCGCGACGTTGTGCGTCTGCTCGTCTTCCTCGCTGTCGTGCATGCCCTGGTGCGAGTTGTCATGCCCATGGATCGGCCGTTGCGGTCGGCCGGCCGGCCGTCAGCGCAGGAGCTCTAGCGGTCCGGTTGACCTTGAAATCGGCCGTGGCCGGTCACCAGCTGACCTATGGATTTCCTCGAGCGAGGTCGTCCAGGGTGTCCACCCTGCTGATTCGGGTGTCCGTCCACGCCGGACCAGGCGTGGCGGACGCGCGCCCGGAGCCCGGCGCCGTGGGAGCAGAGGGGCGCATCGGTGGGATTGTCGCGTACGGGGAAAGTGAACTACTGATGGGTCTCATCAACATTCAGAGCCTGAAACCGAAGTTGCTCGAGTTGTCTTTCGAGCTCAGTCAACTCCAGCATGACATCATGGCACTCAACGAGACTTGGCTTAGCGCCCGCCACGCCAAGCCGTCTACTAGTTCTGCCGGATTTTCATCTCTACCGACAAACGAGGCTTCGGCGGTGAAGCTGCGGCCGCCAGGGACGGCATCAGCGTGACACCGCTCAAAATGACTGTTGAGCCACGATCCAACAGCAGGCTCGAGTCATTGTGGACCGTGGTGAAGCCGGACGGCAAGCGGCGGCTCATTCTCGGCACTGTGTACCGCCCTCCCCGGCGGCTCATTCTCGGCACTGTGTACCGCCCTCCCCGGCGGCTCATTCTCGGCACTGTGTAGTGTGTACCGCCCTCCCCGGCGGCTCATTCTCGGCACTGTGTAGTGTGTACCGCCCTCCCCGGCGGCTCATTCTCGGCACTGTGTACCGCCCTCCCCGGCGGCTCATTCTCGGCACTGTGTAGTGTGTACCGCCCTCCCCGGCGGCTCATTCTCGGCACTGTGTAGTGTGTACCGCCCTCCCCGGCGGCTCATTCTCGGCACTGTGTAGTGTGTACCGCCCTCCCCGGCGGCTCATTCTCGGCACTGTGTAGTGTGTACCGCCCTCCCCGGCGGCTCATTCTCGGCACTGTGTACCGCCCTCCCCGGCGGCTCATTCTCGGCACTGTGTACCGCCCTCCCCGGCGGCTCATTCTCGGCACTGTGTAGTGTGTACCGCCCTCCCCGGCGGCTCATTCTCGGCACTGTGTACCGCCCTCTCCGGCGGCTCATTCTCGGCACTGTGTAGTGTGTACCGCCCTCCCCGGCGGCTCATTCTCGGCACTGTGTACCGCCCTCCCCGGCGGCTCATTCTCGGCACTGTGTAGTGTGTACCGCCCTCCCCGGCGGCTCATTCTCGGCACTGTGTAGTGTGTACCGCCCTCCCCGGCGGCTCATTCTCGGCACTGTGTAGTGTGTACCGCCCTCCCCGGCGGCTCATTCTCGGTACTGTGTACCGCCCTCCCCGGCGCAATGTTTCAGATTTGAAAGCGGACTTCTCCGATACCGAGTCACAGTACGAACGGATTCGTATTGATCATCCATCATGTAAAGTGATTATCTGCGGCGATCTGGATTGCGATCTTACAAAGCCTGATGTTGACTCTGCGAAAAAGCTGATAACGAATTTTTGTTTGATTACTTGCTGTTTCAATCTGCAACGACACATACTTACTCAAGCGGTTCTCTACTGGATGTTTTTCAAACGGATTGTCATCTGGTAAAACGGGGGGAGTGATTTTTAGGCGTGCCGGACCATGAAGGTGATTTGTGCCGCCTTTAAAGGACCGCCTGGAAGGATTTTGATTTTTTTTGGCAAAGGGATGTTAAGTTAGGCTATGTTCGGTGATGTGGCATTTTTATTTAATTTGTTAAACATTACTTTTTATACTATCTGCTTAACTCGAAGCCCTTTTTCGCGATATTTTGCTTACAAACTAAAAAGTAAGCATTTGTACAGAAAATCAGTGGTCCCATCATCTTAGTCACATTCAATAACATTGCATTGGAAGGATAAATTCAAAGAATTCATCAAACATCTTGAAGCACAAATGTACCGGTTTGTCTACGGTTATCACCGCAATGTATGCCTGACTGCAGAGTATGGCAAATGGCTCAACGAAGCGTACTAAATGCGGAAAAAAAATCCGCACCGAAATGCACTGGGAGGGCAAAAATCCGCAACATTACGATCGAATAGGTACACGCACCAAGTGCAAAAAAAACAATGAGGGAAGAAAATCAAGAAGCCTAGGCAAGCGACTTTTCTACATGGACACATCCTTCACATCGAATCAATACAAACATGCATATACGACATGATTAAGGCACAAACAACCTCCCGCACTCCCCAGTCCCCATCCTGCTATTCCGAACCTCATGGAACACTTAACTGGATTTGGCAACAGTGTTTTTTTTTGGCGTGGTAGGTAACAAATTTGGCAGTCATCGACTAGAACAAATGTGGCGCACTCTTTATTTTCGAGTTTTTTCAAATTATCATTTTCTTCTGGTGAATATTGAAGTCATATGTGAATGGACAGTGAATTATCGGCCCGCCTGCACCAGGTATTCGTCCGCACACCAGCCGCACTGCTGACTGCCAGACCCGCGCCGACGAGATTTCGTTCGGCCAGGGATGGTCGAGTGGTAAAGGTGTTGGGCTCTGGGTTCCAAAGGTCCCGAATTCGACACTCGCACCGCTCGGTGCATTTCCCAATCCCGCGGTCCAGAGGCGAAACAGTGTGGGCGGCGCCATCAGCCGTGAATGTGCATGGCGTGCGTCGTGAACCACCCAATAAAAAACAAACGATATTTTGTTGGAGGCACTGGCGGATCTAGCCCACCGGTTTGTGGGGGGGGGGGCAACTCTCGGTTTTCGGCGTCAGCCCCCCCCCCCCCCCCTCCCCCAGTGGCGTACTTAGGAATTGCATCAGAGGAGGGGTCGAAGGAATTTGGAGGGTGCCCATTCTCCCACTATTTTTGGTTAAAAGCATCGGATTTCTACCATTATTTGTCAAATGGACCCATTTTTTACAATAATAATTAATGACAACATAATTTCCTGTGTAGGGGCCCCAGCCTACCTCCACCGCTTCTAAGTTACGGAATTTTTGTTCTTGTTTACCAAAACGTTTCTGTTCACGTTCAACGTCTTGTACCACGTCAACGTTCGTGCACGTGTACACACTGGCAGATCCGATTTTGTCAACTCTTGCTGTAAGCAGAACTTGAGCAGCATAGAACCCTCGATGCGTGTCAGAATGTACTATGCTACCATATTGGCTTCCAAACAATTATAAAAATTACCTTTAAAATTGGAGATTCTTTCATCCAGACGATATTTTTTAACCTCGGCAAAGGTTACTGCATTTTCATTCAGTTTACTTCTGTTGGTTTCGGGGGGCCAAAAGACACTATGCCCCCCCCCCTTTAAGCGCTTCGGGGGAGCCATGGCCGGAATGGCCCCTCCCTGGATCCGCTAGTGAATGTAGCCTGTCTCTTCATCTTAGCAACCCCAACACCAACATACGAAACATGCTGCTCAACTGGGCTCAACTGGTCACTCGCACAAAACATCCTGTTCAAATTCCGCTTTCGAAATCTGGCTCACTGGGTCCGCTTGCCCGTTACTGGCTAAACAAACTTCATGAACCTATCTGACGAAGGAATAATGAAACTGCTGATTTCGTCATCTCTTGCTGCAAGGAGAACTTCAACAGCATAGAACCATCGATGCGTCAGAATCTACTATGCTACCATATTGGGCTTCCAAACAATCATAACAAAATACCTTTAAAATTGGAGATTATTACACCCGGAAAGCTATTTTTTAACCTCAGCGAAGGTTACTGCATTTTAATTTGGTTTACTTTTATTGGTTTAGGGGGGCAAAAAGACACTATCCCCCCCCCCCTTTGAAGCGCTTGGGGGGGCCATGGCCGGAATGGCCCCCCTGGATCCGCCAGTGGTTGGAGGTGCCATAATTTGCAGTCTGTACTATATGAAGGTCAAAACACCGAGGATGTGATCAGAATATAGCCGTATGTGTAGTGCCAGCATGCAAAGGGAGGGTTATAGGAAAATCTGAGTCATCGTGATTTTGAAGGACAAGGGCACGATTTTTGGGTCACCAGCATGATTTTCAGGGGCCCATGTGCGAATTTTTTAGGCCTCCTGCTTGATTTTCAGGGACCCCGGTCCGACGTTTGCGGGCCCCAGTGCCAGTTTCAGGGTCCCGGCCCGTCTTTTGGACCCCAGTGTCATTCTCGGGGGTCCCGGCAAGACTTATTTGGCCCCAACGTGATTCTGACCCGACCTTTTGAAGCCCCAGCATGGTTTTTGGGGCCCCTGGCGTGACTTTTCTGAGTTTCGGCGCGAATTTTTTGGACCCCAGCAGTATTTTGAGGGGCCCGGTCTAATTTTTGGGGCCTCCAATGTGATTTTTAGTGGCCTTGGTGCGATTTTTGGTGTCCATCGTCATTTTCAGGGGGCCATGCGCGACTTTTTGTGGCTCTCAATGTGATTTTATTAGCCCTGGTGCGATTTTTGGGACTCTCAGCGTCATTTTATGTGTACCCTGTGCGACTTTTTGGCCCTAATGTGATTTTTAGGCGATTTTGGGGCCTCAGCGTTTTTTGGGGAGCCTGACGCAATTTTTCCGAACCCCAGCGCGATTCTTGGGGCCCTCAACCTCTCAGGGGGAGCAACTGTCCCTAATGCCCCCCCAAACTTTGGTACTCACTGGTGTATGTTCATATTTACCACAACAAAACCATCGTCCGATAATTTATCTTCTGCTACAAGAAAGCAACGTTTAACGTGAATACAGCATTGCTCTATGGTGATTGTGAAATCGGACCCAGCACATACGACATATAGCTTAGTGTTCATAGGCAGTGATAAGGAGCGAACCTTGCTAATTTGAAGGAACTTTTTGTTCCCAAAATATCATTTTTAACAATGGTACATCTGAAAACCAGACCTTGAAAATCAAGTGGCTGAAATCCGAGGATTTCTTTTGTATTCCTATATATCCTCCATATTCTCCATCTCGCCCAAACATACCGAGTCCCTGGTTTGTCCCCCCCCCACCCCATTTCAAAACGGTGGCTACATCCATGCGGCATGTGTGCTAGCGAATTCATTGATTTAATCTGGTAACAAACACTGATAGTTTGATCTCGTTGTCATAGTTGGTGGCGCAGTTGGTTAGAGCGCTGTCCGGCACTGGTCTCCCCTGTCCTGGCGACACAGGGTTTGAGTCGCTTCGCGCGCTCGCATTTAGCCCTCGGCCGGGAGGGTCAGTTGGCAGCTGGCCCGATAAGGCCGGGGACGAGCTACCGGGCGGCCGTGTCGGTGCATTGGCGGCACGTTAAACTTTCGGTCAAAATTCTGCCGTTGAACTGGAATTCAGGGATCGGGTGGTGGGGCCAGGGTTCACGCAACAAGCTCTGCTTAGCAATAGGACCCTGGTTCATAAAGCCACCCCAGCAAGAACTCGGATTAATTTTGTTTTTTAATTTAAAAAAGCAACATGAACAGCCTACAAATTAATCCGAACTTGAACAACAGTTTCAAACTACAAAATGAAATGCTACAACGCGAAAATAGATCGTAGCTTCTAGCTTAATCATATAACGTTTAGCAGGCTACAAAGAGTGGCTGTATCATGCGGGAACTTCACCACTGTAAAACTGGTTAGAGTGGGGTGTTTTAAAAATGCGCGCATATTACTCGTCATGCATTGGTGGCTCTACCCTGGAGAGTCCGTAAAGGTGGTTTTGCCTGATGATCGCTTACCCAAAATAGCATAGTTACTACGCACATCATGGTTCTTGCATGGTGAATATTGCTTACCTTTTTTTCTAGCATAGCCGTTGTCGAATAACTACCCCGTTACATTCGCATAATGCTGTATATCCCCTTAAAGTTAGTCAAATATTTTCCTGTGATCAAAGAACTATGTCGTTATGCTAGTTTTATATTGTTTACTCCCTTGAAGTCAGTTAATTTGTTTTCAGTGATTGCATCCATTGGTGACAACTTTATGAATATCGGTCCGTTTGATTACGTTACATGTGCCTAACAACAATCCATAAGCACAGTTCAATGTTTGTGTGACCTTAAGCAAGTCCAAGGACAGCATGCTCAACAACGGAAGTAGGTACCTATATCGACAGCAATGTATACATTGGAAAACAATCAGTGAGAATCGGCCCAGTAGCTTTGAAGCATGGACCTGGCAACAACACTCATCAACAGCTTTGTGCACGCTTCGTGACTTTAATCCAAAATCAAGGTTACCATGCTCAAAAGTCTTAATTATGTCGACTTAGGAGCGAATACAGGGGGCATATACCCCCTCCCACATGGAGAGGTGGTGCCCCTCCGGCCGAAAAAGGCTCGAGACCCTTCAGGAAGGCTCGAGTGCACTGCCACCGCTCAATAAACTTTTCAGCCAAGGATGCTCCTTTTAGAGACAGTGGTGGATCCAGAAATTGTCTGCAGGGGCCCCACTTCGGGACTATCTGGAGGGGCGCCTTTGCCCCGAGGAGCGCCTCTAGCTGAAAAACTTAAGGGGAATTGCACTCGAGCCTTCTGGAGGGTCGCCTTTTGCTCTCAGAGGGGCGCTTCTGGTTGACAAATTCGAGGGAGTACACTAGGGCCTTCATGGAGGGGAGCTTTTCCTTCCAAGGAGGCGCCTTTTCCTCTCAGAGGGGCGCCTCTAGTTGACAATTTCGAGGGGATGCACCACTCGAGCCTTCCTAGAGGGGCGCCTTTTCCCGGCCGAAGGGACGCCACCTTCCCATGGGGGCACATGCCCTCAGTGCCCCTTATCCCGTTCAGAGAAAAGGACGCCCTTTGGGACGAATAGGCGCCCTTCCAGTATGCTCGAATCACGAGTGCACAGAGGCGCAGCAAAGGGGATGACGGACCCCCCCCCCTGAGGATCAAAAAATACACTAGATGGGACGAAAAAATTTGAGATTGTCATCATCCAAAACCCTATGCCTCGCAAGCTTTCTCTATTTCGTTGCATTTTTTTGTGGGGGGGGTCTGACCACCCCTTGGGAAAATCTTGCTGCGCCACTGTGAGTGCACACCCCTCCCGTTCAACGGATTTTTCCGCCGAAGGCGTCCCTCCGAGGATGTGCCCTCCCCCATGAAAAAAAATCCCGGATCCACCCTTGTATGGACTACGCTACGTCGATCGGTGAAGTTTTCAATCAAATTCAGTCCAATAGTTTCGTAGTATCGGCGTGGAAGCAGCATAAAAAACTATGCATTTTTCATGATAAGTCAAATTCATGGCCAGGCCATGTTCAAATCCGAGTATATTAAAGAACGGGTACACCCAAGTTTAGTATATTCTCAGATTTAGTATATACTGTGCCTTGGTGACGTCACAGCTATAATATGCGATATTCTACTAGAATGTGGTGGACATCTGGCGGATTATAGAATCCTATAGTAGAATATTCCAAATCTAGCAGATTCCTAGCAATTGGTGATATAGTGCCGCAACCGCGGCAAAAACTTCACGTGCTTCATTTTTCTTATTTTTATATAATTTTCATTAGAAAAGAGCATATGGTACTATGGCATGCTTTACTTTCTCCTGTATTCAGCTGACACGAGAAAGCAAAGGATGATATGAAAAAGAGTACAAAGAATGAGAAAGAACGTTCAATTTCATTTAACAGTAGCTTCCTTTTCTGCCGAAGCTCGAATGCAAACACCCAAATAATAATGGGTACTTATGAAAAATGCTGATCCACATCCGGCGACTATTTGTATGAGTGTTGCTTGAGCCAACTCGAAATCCGTTTGCCCACACATGCAAATACTAGGTACGCCACTGTCCACGCTACTTTATCTGGGATGTGTGAACTTTGAGCCTTAATCACTGAAAGGGGTTTAGACCTCCAATGATCTAGCACATGAAATAGCACATGCACATGAAATCCAGCACATGAAATATACGTGTTTCTGTTGTTGGGGAAGGGAAGGTCGTGTGAACAAGAGGAGCAGTTCCTCCCACAACGTCAAAACACTGCAGCTTAAAGCTGTGGATTCCTTGGTTTTTCAAGGAAACATTTGGAGACATCTGGATAAAAAGCTTGACTTTTCCCCCACACCAGCCTTGAAGGCCTGTCGATAGCACCGACGACGAGTATATCCCAGAGTAAGGCCACAAGGTGACCAACGCCCTCCCTGAACTGATGAAACTTCAATTGAAATTAACCTGAAATTGAATATCCCGTGTAATGAAGCTTATAATATTGGTATGAATACACACAGACATGTTTCAGCCCCTTTTCCATATCATTTTGGAATAAGAGAAGACCACAGATATAATTAATGCTGTTCTCCAACATTACTACCAGGTATTCCTACCAAATGTTGAAATTATTTGCTGTCTCAGAAAAAAGCACCTTACTTGTCATAAAAAGGTGGCTTAGTGCTTTATTCATCTTTTTAGGCATGCATGGCCACAAATCCTCTTCTTAATAGCATCTTTTGCACTGCACTTGGTCCAATTGTTATCCCAAGTGCACTCTGTGTGCCTTTTCCTTTAGGGGTCATGGGTCTCTGTGAACCAGCTGATGCACACAGTGTACCTCAAGTTACTAAGATTTACAGTCTAGGATGTGACCATGCAGAAAGAATGTTCCAATGCATATGCACTCTAGTAAGAAAATTGCATTAATTATGCATGGTAATTCACAAGCAAATTTAGTTGACAAAAGAATCATAGTTGCAAATGAGGATATTTTCATCAAAATGCACTTTAATGCTGCCCTTAAAGTCCTGGAGCAATTCCGACATGTATATACTGATACACAGACATAATTTTCTAATCAATTTTGATAGCCTGCATCGCAGATACTTCCCACTTACTCTACAAAATACTTTGCCTTCTTATTACTTCACACAGGGCTAGAGAGCAGATAGTGAGGCACATGTCATGCCCAAATATGCTTACTTTTTAGTGCCATCTAATGGTTTCCATATGCTGGGCAATGGGTATTGAACTACTGTTATATCTGTCATAAATTGTCATGTTATGTTGCTTTCATCTGGTGTTTATGGCACATTCAAGATTAGAATATTCCAAGACATAGCTAGCAAGGCTTTTTCTCCAAAGGGAGGTTAGGTTAGGTTATGCTGTAGTTTTTTTTAAACATTTGTTTTTATGCTATGCTACCTAAATGCCCTTTTTTGGTGATATTTTGCTCACAACTTGAAAAGTAAGCATTTGCACAGACAATTAGTGATCCCATCATCTTAGTCACCTTCATGAACATTGCATTGGAATGATAAATTCCAAGGATTCATGAAACACATTAAAGCGTAAATTTACCGGTAAGCCCAGGTTCATATTTGGCAAATGCAGCTATGGTTTCAATTACAATTTGTGAAACTTTAAGGGTTATGAACGATAACATGTTGAGGGTTGTTGCATCCCATGAACTGGAGAAATTCTACACCAAACTTAAGAGCATGTTCAATAACCTATGTATGAATCCAAACAATATTCATCAGCCTCATATTTAAATTTTCCACGCCAACAATCATGCTCAACCACAACAACACTCGGATGTCTTCGCTGCGCCACAGATGAATTTTAGCCAGGTTTTTAAAGCGTATTTGGAATGTTTACGTGACGTTACAGTATATCCCAAATCCTGGTATGTTATACTATAAATCTCGCACATTCCTGTTTAGAGTCCACGAGGTGGGATTCTTCAGATTCCCTTCACAATTGGTCCACAGGTAGTTATCGATGCACTGATCATCATGAGAATAAAACCTAAGAGGGGCGTTCATAAACAGCTGATATATTCAAGGTCAAAGGTCGGAGTCCATGAGGTCGGACTCTTCAGATTTCCTTCAAAATTAGTCCCCAGATGGTACTCGATGCACTGATCATCAAGAGCATAAAAGCTAAGAGGGGCGTTCATAAACAGCTGGATTATTCGGGTCAAAACTTCTTCCCGTGCGAATATGCAGCAATTATAATATGCACGAAACGAATATCAATATGTACGTCAAGCTAGATTGCTATTCTATTCTTACCGGTGGAACATCGTGAAAACGAGCATACTTGTAGAGCTTGGCACCCTGATTATCAGGAACTCAGCCAAGAAGCCGTATTACAAAACACTACGGAGATATTCTGGGTCAAAGGTCAAAGGTCATCGAGATCGGACTCCTCTGATTTTCTTCAAAATCGGTACACAGGTAGTACTCGACGCACTGATCATCATGAGCATATAAGCTAAGAGGGACGTTCATAAACAGCTGAGATGTTCAACTTTGGTTTCACCGGGACAACACCAATCTAGAGCTCGCAATTGTTGAAGAACGCCCCTCTTAGATTGTATGCTCATGATGATCAGTCATCGAGTACTATCTGTGGACCAATTTTAAAGGGAATCTGAAGAGTCCGACCTCATGGACTCTGACCTTTGACCTTGAATATATCAGCTGTTTATTAACGCCCCTCTTAGCTTTTATTCTCATGATGATCAGTGCATCGATAACTACCTGTGGATCAATTGTGAAGGGAATCTGAAGAGTCCGATGTCATGGACTCTGACCTTTGACCTTGAATATCTCAGCTGTTTATGAACGCCCCTCTTAGCTTGTATGCTCATGATGATCAGTGCATCTGTGGACCAATTTTGAATGGAATCTGAAGAGTCCGACCACATGGAGTCTGACCTTTGACCTTGAATACCTCAGCTGTTTATGAACGCCCGTCTTAACTTTTAGCTCATGATGATCAGTGCATCGAGTACTATCTGTGGACCAATTTTTAAGTGAATCTGAAGAGTCCGACCACATGGAGTCTGACCTTTGACCTTGAATACCTCAGCTGTTTATGAACGCCCGTCTTAACTTTTAGCTCATGATGATCAGTGCATCGAGTTCTACCCTGGGTACTAATACTAAAGGGTACAACGGAATCTAGTAGGTTTTCTAGTTCCAGCCCAAGTGACGTAGGCAGAAATATGCGATATTTCTAGTAGAATCTACCAGGATTTTAGTATATACGGTGACGTCACGTAAACATTCTAAATATGTTTTCAAACCTGGCTAAAATTCATCTGTGGCGCAGCGAAGACATCATAGTGTTGATGGGCAAACGGTGTTTCTGATTGTTGGCATGGGAAATTAAAACATGAGGCTGAGTCCTAGGTTATTGAACATGCTTTTAAGTTAGGTGCAGAATTTCTTCAGTTCATAACATACCATCCACCCAACCTGTTATCGTTCATAACCCTTAAAGTTTGACGAATTGAAATTGAAACCATAGCTGGATTTGCCAAATATGAACCCAGGCTTACCGGTTAATTTGTGCTTTAATGCGTTTTATGAATCCTTGGAATTTGTCATTCCAATGCAATGCTTATGAATGCGACTAAGATGATGGGACCACTCATTTTCTGTGCAAATGCGTGCTTTTCAGGTTGTGAGCAAAATAACACCAAACAAGTAGCAATGTTGGAGAACAGCATTAATTATATGTGTGATTTTCTCTTATTCCAAAAATTGTGTGAAAAGGGGGATGAAACATGTCTGTGTGTATTCATGCCAATATAATAAGCATCAGTACACTAGGTATTTAATTTCAAGTCAATTTAAATTCAAGTTTCATCAGTTCAGGGAGCGGGGTTGGTCGCCTTGTGGCCTCACTCTGGGATACACCCATGGTCAGTGCTATCGACAGGCCTTCAAGGGTGGTATAGGGGAAAAGTCGAGCTTTTTATCCAGATGTCTCCAAATTTTCGCTTGGAAAACCAAGGATTCCACAGCTTTAAGCTGCATATTTTGAGCTTGTAGGAGGAACTGCTCCTACTGCTCACACCACCTTCCCTTCCCCAACAACAGAAACAAATATATTTCATGGGCTTGATTTTACATTGGAGGTCTAAACCCTTTCAGTGATTAAGGCTCAAAGTTCACATATCCCAGATAGAGTGGCGTGGACAGTAGCGTACCTAGCATTAGCATGCGGGGGAAAACGGATTTCGAGGTGGCTGAAGGTACACTCATAAAAATAGTCGCCGGATTTCGACTAGTGTTTTTCATAGATACCCATTAGTGTTTAATGTTAAGATGAATAGTAACAGCTTAATTTTGCGATGCAAGGTGTCCAACCTATCACCATCGTTCCGAAGTCATTGGATTTCAACCCCTCCCTCCTGTTTAAATGCTTCCGAAATGGCCGGCACGTTTTCGAACACCCAATTATTTGTTTAGTTGCACTACTTTTGGGACCCCAGTGGAGTTTTCCGTGCCCGACGTGACTTTTCGTGGCACCTCCTTAACTTTTTGGGAGCCCGGGTTAATTTTCAACGGTATCTATATAAATATATATATATATATATATATGTGTGTGTGTGTGTGTGTGTGTGTGTGTGTATGTATGTATGCATGCATGAACAATGGAAAACAATCCTGAAAACCTGCAGTTTCCGCATCTGCACATATCTACCAGCCAGCGATTTTGGGTAACGGTGATAAGGGTGTGACATTCCATTCAGTATCGATACCTCCGCCGGTAGCCGAAATATAATGTTGCCGGCGCCTTTTCCTGGCCGGAGGGGTACCACCTTCTCACGGGAGGCACATGTCCCCGGTGCCCCCACCCTCGTTTGCACCCCTGCACCGAGTGGGGAGGAATTATGTTACAACAGTTATCTTTTACTTGCTCCTACCCCTCCGTCCCAGCCAAGATCTTCAGTCGGCCTGTCTCATCATACTGCTACTACTCGTGGCACCGCGCGATACCTGCGGCGCTCGACATGAAGGCAGTCAGCGTGGGTCCAAGCAAAAATTGCTCGTGTTAGGGAAAAATAAGGCTCATATTCGGGGACAAGATACATCAAGCTTTCAAATGAACACGATTTTGTCCCATTTTGATGATATTTAAGATCGGAAATGTCGTGTGGAAAATACGGAAGTTTGGCTGAAGCGCCTACGGGGCTGAGCAATTGTCCAGCCCATGTGATGTCACCGGTTGCCAAACGATATTGGAGGGGCACGGGTTCTACCCGTCTGCGAATTTTTAAGGAAATCTGAATTTAAGAGCCCTGTTTCCCGCAGCCGCGCTAGAATAGCCTACGCATGTGCCGTCCCCTGGAATGTGCGCGTGCTTTGATCGCTTTAATTCTTTGATCGAGTAGGTACCTGCAAGGTGTTATATCAAGTATTAGATGACCTTGCTCGGGATACTTTTACCGTGGCGTTGGTCCTACTTCTCACGATTACCGGAGACCTTGCAGGTCGTTGTCTCATCTTCGCTTTTTGATGGATAATTGGATTTGCCGTTTGATTCATGTTACGGTTTTCAGATATGGGGTTTCAGTCACATACCTGGACCAGGGTTGAAAAATAGGCTTTTCCTGATTCTTTTGCCATTCAGAACATTATATTCTACATAAAGTTTTCCTCATATTTCTCATTTCGAAGTTGAATGGTGCTGCTTCACTGAACTAGGGGAAGAGGGGGGGGGGGTATCTGAACACGTTCTGTTTCCTGAACACCTACCTTTGGTCGTCTCCCACATCATGTTCAGTGCATAAATAACAAAAAGAGGGTGGTATTCATACATGATGGACCTGTCTCTACCAAAATATGAAAGTCTGATCACATAATTCTACCTATTCTTTGTGTATGGAGGTTGCAAAGTTCACAGGAACCATTTTAGGCTTCCAAGAGCAGTTGGCTTAAGGAAACCATAAGGAAGCGACTTTCAATTTTTTTGTGCAATTACACCAGCATTTTTTAGTGGCTACTAATAGCTTGTACCACAACAGCTACAGTGAGGTAATCCTGAACAACAACATTCTTAACTTAATGTATTAGTATTGTGGTGTATAGTTTTGTCCGTAGGTTGTCGTTTTTATACATTTTTTCTTCTTTTTTTGTAGAAAACTTGCTGCCTTCTTTCCTGTGTGTAGATATTATAAGTTACATTAGATAATACTAATTCTTTCTTAACATCATTTATTTAGTCTTGTGTCATAGTATTTTTGGTGTTTAATTTTAAGATAGAGTTTAAGACTAAACTAGTGAGCTTTGATTACACTAGTTATATCTTCATATACTGGAGTAATCGTAGAGGTACCTATATAGGCTTTTTGGGATTATATTAGTATTAGTTTCATTTAGTTGGAGTTTGTAGCTGATGGGAGTTGGTATAACTAAGATTATATTTGCTTAGTTTAGCTTGCGAAAGCAGATATTTATTTTGTTGTTTATTCAGTGTGAGTGTTATTCTATTTTCTAGTCTTGTGGTGTAGTCCTTTTGGTGTTTAAGTTTAAGATTTAAGTTTAGATTTAAAAAAAAAAAAAATGCAAGGTGACTGTGGGAAGTGTAAATGTATGGATGTAATTGGGGACTTGCGTAAGAAAGTAGATATGTTAGCTAGGGAGGTGGAGTGCCTGAAGTGTTTGGTGGCAGGGCCCACCATAGGAAATGTCAGCCAGGCAAGCCAGGTGCAGGAGCCTAGGAGTGATAGGGGTGGAGATAGTATGGACCATGATAGTAGAGAGTGGAAAGTAGCTAGACGCCAGAGTACGAGACTGGCTTTAAGGAAAATGGACAAAGGCATTGAAACTAATAATAGGTTTGAGGTACTGCAAGGGAGAGATAGTAATGCTGCTAAAGAGGAAGGTAGGAATGACCAGGTAGCTGAGGATAGAGAGGGGGAGGTTTTAGTTATAGGGGACTCAAGAGTTAGGTACATGGACCGTACTTTTTGTAGCAGGAACCCCAACAAACGGATTCGTGTTTGCTTCCCAGGGGCCCAGGTAAAGGATGTTGGTGATAGGATAGAAGGAGTAATGAAGGGTAGTGGAGAGAGCACAACGGTAATTGTGCAGGTTGGTGTAAATGATGTAGGAAAAGCAAAAACAGAGGAAACAATACAAGAGTATAGGGCTTTGATAGGTAGGCTAGCTGTAAGTAGGAAACGAGGAATGGTAACATCCATCCTCCCTATGGTTAACGCAAGCATAGAGTGGTACTCGAGGGCCATTGGGCTGAATACCAGGGTGGCCAAGATTTGTAAGGAACTGGGCATGGGGTTCTTGGATTTGTGTGGGGATTTCTGGGGGAAGACTGAAATGTTTGCATTAGATGGGTTACATTTGAGCAAGAGAGGAGTTGAATTGCTCAGCAATAGGTATGAGGAGGCTCTCAATAGGAAACAGGGAAACTAGGCAGGTCATTGGGGGGATGTAGCTGAAAGAGAGAGAAGTCTTGCAAACAAGGGAAAGGAATGGTTTATCATGTTTTTACGTCAATGCCAGAAGTGTTAGGAACAAAATTGGGGAACTGCATGCTTATATGTTGTCTGAAAAGCTAGATTTGGTATGCATAACAGAGGCATGGGTTAATGAAAGCATTTTTGGAGACAACTTGCAAGAATTCGAATTGACAGGCTACAACATGCATGCTTATCAAAGGCAGGCAAGGATAGGAGGAGGTATACTGTTGTATGTCAGACAAGAAATGAAATGTCATTCCATAGAAGATAGTGTACATGATGAAGGTGTAGAATCCTTGTGGTTAGATATCATTCTGAAAAATGGAACACAATTTAGGGTTGGGGCATTCTATAGACCTCCAGACCAGAATGAAAACACGGACAGGTTGATGCAGGAAGAGATAAGTAGGAGAGTAAAGGAGAGAACTGTTTTGTTGGGGGATTTCAACATAACAGGATTGGGAAGCAAAACTATAGGTCTAAACAAATCGGGAAGAAGCTTCATGGGTTGTTTTGAGGAGAATTTCTTTTTTCAAATGATACATGAACCTACAAGGGAAAATGAAATATTAGATCTTGTGCTTACTAATGAGGAAAATTTTGTACAAAATGTGAACATAGGAGAGACTTTGGGTAATAGTGATCACAACATTATACGCTTCTCATTGTATGTTGGAAATGTAGGAACCAATAAGACATTGATTCCTAATTTTGCTAAAGGGAATTACAATGAGTTCAGGATCTTCCTGAATGAAATTGATTGGGAAGACTTATTGAAAGGCTTAGATGCTTATGAAATGTGGAGAATGATAAAATATAAACTATTTCAAGGTCAGGATAGGTTCATTCCCAATAGGCAAATTAGATTAACCAGGGTTCAGCTCCCTTCATGGCTGACCAGGGAAGTAAAGCATTTACTGGAGTCAAAGAAGCAGGCATTCAAGAAACTAAAATATGCTAACTCTGAGGTAAACCTCAAATCATATCAAATAGCTAGAAATAAAGTTAGGAGTTGTGTTAGGGCATCTAAAAGACTGGCTGAATTCAAATTAGCTTGGGAATGTTCAGCAGGTAATGCTAAGAGATTCTTTAGTTTCTACAAATTTAAGGCTAAAAAGTGTGGTGTAGGACCACTGGAGGTAGATGGGGAATTAGTGGTTGATGATTGTGATATTGTGGAATCCTTAAGCAAGCAATTCTCATCAGTCTTTACTCAGGATAATTCTGGTAGAATAGAAACAACTGAATCATATGCCATGACAGGTAATAGGTTGGAGTATCTTACAATACCTACAGAAGCTGTAGAAAAGCAGTTGCAGAATATAAAGCCTAATAAAGCTTCTGGACCAGATGATATATATGCTAGGGTCTTAGTAGAGTGTGCTAAAGCTTTAGCAGTTCCTCTAGGTATACTTTTCAGGCGGTCTATGGAATACTCTGAAGTGCCTGAAGATTGGAGAAATGCAAATGTAGTTCCAATTTTCAAAAAGGGAAGTATGAAGTGTGTAGGGAACTACAGGCCAGTCAGTTTGACCTCAATAGTTTGCAAGGTACTGGAAAAACTGGTTAAACAGAATGTTTAGATTCATCTTGATAGGCACAATCTTTTAAGGGATACTCAACATGGATTTCGATCTTGAAGGTCTTGTTTAACTAACCTTTTGGAGTTCATGGAGTATGTTACTAAAGAAGTAGACAATCAAAACAGGATGGATGTTGTGTACTTGGACTTTAGCAAAGCTTTTGATAAAGTTCCACATAGGAGGCTAATTCATCAACTACAGCAACATGGGATTGTTGGAAAAGTTCTAGGTTGGATTGAAGCATGGTTGAGGGGAAGGAAACAAAGGGTAATGTTAAATGGATGTAAATCTGATTGGAAGGATGTTCTGAGTGGAGTACCACAGGGCTCTGTTCTAGGGCCACTTCTCTTTATCATCTTTGTAAATAACATTGAGGTAGGGCTGAGGAATAGAGTGTTCAAATTTGCTGATGACATCAAACTGGTAGGAGTGGCAAACAGTTGTGATCAATCTAGTAATATTCAACTAGACTTGGAGGACCTAAAAAAGTGGGCTGATCAATGGCAGATGTCTTTTAACTATGACAAGTGTAAGGTTATGCATCTGGGGTCTGGAGGTGAGACTTTCAGATATACAATGGGAGGGAGGGAACTGGATGTTATTGAAGAGGAAAGGGACTTAGGTGTGTTGGTTTCAAATGACCTTAAAGCAGAGAAACAATGTAGCTCAGCTAGGAACAGGGCACTCAGAATGCTGGGACTCATTAATAGAAGTGTGATGTATAAGAGCAAGGAAGTCATGAAAAAACTGTACTTAGCATATGTTCGACCCCACTTGGAATATTCTGTGCAAGCTTGGAGCCCCTACCTAGAAAAAGATATAGACAAGTTAGAAAGAGTGCAACGCAAAGCAACTAAACTCATCAGTGGACTAGGTAGCTTAGAATATGGAGAAAGGCTTGTGGCATTAGATATGTACTCACTCAAGTATAGGAGATTAAGTGGGGACATGATTGAAATGTACAAAATTGTTAAAGGACTAGATCAGGTCAATTTAAATGGTGCTCTTCAGTTTAAAGTATCACACAGGGGTCACCAACTCAGGATAGACAAGTTGAGGTGTAGGACAGTTAAGCGACAGCAGGTCTTCAGTCAAAGGGTTGTTGATCAGTGGAATGGGCTGCCTGCTGATGTTGTGGGGAGTTCCTCATTGAATGTATTTAAAAGTAGGGTGGACAAATTTTTTAGGCAGGAAAATCTTGTTTTTGATTTCTAATTTGGATGGAGGGGATAATATTTATGTTAAATGTGCACGGCACAGACCCCTTTAAGCAGGGGCTATGGTAGCACAATGGGTATGATGGGAGGAGCTTGCAATTGTTGAGGGTGTTATGCAATAGCAAGTGGATGATGCTAGATAGGCTGGGATATATAGCTTCCTAGGAACTTGGGATTAGGGATTGATTGGGGTGAGAATATGTACATTTATAGTACCTTTTCTAGATAGGCTTAACCCAGATGAGCCCCTGTGGCTCTTATTAAGCCTTAACACTTTATGACTTTATGACTTTATGAGAATACAGCACACCACTATAAAATAGTCATCTGTTTTAAAGTTGCTCTTTGCAAGTGGTTAGAGGGTTTTCACTGAAAGGAACTGTTTGAATATGGATAGCTTGTTCATTTTTGTGTTCAGTAAACACGGTACAATTACTGGTTCAGCCATACACAAGCCCCATTTAGTATTCATTCCCAGGTCAAGTATGAATTGTCATTAATTCGCAAACCATCTTCCAAGAAATTTCATTCTTACATTTGACACCAAAAAATCGGCAGGACATCCCTGGGGCCATTGAGAGGGAAACCAACTGATCGGCTAACAAGTGACTGCCAGGAAATGGCTGATATATTTGCAGGGGCATTTTCCTCGGTATACTGTAAGGGTAGGCTAGAAAACCCAGCCCTGCACCAATCTACTGAAACAGTGCTGCAGAGTATCGAAATTACTGAAGCTGAGGTGCTCAGAATTTTGAGTCAGATTGATGGATCCTCCAGCATGGGCTCTGATGGGGTCCACCCTCAGTTAATTGTATCTTGCTGTGAGGAGCTTGTGAAACCATTTTTCATAATTTTTAACTCATCTCTTTCTACTGGAAGTCTTCCTGATAGTTGGAAAACTTCACAGTTATTCCAATTTTTTAAAAAGGGTTCAAGGCATGATCCACTAAATTATCGCCCGGTGAGTCTTACTTCCGTACCATGTAAAATTCTGGAACGTGTAATTGTTGAAAAGCTTACAGAGTATTTGGAGGTCCATCATTTGCTGGACGAAGGACAATTTGGCTTCCATTGGGGACGTTCTGTAGAGGATCAACTACTGCTAACATATGAGACTGTCTCTACATGGCTATATGGTGGATGTAATTTTCTTTGATTTTTCAAAGGCATTTGATGTTGTTAATCATGTGCTGCTACTAACAAAACTCAGAGCTCTGGGAATTTCAGAGATAATCCTCACCTGGATCAAAAAAAAAATTTGTGGGAGGGAAATGATAGTGCTTGTCTCTGTCTCTTCCAGCAAACCAAAGAATGTTCTAAGTGGAGTACCTCAGGGCTCAGTACTAGGTCCTGTGTTATTCTTGATTTATGTGAATAATGTGTCTCGTGGTATACACTCCCAGTTCAAGGTTTTTGCAGATGACCTAAAGATATACATGAAACTGAAGTACAAATCTGTCACAGACCTGCTGGCTGGCATTTCACAGGGTCAAAAGGACATTGATACACTGGTTAGTACTGCCAAGTCATGGGGACTAGCAATGAACTCCAAAAAATGTGCAGTTCTCAAAGCACACCGTGGGTCATATGACTGGAAAAATCTTGGCCCTTATGCACATTATTACCTAGATGGATTTCAGGTAAGCTTTGTTGAGATGCATACTGACCTAGGTATCACAGTAGATAAAAACTTGTGTTTCCATCAACACATTGCTGGTATAGTACAGAAAGCTGGAAGTCTGGCCAGCAACCTACTAAGTTCTACTTTATGTCGTTCTCCTGAATTTATGAAAACCCTATACATTACTCATGTCAGGCCTCTTTTGGAGTTTGCATCGTGTGTGTGGAATAAAGGTTACGTAGGTGATTTGAGGCGACTAGAATCAGTACAGAGAAGGTGGACACGAAACATAGAGGGGATGGAAGGTCTGGATTATGGTGCCAGATTACGGAAACTAGGTCTGTACTCGGTGAAAGGTAGATTGATTCGAGCAGACATTATCAAATGTTGGAAGATTTTTTCATGGTCATTCTGCCATTAAGATCCCTGACATGTTTGTGCTGGCACCATTGGTGACTACACGTGGACACTCACTGAAATTGGCTCACAGGCGTGCATCAGTGGATTGTAGGAAGATATTTTTTAGCCTCAGATGTTGTGCCACTTGGAACTCATTGCCTGATGATGTTGTAACCTTAACGGACCTGGGTGCATTTAAAGCTGCATTGCACTCAAATCTCTGCACATTGTTGCATGAATATATTGAATAGATTAACCATGATAATATACTAATCAAACATGACGAGTAGCTTAACTTCTCTATATTCAGAATATAGAGATCTCTATATATCTACATTCAATCTCTGTATTAAATCTTTATATTCAATCTCTGTATTCAATCTCTGTATTTAATCTCTATATTTTCTTTTTCAGAAATCTTGACTGACAGCAAAATATTAGCAGAATGTAGTGGCTACTCTAAGCATACAAATTCTGCTTAAGGTACACTTTCCAGTTCCTGTGTCTTGCCCTGACTATCTGATAACAATATTTTCCTTAATCTAGGGGACTGGCGTACCTGCAGATACGGGCTCCCCTCATCGGGCACGGTACTCATCTCTGGGTGAGTGATGCTTGAGTATATGGGGAGCCAACCAGGTCAGAGAACCAGGTGAGAGCAGTAGAGCTATTTGTTGCATAATGCCTTCAGTGTTCAGAACCCCCCCCCCCCCCCCTCTTCTCCTACCTACCCTCATGCACGGATGTAGGTAGTTTTGTTTGTTTTTTAAGGGCACTTGCTCGCCCCATGTTGGCTTTGCTCCTCCCCTACTCTATTAATTTGTAACTATTCTAAAAGACGATTCAACCGCTCATTTTCTCTGCAAATGATTGCTTTTCATTTGGCAAAGAAATACCCAATCATAGTCTTCCCTTACAAATATTGTCCACTGCATATAATTATCTGTGCCTGGTGTGCCACAGACGTGATAAAGAAGAAATTCAACATTTCATGCACTTGATTCAATGCTCTGACATCAAAAACCTTATGTTTCTGGCTTATTTTGATATTTATTCTAGACAACAAATATTTTTGCCAGCCAGATGCATCCATAACCTTCAATCAAGGCCGGACGTTCCTTGCGATGCTCTTAACATTAACGGCAGAGCTAACAATGTTGCCTAGATTCGATGACATGGCCAAAAAGTTTGTTTGGAACAACTGGTTTTCCAGTTAGATTAGGCTATGCTATGCTATAATATATTTTATGTATTATGCTGTTATCTTAGTCTATGTTAGGTTAGGTTAGGTTATTTTATGATTTATCTATTCATATGCAATTTTTGGTAAATTTTTCTTAAATGGTGTTTTAGGAATTTTAGGATTTTTTTCTCGGAATACTATGTTTATGAACGTGATTCGGAAGATGCGATCACTCGTTTTCTCCGTAAATGCTTACTTTTCTATTTGAACGATGACGTCATAGTCACGTCGGTACGGTATGATGACGTCATAGGCATGGGACTGAGGCTTCGATTGGCTAATGCTACAAACGTTCACATACCTTAATGAGATGGTCCCGGCTTTATCTAACCACATATTAATAAAACACACAACTTGCCACGGTTCCAGGCGGGTTCCGTCGAAAAAAGTTCCTTTGTAGTCGCTTGTGACGAACCCACACCTCTTCTCCTTCCTTCTGGCGACACGAAACGTCTCGGTGCACTCCCACCGATGCCTACTCTCCTGCAACCTGCAGGCCTTGGAACACTTAGAGCAGACAACTCCGGCAGGAAGAACTCTGTGGCGTCTAAGGAAGTCTAAGCTCGCTTGGTTGTCCTTATAGCAAAGTTTGATTATATCATATGGCACTGGATCACAACCTACACACACCGAAGCCATTTTCGAACTGTTGACCTCAAAGTTACCCCTGTGACCCCGGTCTCGTCTATCCTCACGACTTCCAACAAATAGTATGATAATTCATAATTAAATAGGAAAATCTAACCTAACCTAACCTAACGTAACATAATACAATCTACTCTTATCTAAACTAATATAAACTCATATATTTTAGTTTAAAAACAAGCGTAATGTTTATCGTGACAGACCGCGAAGTGATATTTAAAAGAGTCGGCTCGGCTCGGCTCGGTCTCGTCGTCGTCGTCTTTCCTCACGACTTCCAACAAGCAGTATGATAATTAATAATTAAATAGGAAAATCAAACCTAACATAATACAATCTACTCTTATCTAAACTAATATAAACTCATATATTATAATTTAAAAACTAGCGTAATATTTACCGTGACGTCATCCGTACATCACGGCTGCAAGCCATGCTCTGCTTAGTTTTTTTTCGGCGTTGCGGTGAAATAATGGTGGTGTCATCTATGTGGCAAAGAGGCAGAAATGAAGCATTTTCGACGTGAAAAAGTGTTGAATCAACTGCGTGAAGTGTTGAATGTCCCTTTAATCACGTCTGAGAAGTGCCAGGTGAGGGATGGATAAATTATGCAACAAACAACACCGGTGTGGCATATATGGCGCATTATAGATATTATCGCTAAAATTAACCGAGACGTAAGCATTTACGGAGAACACGAATGATCGCATCTTCCGAATCACGTTAATAAGCATTGTATTCCGAGAAAAAATCCACAAATTCCAAAAACACCCTTCAGGACAGAAATACCCAATTTTTGAACCCTTGATTCTAAGCAGAACACTCAGTAGACAAACCAGACACAGCCATGCACAAGATATGCTACATGTCAGCAGTTATAAAATATTTGTGAAGTAGGGAGGAATATACCACTTACTAAACAATGAATCAACATCCTTCCCAAAGATGTATCGACATCTTGCTTCTTGGCGCGTGCTTGTGAAGTCTTCGTGCCTCGTTTCTAACAGTATCCCGCTTATAAAGATTATACTTATGCTTACCATCACGGATCCGGGATCATTATGCCAAATATCCTGTGGCACAATCCCAGGTAAGGGGATTATTTATGATGTGCTATGTTATACAATACCGGTTTCTAGCATCCCTATTTGCATCGTTATCATTGATATCGATATCCCCAAATTGGGTACCTCTCAAAACACACAAAACGGGTACAGTCATATGTACTGAATTTCCTCAAAGCTGGACTTAAAGGACTTAGCAAATAATTGAACTAACATTTCCATGGCAATTTCTACATCCTGCTGTATTCGTTTCGACATCTCACACCTAACGAGAAACCATTATTTTAACACTGCATGTGAGTGAAAGTTCAGCTTTGCAGTGTGAGGGTTGTGCTCCAGTATCTCACATAATTATTCAGCTTTCTTTTGAAGACAGCCACACAAGCTTATAATTTTCAGATAACACTCAATCCCAGTGAGGCTATTTGCTCAAATTGTTCCAAGGTCTGCCAGTATTTCGTTTTTTATAGGAATTTCATGTCCACTAGATTCATAATTTCCTTTTTGAAGCATTGAAGCTTCATAAGCCACAGTCTGTACACTGTGCTGGTCAGTCTGACACCATCAAGGTACAAACGGATGATCCCATTAAGGTATGTAAATGTTTGCAGCATTAGCTCATGAAATACCATTTATATTGTAGCACATCTCCTCTAACTTGCGTATGACGTCATCATAAAGACATAAAAGACATAGAGACATAAAAGATCAGTGCAACTATGAGCCACAAGGGCCCTTCTTGGTTGCACTCTGTACACTGAACCAGTTGTCCACCAAATGCGTCGATCAACTCTCCCTGGAATACAGAAAAACAAGCCCCGTATTCTTATAATGACTGTCTATGCTGTTTTTAAAGATGTTCAGTGTGTTGCTACTGACAATAGTTTCTGTCAGCTGGTTCCAGTGTTCTAATACCCTGTTGGTGAAGAAAGACTGTCTTAACACGTGCCCTGGAGGGCCTCTGAGAATTATGCGCACTGGAGGGTGGCGGATTCCGCCCCCCCCCCCGCTAAGATCTCGGCTCCTAGTAAAGCTGGAGGAACGAAATTCGCGGTGTGGATGGGCACGGTAGTGAACTCTATTGTGTGCAATTTTTGGGACCTTAGGTCAATATCTTCAAGGTCAAATGAGGTCAGATTGGCAAAATTTTCCGGTTTTGCGTAGCTTGGCTTGTCATCGTTATGGATCGCTGTGATTGTGTTTAAATGCTCAAAAATGGGCATCAATGAAGTTTTGGACATTACTAATGATGCAATGCAGATGCTAGACCCAACATTTGACCTCAGGTCACCTATATAGCACCACTTTATCAGGTCAGTTACCTGTTCCAGTTACCGGAACCGGCCGCCCGCCCGACTGCTCCGTCGGGCAGCTCGGAGCAATCGGCTTCGTGAAGAAGGGAGTGAAGTACAAGAATAAAGTATGGAAACGCAATGACAAACAGTACAAATGACAACCAGTAGTGCATTTATGGCAACATTCCAGTTGATCAAGTTTGGTTCCATTAACCTGTCATGAACTTGACCTGACTTGACCTTGGTGACATAACATGACCTTGAAACTATACAGCATATCAATATGCATCAAACGAGTCGCTAGTGTTGCCTAGAACACATCCCTTTTGTCAGTATACTGGAAGCGCATCAGCGGGGATTTTTGTGGTCTGGCGCTATAACATTTTTTACTTTAGCGGCCCCTAACTTGAAAAAAAATTTCCGCCGATTTCCATTTGTCTTGCTTTAAACGACGCGCCGTTCATTTCTAAGCAGGTACACCGAAAATCGCGTATATCGACCGGTAAAATCTGCAGTTATTTGCGAAAAACCGGAGGGGTGGGCGGATTTCGCCCCCCCCCCTCCAGTGCGCCTGTTAACCTTGTCCTGCTGTGATTAACTTTAATTTTGAATTGATGACCTCTAATTGCATCATTTCTGTTAAATTCAAACAGTTCCCTGAGATAACCCTGTTCCTGACCATGAACAAATTTAAAGACCTCGATGACCTCGATCAATTGTATCAACTGCCATTGACTTGGAAGTAATCATTTGCGGAGAAAATAAATGATTGCATCATCTTCACCACATCAAAAAACATTGTATTAAAAAAATCCAAAGAATCAAATTTTACCTTGATCTCCAAATTTACCATATGGATATATAAATATATGTATATGTATGTATGTATATATATATATATATATATATACATATATATACATATATATACATATATATGTATATATATATATTTACCATATGTATATATATATATATATATAAATAAATCTAAGGTCGTATCAAAAAGCTAGAGATGCTGTGAAGCAGAAAACCAGAGCAGCAAGGCGGGCAAAATAATTGGATTTGACTAGGAACTGTAATGGGGACAGTAAAAAGTTCTTTAGTTTCTACAAGCTAAGTAAAGTTTCAAGCACAATTGGTCCACTGGAAGTAAATGGGACTATATTGAGTGAGGATGGTGAGATGGTTGAGAAGCTGAGCAAGCAGTTTAAATCAGTGTTTACAGTGGAGGATGTGACAAATTTGCCAACCGTGAACCACAGTTTAGTGACAGGTGATCAGATACACAATGTTGATTTCATTGATGGTGATGTTGTTTTCAATTATATGAGAAAAATAAAGCAAAACAAGGCAGCAGGACCTGATGGAATTTATGCTAGGGTATTGTGGGAAGCTGAAAAGGAACTGGCAATTCCATTTAGTATAATATTTTGTAGATCAGTTTCACAAAATGAAATTCCAACGGATTGGAAAGGGGCAAATGTAGTTCCTATTCTCAAGAAAGGAGAAAGAGGGAAAGTTGAAAATTATAGGCCAGTAAGCCTCACATCCCTAATCTGCAAGGTACTCGAATAAATTATCAAAGATAGAATAGTTAGTTTTCTGGAAGGAAACGGATTGATTCAAGACACTCAACATGGGTTTAGAAAACGGAGATCGTGTCTCACAAATCTCTTGGACTTTTCAAATTTTGCTACAGAACAATTTGATCAGGGAAATCAGGTTGATGTAGCATATCTTGACTTTAGTAAGGTCTTTGACAAAGTACCCCATACACGGTTAATGATGTAGCTTCAGGTCCATGGCATTACAGGTAGCATCCTAAAATGGATTGAGTTGTGGCTTTCAGATAGACAGCAGAGAGTGATGCTTAATGGTACAAAGTCATCATGGCAAAACGTTCTTAGTGGAGTCCCTCAGGGGTCGGTACTGGGTCCACTGTTGTTCATTATATTTGTGAATAGCATTGAATGTGGCCTAAGCAGTAAGGTTTTGAAATTTGCGGATGATTTGAAGATCTTTAGGGCAATAACAGGGCACAATGAGCAGGTCTTGCTGCAGAACGACTTAGACGAGCTTGTGAAGTGGTCAGAAAAATGGCAAATGAAGTTTAATTTTGATAAGTGCAAAGTCATCCATGTAGGTAGGCAACATATGAAGGCGCCATACTTGATGGATGGCCAAGTACTATCTGTGACTCAGCAGGAGAAGGACTTAGGTGTTATTTTGAACACAAAATTGGGGGCATCAGAACAGACCAAAGAAGCCAGGAAGAAGGCACCAAGAATGCTTGGGGCGATACAGAGGAATGTGTCATACAAAAGTGAGGAGGTCATCAGGAAGCTTTACTGTGCATATGTCAGGCCACATTTAGAATACTGTGTCCAAGCTTGGTCCCCTAGTTATGAGAAAGATTGTTGGCTTTTAGAGAGAGTACAAAAGAGGGCAACAAAAATGGTTAATGGTATAGGCAACCTGGCATATGAGGAAAGATTGAAGAAATTGAATATGTTTTCACTTAGATATAGAAGGCTGAGAGGAGATCTCATCGAGGTTTTTAAATTTGTTCATGGTCAGGAACAGGGATATCCCAAGGAAATGTTTGAATTTAACAGAAATGATGCAATTAGAGGTCATGAATGCAAACTTAAAGTTAATCACAGCAGGACAAGGTTAAGACAGTCTTTCTTCACCAACAGGGTAGTAGAACACTGGAACCAGCTGCCAGGAACCATTGTCAGTAGCAACACACTGAACATCTTTAAAAACGGCATAGACAATCATTATAAGAATAGGGGGCTTGTTTTTCTGTATTCCAGGCAGGGTTGATTGACAGATTTGGTGGGCAACTGGTTCAGTGTACAAAGTGCAACCAAGAAGGGCCCTTGTGGCTCATAGTTTTACTTATATTTATGTCTTTATTTATGTATTTATATATATATATATATATATATATATATATATATAAGTATATATATATATATTTGTTATTATTCAAAATAACAAATGTAACAACCAAACCTAGCCTAGCCTCACCTATGCAAGAGGACAAATTCCTTCTAAAAAATGGACAAATTTTAAGCACATTTTTTGTCAATAATTTTCAAATTCAAGAACATAATCTAACCTAACGTAGCTTGAACTGTTTTTGACGATAAACAACTTTGGTATTATTAAGGTGGTAACAAGACAAGTTTTTTACACATATTTTCCTCCATAAAACAAACAAATAGGTTAGGTTTGGTTAGGTTAGGTTAGTTTAGGTTTTTATCTTGGAATTTTTTCAAAGTTTTCAGAAATTAAAATTATTTGCTTTTTTTACTTCATTTGTTTGATTTTTGTATTCAAAGGGAGGTTAAGCTAGGTTAGGTTAGGTTATGTTGCATTTTTGTAAACATTTCTTTTTGTGGCATGTTACCTAACTCGCGAATGATCAATTCTGGTCGAAGCACTCTAAAGCCCAAATGTTACCTAACTGAAAGCCCGTTTTTAGTGTTATTTTGCTCACAACCTGAAAAGTAAGCATTTGCACAGCAAATTAGTGGTCCCATCATCTTATTGATGATTTAGTTAGATATAGATAGTCGGATATAGATAGATATAGATATATATAGATAGATATAGATAGATATAGATATAGATAGTCGGATTGATAAACATTGCATTGAAATTATACATTCCAAGAATTCATAAAACACCTTAAAGCACAAATTTACCAAAACTGCAATGTGTTTTTTTCTTCAATTTTTTTCGAATACTTGTTTTCCAATTTACAACTAAAGCCTAACCAAACCTAACTTAACCAATTCCAACCTCATTGTGTGCTTCATGGAGATAAAATGGGTAAATTTGCAGGGTAAGGTAATTTCTGATTTCTTGGAATTTCTTTTTCCGATGTAATGTTTGCGAATGTGCCAAATATGGTGTGATTATTTATTTTGTTGGTACAAGCTGCCATCAAGTCCACAAAATGATGCTTCAGTGGTACACATGTGGAGAAGTTTTCCCAGGATTAGTTTTGGGATCTTCAGAGGAGGAAGGGTGCTTTGTTGGTACACAAAGTTCAGTATCAGTTGAATTGTTTGCTTGACAGGTGAATACATTTTCCACATCTAATAAGGCCAGCAGTCCTGTTGGTGGGTTCGTTTTGATAGTATTAAGAAACTTGTTGGTTGATTTCAGACTACTTTTCTGGTGTGTCAGTTGTTATCAGTTTATTTAACGTTTTGCTAGCTGGTATGATATAATTGGGCAAAGTGGTGGCATATCCTGGGGCAAAAACGCAAATGTTAAGAATAGCCGAATGATATCAGAGGAATATATATATATATATATATATATATATATATATATATATATATATATATATATATATATATATGTAGATGTATATGTACATATGTATGTATGTGTATATATATATATATATATATATATATATATATATATATATATATATATATATATATATATATATATATATATATATACATATACATATATATATATATATATAGAGAGAGAGAGAGAGAGAGAGATCTCTGAATCATTCCATATCCATAAACTCAAACCCATCTCAAGCAAATTATCTCTTCTTTTGATCTTGAAATTATAGCTGGCTCCATGCAGCTTCCATGTGCTTTCTGTATTCCATGGGATTTTGGAAGCTCACCAGATAGTCGATGTCCAGTAGTACTTTTGAGTGCTTCCTCATGTGTGGTATATTTTTAATACAATATGCTGACACTTGTGTGCATTGTTTCCAGTTTCAGGGTATATGTGATGATGGGATGTTCCCGGAATTTTATAGTAAAATATCTAAAAATATTAGTACATAAAAACAGTGTAAGAATGGTCAACTAGAAGGAGTTCAAGTTGTCTTCATTCATTCTACATTGGCTCACATCTACTTCTTCACCCTGAACAATACTTGATCATAAAGTTAGGTTACAAATCTGATCTACCAACCAGAATTGGAGCATCCAATTCATAGTAGCAAAATAGAAGGCTCATATCAAAGGACCCAGGATGATTCTTGTGTTATTTTCAAAGGAATGATGGGGGACATTAAGAAACTATAACTGGGAAGCCTAATGATCTTGGACCATCAATTTACTGACAATGTATCATTCATATCCACAGAATTACATGAAAGGAAATTGGTAATATAGTCTTAATTTGTGCACTGTTGAAATGGAATGGCTCATTATCCACTATATTTTTCAATGTTTTTTTCTTCTTTATTTCAATAGCTACAGAATTTCTTATCTATGTTCTTAAAATGATAGAATATGACCTTTATGTGTGCTGCATGACCACTGCAGTCGATGCACCCCTAAACCCCAACCTTTATGTGCATTTTGGAAATGTGAGGTGTTTTGTATTATGCATGTCTTTAACCTTTGCTCTTCCCAGAATATAAACAATATGGAGAGAAGCAAGACAATAGACAGAGATTATCAAGCATGCCTATTGGTTTATGACTTGGGCCCAGATGTCACACAGGTATGTAGAGAGATGTGTATAATTTGTGTAAGTCTATTGTTTGAATTTGTGTTATGAAATTGTCAGATCAAGATAATTTGAACATCTATGTTGCGCACGTGTATTGTGCATGAATTGCTGAATAGACATGTGTGGGGAGTGGCCTAGGAGTAAGGTGGCCATTGTCCAACCAAAAGGTTGTGGGTTCGAGTCCCACCTGATGCTACTCTTCGCCGCTACCAATTGGAGTGAGAGATTGGCAACACCATTGGACCCAGCAGTCGACAAATCGTAAAACTGATGACCGTCAACAACCACCTGACTTCCATGGTGTGACCCCATGTTGTGATAAACTGACTAGACTTGCTGTGACTAGACTGACTAGACATTGCAGTAGCTAGAATACATTTTCAGAGGCCTTTGGCTTAACTTTATATCCCAAGATGTATAGGGATGCTACCACATGTCCCATTCGTTTGCACAAATTCATTATTAAATGTGGTGGACCTACTGAATAGCATTCACTTGCACCCATTCATTATTAGCAGAGGTGAACCTTTTAAATTGATTTTTTAAGAGTTCTTGTTGCACATATAGTGGCCTTTCATTGGAGTGTAAAATAACGACCAACCAAATTCATTTGAAATGTAAGCTAAAATCGCGTTTTTTCTATGTGTCCTATCGTGATTCGTTGTCCTGGAGATAGTCAGTTTTTGTCTCATCGCCACAAGCCCGGCCAATGATTGTCTGCCACCAGTCCATCTTCATGTGATTAGCATGTTGAAGTAGCCACATATTTCACAGGGCACAGCAAAAGCATCTTCAGAGTATCCTTTTTCTCTTGTGCTTGCTAAGCACCTGGAAAGTAAGAGGTCGTGCGTGTACGCCATTTTTCACCGCAAAGTTGTGCAAAGCACAACTGACATGCCACACATGTCTTATGGCAAGCTGACTGCAATTTAATGTATTGAGCGACTTAATGTCTCGTGAGATGCATGTGTTGAAGCCTTGACTGCTTCTGGCTGGAAACTTGCTGTGTAAAGTTAATTCTCCTTGGACAAAGTGGAGACGTACTCCTCTGATAGCAATAGTAATGGCATTCTCTTGCTGCATGAGAACTATTGCCATTTCACCCTTTCGTTGGCCAGTCGAGCGATCCCTCCCATCAAATCAGACTGTTGCCTATAATTGTAATGGAGCTGCTTCATCACTATTATCGGCGACAGTCTGATTTGATGAGAGGGATCGCTCGACTGGCGAACGAATGGGTTAAATGTGAAACCAACCTGAAACCTCCGATAAGCCTGCAGATATTTTGTCCAGGAAGATGACCCCAGCCCAAGATGAGCTGCTGGTGCCACGGAGCAATTGTGAATAAGAAGAATTTATTGTTACAGTATATTTCTTAGGAACTATTGGTGGGCCTTACCCAGATCAAGTCCTATTGCAGCTCTGCATCCCACATTTTTCCGAAGCTGGTTCGGAGTTCTACCCTCGATTGGTCCTTGCTTTTAGGCGATATTGGAGGTGCAAGCAGCATAGTGGTGAGATGGGCGCTAAATGATCACAATCTTTGGTCGAGGCGCCCTAAAACCCAAATAACTAACTAACAGCATAGTGGTGACGCCCGTCTGGAGCCTTGTGGCTCTGCTAACCCGTCTGTTGTTTGGAAGGAGCTCTTGCGGCATACATTTGAGCAGTCTGGTCGAGTGGTGACAACGAGAGTCGTGAAGAACAAGTCCGATCTGCTGATGGGTTTCGTCGTGATGGCCAGCAATCGGTGAGTGTTCGTGATGGCCAACAGTCGGTGAGTGTTCGTGATGGCCAACAGGCGATGGGTGTGGAACAGCTGATGGGTTTCGTCGTGATGGCCAGCAATCGGTGAGTGTGGAACAGCTGATGGGTTTCGTCGTGATGGCCAGCAATCGGTGAGTGTGGAACAGCTGATGGGTTTCGTCGTGATGGCCAGCAATCGGTGAGTGTGGAACAGCTGATGGGTTTCGTCGTGATGGCCAACAGGCGGTAAGTGTGGAACAGCTGATGGGTTTCATCGTGATGGCCAACAGTCGGTGAGTGTGGAACAGCTGATGGGTTTCGTCGTGATGGCCAGCAATCGGTGAGTGTGGAACAGCTGATGGGTTTCGTCGTGATGGCCAGCAATCGGTGAGTGTGGAACAGCTGATGGGTTTCGTCGTGATGGCCAACAGGCGGTAAGTGTGGAACAGCTGATGGGTTTCATCGTGATGGCCAACAGTCGGTGAGTGTGGAACAGCTGATGGGTTTCATCGTGATGGCCAACAGTCGGTGAGTGTGGAACAGCTGATGGGTTTCGTCGTGATGGCCAGCAATCGGTGAGTGTGGAACAGCTGATGGGTTTCGTCGTGATGGCCAACAGGCGATGGGTGTGGAACAGCTGATGGGTTTCGTCGTGATGGCCAGCAGTCGGTGATTGTCGGTGGTCAAAGGTGGCGAACCAGCAGTCAGCAGCGACAGCCGCTGGGCTCACAAAATGCCAAGGAAAAAACGTTCAGTGGTCGTGTTGTATGCTGGTGTCGTGTGCGAGTGATACACACTGCTGAATGTTGGATAACAGGTCAGTTAGTGGTTAGTTTCAGCCACAGGACACTTCGAGGACCAAGTGTAGCCAGCCAACCTGGGGCCTGATGTGGATAAGGCTGGGTTGTTGTGTGCATGATTTATACTACTAATAATAATCATAATCATGTTATAATAACAATAATACACATCATAATCATAAGAATAGTCATAAATCATGATTATCATAATAATCATAATGATAAACATAATACTAATCATAATAATAATGATAATATTACTCATAATAAGAATTATAATAATAATAAACGCTAGTTGAACGTATCATGATCGATGCTTGTGCGTCCGAGATAAAAATTTTCAGAGGCGATTATTAACCCCCAAAAGGATTTTTAGCATAAGAGGTTGATTGATCAATGTTAGACAAACCTTTGCAGGTGTCGTGTGCTCTTGAAACACCAGGCACATGTTGGCCACGGACAATAATAATTGCTTTCGACTTGTTATCCTTCCGCCAGGTGAAAGGTGCCAGTTCCGTGTCTGTGTTACCCGAAATAGCAGGAGAATGGCCAAGTTCTTTTCCAATTTTTGCTTCCACCGTGGGCTCCCACGGGGTCTGTATGAACAATGCAGTTGAGGCTCCTAAAGCTCCAGGACTAAAAGGATGAGGTTCCCCATTGAAATATATGAGCAAACACTTTGTATGAGCAGTGTCACATGTTCAGCGCACACTTTGCAGAGTGCCTACTAGGCATGGAGTGTCATTCAATAGGTATGTAGATACTATAAAACTTCACCTTGCGACTTTTCTAGAAGGGCTGGGCCTGGAAGAACATTGAAACTGGAATGTGTTGTATTGTATTTGCATGCCAGTACACTAACGTATGGTTGTTATTGTACATTTTTTTTGCACAGAAAGTTGCTCACAACACTGCAAACAAAGGTATGCTCGCAACGAAATGTATTTATGCTGCCTATGTGCGTACTAACCAGGGCTCGAGATCTCTCACGAAGCCAGGGGGTCCAAGTCCTTACTTTCAAGACATATTTTCAGATTGAATAGGGAAGGTGACAAATTAGCGTTAGCAGAGTGCAAAAATCATGGCGACCAACCCCCTCCCCTCCCGACCCACCTGGGATCTCCAGCCGTGGTATCAACTGCAAATACGTACACTAGATGTTCCCATCAGTGTGTTTGCGACTGCAGTGACATCGTGAACGTTCCAGTCGCTACGGTAGGGGACGAGTGGTCTAGGGGTTAGATGCTCGTCTCACAATCGAAAGATTGTGGGTTCGAATCTCACCTGTCGCTACTCTTCGCCCGCGACCAATCGGCGTGAGAGATTGGCGACGCTATATGACTCAACGGTCGACGTGTCGTAAAACCAATAACCAACCAGTCGCTACGGTGATGCCAGTTGTGACTTGTTGCCACGTCCACAGTGACTGTGCAGCCGCCATAGCCAACCTTCACCACTCGCCGCCGCTCAACTGGACGGTAAAACTGAACGAGCCGCTCGAGGTCCGCGAGCATCGCCGCAATATGTGGAGAAACCCTGCCGACGCGCCCCATCAGGTACCACCTCTCCACACGTCTGCTCTCGATCTCCACCGACCTCGTATGTCTGACCCCTGTCTACAACGCACGTCTGCTCTCGATCTCCACCGACCTCGTATGTCTGACCCCTATCTACAACGCACGTCTGCTCTCGATCTCCGTCGACCTCGTATGTCTGACCCCTATCTACAATGCACGTGTGCTCTCGATCTCCGCGGACCTCGTATGTCTGACCCCTATCTACAACACACGTCTGCTCTCGATCTCCACCCATATTGCCTTTGTGCTGCCGTCGCCGTCCTTTCCAGTATGATCGTTACAACTACGTATGGATGCCTTGTGGCCGCGGGGAGCGTAAGTGGTGCGGCTGGAGAGTTCCTAACTGCGAGTTCTCGATCGATCCCACTGCTCCCATCGTCACTGGGATCGTCACGCTCGAGACTGTTCTGGCACACCTCACCTACGCGATCCGTTGTTATGCCGCACCGTGTGAGTCTGCTTCTCCGGGGGTAAATCTCCCGATCGCGGGGACGCCGATATGCCTTCCTACTCTTCTTCCCATGTTGCCAAATCTTTCTGCCCACCCATGCTACTAAATGAAATAGGGAACCAAATCTCATCGACTTTCGCAACTCTCATGCTGTAGCACTTTGCCGGGCTTATAATTACGCAGCGACGACGCTGGTATTTGTCTCTCTTGGCTCTGTTTAGTTGACGAAAGTTGCTGTTCATGATAATCACCATTTTTCATCTCGAAGTAAGTTCCAGCTAAACAAGGTGTTTATTGTTTTTATTTAGCACGCTCATTTGGTATTTGTTGTGTGGGGTCGCGGAAGCTCAGTCGGTAGGGTGCTGTACTTTTGATCACAAGATTGTGGGTTCGAATCCCGCAACCGGCGGTGTTACCGAGTCCACCCGCGATCAATCGGCGTGGGAGGTTGGCGACGCTACATGACCTAGTAGTTGAATGTGTCGTAAAAGAACCAGAGGACAGGGTGGCATTTGTTGTGTGGTACTTTGCACCTGATTTCGCCACCACTGCAAACATCTCATTAGAAATGCATCTTACTCTGAAAAAAATGACATGTCGACGTGATGTCAGCATAGTTTGCTATAGCTGACTATCTGCCACGTAAAAGCTGTTTCGTGCGAAATGCATCATTGTGTTACGTTATGTACTTGTTAGTTATTTAATTTGACTATGTCTAATTTATTAGGATGCTGTCAGGTTAAGTCGGCGATAATGTGCTCCATGCATTTCACCAGGCAAATATGTGGCTGGCAATTAATACTACGAAGAAATGTATTGGTTGACTCACAATATATCAAGCAATGTTTTCATGCACAATCACTTTGTCTTGTTCCTTTTTCCTATATGTTGTCGCCAAAGCATAAATATCCATTTGGGTGTTGTAGTACCGTGCATCTCTGTTATTCATGTGAGGTTAGTGGTTTGAGGAGCGTTGAACTGTCGTCTCTATTGACGTGTGACAGACGTCCCCCACCCAACCACGAACTCCCGGCCCGGCACACCGCGCTCTTCTGCCAAGTGCGCTGTTCACCGTCCACTCCACAGTATGTCTATAGCGGCAGCTAGTCGTGTGTTTCCATCCTGGAATGACAGCCGATCTCGTTTCAGCTGACTAGAGACGCCAAGGCCAAAAATGAGGAGTTCGACGAATACGAGGCGGAAATCCTATCACTGACGTGAGTACCGCTCCCCCGACGTGGCCTCGCGCGTGCCAGAATCCTGCCTCCTTCAGGCATCGCCTTGTATCACTGTATGACTCTCGGCTCTTTTAGCTGTATAATTTGAGCAGACGATGGCGGATTAATTGTGTTGACTGTCACATGTTAGCAAGTTCAGCAACACTTGCAGACTGTGTGGCCTCAATTATTGACTTGGAAGTGTGCTCCATGATTACGAGTATGTTGACGGGGGGAGTGCGGGACCGTGGTGCACCCACACGTGCTGATGTGTGCCCAGTGGGCTTCGGTAGCTCAGTGGTTAAGCTGAGTGGCTGGCGCGCCAGTTGTACAGGGTTCGATCCCCCGCGGTGCCCGCCCTTCCTTCCAGGGTGAGAGGCAGGCGAGGCCATCTGGCTTCCGCTGTTGAGTGCGTCGTAAAGTGACAATCACCACAGATGTGTCCATAGTGGTATTTATCAGAGCCGCGCCGCCACTGGTGGCCGATGTACCGACGTCTACCTCGCTGGTGTTTTCACAGGGAAGAGTTCTCGAGAGCGGTCCAGGTGTACCAGGCGCCCACTCAGCCAATAACCCGCCCGGCTCGTGTCACCAGTTACGAGGTGGGCTGGTCATCTTTCTCTTACACCTCCAACTCCTGATCTGAGCAGAGCTGAGCAGCAGTCGCTCTGAAATGTATTGTGCGTAGCTCAGCGAATGCCTATACTGAAGTGCTTGATGAGAGGGAAATGTTTTGAATATGCAGATTGCTAGCCATTCCTGGCCGAACTGGCGAGTTATGTCGCCGCGTAATGTGGCTAGAACCGTTGTTCTGCATGCTGCCCACGTTTTGCATGCTCCATTTGACCTATGTTTCGGCAGTGCTGCAGTGTGAAGCTGTTCCAATGTACTCAGGCCTCATGTAGCCTGCGCACTGCTGTCCCCATGCTCCATTTTGACCCGTGTACCGCTGTACCCATGCTCCGCATGACCCGTGTACGGCAGGCCCGATCCTCGTGTGACCCGTGTACCGCTGTACCCATTCTCCGTATGACCCGTGTACCTTTGTACCCGGGCTCCGTGTGACACGCATACCGTGTACCGCAGGCCCGATCCTCGTGTGACCCGTGTACCGCTGTACCCATGCTACGTATGACCCGTATACCTTTGTACCCGGGCTCCGTGTGACACGCGTACCGTGTACGGCAGGCCCGATCCTTGTGTGACCCGTGTACCGCTGTATGCAGGTTCCGTGTGACCCGTGCACCGTGTACCACAGACCCTGGACGAGGTGATCTACGAGCCGCGACTGCAGGGCCTGGCTCCGCTGCCGTGCTCTGTGTGCAGGACGCCAACCGCAGGCCACTGCCATCGCTGCAAGACGCGCTACTGCTCTCGGGACTGTCAGGTGGAGGACTGGGAAGTGCACTGCCTCGTCTGCCGGTGCGTCGGGGTCGGCAGCGCCTCTACTGACCAAAAGGGGACCGTAGTAGGACAGAAACAGAGACAGACGCAAATACAAGCACAAGGACAGACACAAAAACAAAACAAAGACAGACACGAATAGGGAAGGTGTAATATCTTCTGTGGCCCTTCCATGTCACATTGTGTCGGTTTTGTTTTTTGTTTTTTGTTCAATGTTATTTTTAACCAAAAAAGGAAAATTCAGTTGCTGAGGCTGGCTAGACATGTCGTCCAGCTTGTGTTGTACCGACGGTGGGCACTTTATCACAGCTGAGCTCTGTATCAACGATGACGCAGCTCCCTGTCGTCACCTACGCTGAGGCTGGTCGAGTTTCTAACCTGACTGGTGTTGGCAGTAGTACAGTTTGGCCTGACCTAACTTGACATACAGTGACAGCGATAAAGTTGATAATGACTTGATATTTAGTCACAGTGGATGGGCGCTATATGATGAACATGGTCGACGCGCCCTAAAGGCCAAATAACTAACTAACTAGTCACAGTGGCTGGGTTTTTAACCTCAGCTGACATGGGTTTGCAGCAAGGCTGGAAAAGCCGTCCAGTCCTGAATTTTTCCTATCCATGAATGTAGGTCTCCTCAGGGTTTTTATTCAGAGTCCCATTAGAAGAATTCATGAAGATAAATTTTGCCCAATAATTTTATCGTAGAAACTGGACATATCGGCCCTGGTTTGTGTTCAAATAATAGGCCCAGTATTGCTGTGGAAGAAAAGTACATTTTCAATATCTGCACTTTGACCTCCTTGTCATTAGTTATTGAGACTTTTGTCAACTACATTCATCAGCGACATGCATCAGCTATGTTGGTTATGCAGCACAAACGTGCTTTGTTTCTTTTGATTCCTTAATAACAATAAATGTGAGGTAATTGGAATCAAAACACTTGTGAGCCTCCGGTGTACAGGTTCTAAACCAAGGTCACCAAAGTGATTCCTCCTCCATGTTGGTGTATTTAAACCATCCCCTCCAAATTAAAAAGTTCAAAGTAGAAATTCAACTATGGTCTAAGCTATTCTGATCCATGCTTGCCTGGTACTAAGGGTTTGGGGTTTAGGGGCGCATCGACTGCAGTGGCCATGCAGCATGGTACTAGGGGTGATGATGTCTGACCTGACACGACCTGACTTGGATCGACAATGCTGCAGTCCCTGACCTGTCCTGTACTGAGAGTGATGTAGTTTGACCTGATGTAGCATACCTGGATTGATGGTGCCACTTTCTCTGACCTGTCCTGTGCTGATGCTGATGTAATTTGACATTACGTGACCTGGCCTGGGCCGGCAGTTCCTCGGTCTCTGACCAGTCATGTCCTGAAACAGTGATGGAGTTTGATCTGACATGACATGACCTGACTTGACCTGACGTGGATTGAGGGTGCCACGGTCCCTGACCTATCCTGTGCTGAGAAAATGATAGAGTCTGACCCGACGTAGCCTCACGTGAGCCGACAGTTCCCTGGCCTTGACCTATCGTGTGCTGAGAGAGTGCTGGAGTCTGGCCTAGCATGGGTCGACAGTTACCCAGTCTTTGAACCTGTCATGTACTGAGACCGGTGGAGTCTGACCTGACCTGGATGAGCAGTTCCCCGATCCCTGACCTGTCGTGTGCTGAGAGAGTGGTGGAGTCTCACCTGTCGTAGGTGAGCAGTTCCCCGGTCTTCGACCTGTCATATACTGAGACCGGTGGAGTCTGACCTGTCGTGGATGGACAGTTCCCTGGTCTTCGACCTGTCATATACTGAGACCGGTGGAGTTTGACCTGACGTGGATGGGCAGTTCCCCGATCCCTGACCTGTCGTGTGCTGAGACAGTGGTGGAGTCTGACCTGACATGGGTCGACAGTTCCCTGGTCTTCCACCTGTCATGTACTGAGACCGGTGGAGTTTGACCTGACGACAGTTCCCCGATCCCTGGCCTGTCGTGTGCTGAGACAGTGGTGGAGTCTGACCTGACATGGGTCGACAGTTCCCTGGTCTTCCACCTGTCATGTACTGAGACCGGTGGAGTTTGACCTGACGACAGTTCCCCGATCCCTGACCTGTCGTGTGCTGAGACAGTGGTGGAGTCTGACCTGACGTGGGTCGACAGTTCCCTGGTCTTCCACCTGTCATGTACTGAGACCGGTGGAGTTTGACCTGACGACAGTTCCCCGATCCCTGGCCTGTCGTGTGCTGAGACAGTGGTGGAGTCTGACCTGACGTGGGACGACAGTTCCCTGGTCTTCCACCTGTCATGTACTGAGACCGGTGGAGTTTGACCTGACGACAGTTCCCGATCCCTGGCCTGTCGTGTGCTGAGACAGTGGTGGAGTCTGACCTGACGTGGGACGACAGTTTCCCGGTCCCTGACCTGCCATGCACTGAGACCAGTGTTAAAATAATGGTTTTTCGTTGGGTGTGAGATGTCGAAACGAGTATGATAGGATGTCGAAATTCGACATGAAATGGATGTCGTTCTAATGCCTTTTGATCAATTGAAACCCAATTTTCAGCCAACATCGAACTTGCATGTGTTCCTTTTCTTTTGTTTAAAGAATGCCTAATTTGGAGGTACATGTACTAACGATAACGATAAAGAGACATATGCTATAAACTATTTTTTAAGATTCCCCTACCCATTAATAGGTAGGCAGGAGTGCCCTTCCATACCCGTGTGACATAATTACGTTAAATTCCGGGGATAAGAAGTAGGTCATGGTAAGCAAGTCAAGGTAGGTCACACCACTCCCCACTCGTGTTTCTTGCTGGACAGATCCCGCCACCAGTTATTAGTAAAAGACGTTCCTGAAGCCCTCTCAGACAATTAGGAAAGCTGGTAACGTCGTCGAGGACTCCAGAAAAGACTGTGCTATAGGTGTTAATGAGGAAATAATATGAAATCCCTAATCCTTCATATGCATCTCCTAAACTGTTACTACACTAAGGAGAAGATACGAACCAAGTATGAAGAAAAAAGAGAGCAAGATACCTGTACGGAAATATCAGAATAAGTCAAGCAGATCATCATGCATAGCACATCATTATCACTGACATTCATTGCAAAAGTTCATTTTTTATATTAATGTATTGCCTGATGTGTTTTTTTCAAAATTATTTTATTCTTAGGTACATCTTCAATCCTATGGAAGTGAGAGCAGATTATTTTATTCCAGGCTTTTGATGCAATAAAGGGTAATGGAAACATCCTGTAATTGATATCGGAAAAGGGTATTTGAAAGTGTTGTCTAACTGAGGCCACCTAGTTTATGAAGTTGAAACATATTAGAAAGAGGTGCTGGTAATGATTGATTTAGAAAGCCTAGCATGATGTAAATACATTGTTCATCAATTATGTCCAGAAACTTGAGAACTCTATGCTTGATAAACAATTAATTTGTATAGTATAAGTAAGGCTTCTTATCAACAATCCTAATAACATGCTTCTGCAACTTAATAATCTTGTCGAGCTTAGAGTGGTATGTATTTCCCCAGACAGCAGCACAGTAATTTAGATATGGCAGTATTAAATAATTATACAGAAGGAGCAATTCACAAGTTGATAGAAAGTACCTAGATCTTCCTATAATCCCAATATTCCTGCTAATTTTTGAAGAAATTGCATTGATATGGCCTTTCCACGTCATGTCTTCATCGATAAATACACCTAAATATTGTATACAGCTATGCCTTGTAATATTAGTAGCATTTATTTTGATATGAAGGTCATCACATGTCTTCCTGGAAAAAAAATGATATCCAGTTTTTTCAGCATTAATAGATAATCTGTTGGTATGAAACCGTGCAATGATTTTGGATGTTAATTTATCTACTTTGGTTTATAATTCAAAATGATCATTAGCTGTAATAGTTATGGCAGTATCGTCTGCAAATATGTAAAAACTTGCCAAATTTGAAACATTGCAGAGGTCTTTAATGTATAGAAGAAATAGCAGAGGTCCAAGAATCGAACCCTGAAGAACACCTGTTATGATATTTAATGGTTGGGAGAGGTTGTCATGTATCTTGGTTCTTTGAGATTTATTCGAGAGGTATGAGTTTGTAAGTTTATATATATTGCCCCTAAAGCCAATAAAATAAAATTTGTGTAACAAAATGCTGATGCTGACTGTGTCAAAGACCTTTTTTCAAATCCAGATACAGTGTACAAGCTAATTTATTATTCACAAGGGATTTAGTTACTTCGTTATGCATCAGAGCAATTGGTATGTATGCGCTATGTTTTTTTTCTGAAACCAGATTGCAATGGGTGTATAATATTATTTTCATTTAGAAATAATGTTACTAAGATTGTGGGTTTGAGTCTCACCTGTCGCTACTCTTCTTCCGCGACCAATCGGCGTGAGACATTGGCGACGCTATATGACTGAACAGTCGACGTGTCGTAAAACCAATAACCAACCAAGGTGTATTAATCTTTCCAGCACTTTCGAAAATATTGGTAGCTAATAAAGATAAACTGGTATTGCATAACAGAATACATCGATGTTGCGAGATGTTCGTGTATCCAGTAGTCGTGTTTCGAGATTTTCGTGCATCACGATCCGTAATTGTGAGGTATAAGCATGATACCTATAAGCAAGGTACTGTTAGAAATGAAGCATCGTAAACACAAAGAAAGAAGAACGATGGCGATGCTTCTGTGGGAAGGATGTCGATTCAGCATCCAAGAAGTGATGTATTCCACCTCATTTCGCGAATAATTTATCACCGACTGAGACCGTGATGTAGTTTGACCTGACGTGACCTGACGTGGGTCGACAGTGAGCCGAAGTTGCCGTCGCTGGTGGTGGCCGCCGACGGAGAGGAGCCTCCGTCTGGCCGTGGGAAGCCGGTGCGAACAGTCCGTGGCGGTCGCGCCGCACACCGCGGCCAGGGGTACCGCCACACAGACGGCTACCAGACAGATCCGGAGACGGGTGGCCGCTGTCTGGCCACCTACCGCGGCGGCTACTCGGATTACGCGTCGCCCAACGACGCCGACCTGGTGGCCGAGAGGGCACGCGGCCGGGCCGGCTATCGCGGCGGATACCGACCTTCGTACGGCGCGCCGGAGTGGGCCGAGGCAGGCGGCGGTGGCCGCGGTGGCCGCGGCCGCGGCCCGCACTACGGAGGCGGTGACGGTGGCCGAGGGGTGTTGTCGCCACTGAAGCCGAGAAAAGTTCTGCTGTCGGACCGAGATGTTCTCTCACCGCCTAGAGGTCCCTCGCAGAAGGCATCGCCGAACAGGGGCCCTTCTCAGACTGCTACACCGACCAAGGACTCCTCTCAGGCCGCCACCCCGACTGAGAGCCTCTCACAGGCGGCGTCTCCAATCAAGAGCCCCTCGCAGGAAGCATCGCCACCCAGAGCGCCGTCTCGCGACTCACCAGCAAAGGCGCCGGCAGCGGCAGCGGCAGCAAGCTTGGGGATCAAAAGTCTAGAGCCGTCGGCGAGCCAGAAACCAGACGGGATCTCCCTGCTGGCTGATGCGTCGTACGAGGTGAGTCCGATGATGGCAATGTGCCCTGGAATGCCTAAAACAATGCCGTTTTTCCCAGTGGATGATTTAGCATGCATCGCCTAAGCAGAAATTACAACGGGTGGTACTTTGCATTGGGTGATACATCGGTGTCTATGACGCCAATTGAATGCCGGCGACATGACACGCTGTTCTCGTCAAGCACCAGTTCGTGGATATTGAACCTGAGCCGTTACATTTGGCGGATGATGCAACATTTTCGCCTTCGAAGCAGGATCCCAACAATCGGCTTGCGTGGAGCTACCAATGAAGGCCTCAGAATTGAAGGGTCGACACTGCTTAGTGTGTCGAATGAAGCAGCTTAAAGATGTCGGCGTGTGCTTCACTGATAGTTCGGGCATCAGCGCCAAGGTCCATAGCCTTGGGTTCCGGGGTTCAAATATAAGTAGATAATCGAAATTATTTCCTCGCGACTATTGGACAGGAGGAGGAACTACATGATCGATATATGGTCCATGCGTCCTAAAACACAAATAACAACTGGCATGGGGAGAGGTGTGGCGTTCGATGTATAATTTGTGGTTGGCATGTTTTATTACAGACATGAGCTAACGCCAAGGTCTTTACTCGAGTTCTGTTTCCTTGTTATCTTCTTTGTGGTATGTTCATTGTAACACAAATCGGGCATGAGGGAGTGACGCGTAGCGGTGCATATTTCTGCTGCGTCTATGTCTATCCGTACATTTGGTCCGTGTTCCCTCTTTGAAATATGAAGTAGTGGTATCAATGCCTCACAGTTAACTGCACTGCTATTTCGGCCCCAGGTTGTGGGCGCTACATGACCACGCAGTCGATGCGCCCCTAAACCCCAATAACCAGCCAACCAACCAACCATCCCCCAGGTGGCGGTGTCGCACGTGAACAACATTAGCACGTGGCACTATGCCGTTCACGGGACTGCCGATGGCGGCATTCTCTCATTCTCGCATGGTATTACGCCGCTGGCCCGACCCACAGGTGGCGGTGTCGTACGTGGAGGACCCCGGCACCGTCTACCTGCGTCTGCAGCAGTCCCTGAAGAAGACCGATGCCATGGAGGCTCGGTTGCAGAAGGAGGCGACCCGTGGTGGCGCCCCACCCCCTGCCGGATATATGTGCGCTGCGCTCTTCGAGGACGCCTGGTGGGTAGCTTGGTTCTGGTGGTTGTTTGGTTATTTGAGTCTTAGGGCGCATCGACCAGGTTTGGTCATTTAGCGCCCATTGGTTCTGGTGGGACGTCGGTTTGTGACCGCTCCACAGGCGATGTTTTGATGGATCAATGCCTCATGTGCGCAGACTACTCGGACCTGTGCCTTGCCTGCTCCGTTATACAGCTGAGCCAGGTGCCTTATGGCCCTGCTGTCGGTGTTTCCATAAACAAATATTGAACCAATCGGTATGTAGACGAGACCCTGCCTCGGTGTTCCTACGGCCACCGGCAGTATAGACGCGTGTCGGAGATGTCCCATTTCCCTGTGAGCTACCTCTGACCGTCCATACGGTGACTGCTGCTGGGACGGCCACCGCCACTAACCGCTTCTGTCTGCGGCAGGTACCGTGGCGAGGTCCGCTCGAGCTCGCAGGGCCAGTTTCAGGTGCACTTCGTCGACTGGGGGAACACGGAGCGTGTGCCGGCGGCGGCCGTGGCCGCCCTGCCGGATCGGTTCTGCAGCTGGCCGCGGCAGGCGGTGCGCGCCCGACTCGACTGGCAGCGGCCGGCCGCCGGCGGCTGGACAGACGCGCAGCAGGGCGCCGCGCGCCGGCTCGTGCAGCGCCTGCTGACGGCGCACGTCACGGCTCGCCATGGCGACGATATCACCGTCCGGCTCACAGATGATGAAGGCTGCGACCCGCTGGCACGGGCCGCCGCCCCGGCTCGAGCTCCTGCCGAGAGCTCTCCTGTTGCGACCTCTCCTGCTCCGGCCACGTCTGCGGCGGCCACTCCTGCCGCGGCCATTCCTGCTGGGGCCATTTCTGCTGCGGCCATTCCTGCTGCGGCCACGTCTGCCGCGGCCACGTCTGCCGCGGCCACGTCTGCCGCGGCCACGTCTGCCGCGGCCACTTCTGCTGCGGCCATTTCTGCCGCGGTCACTCCTGCTGCGGCAACTCCTATCACGGCTTTGGCCTCTCCTACTCCCGCCGCCGCAGCCGCCACTACCAAACGTTCCCCGACTGCGTTCACCTCTATTGTGCCCACTCCTGTAGCTGCTCCGGCTCCCGTTCTTGCTACGCCAGCACCGGCTGCGGCCACCCCGGCTGTGTGTGCGGTCGCAGCCGCGACGGCGCGAGTATCGCTGGAGGACCGTCTGCCGGACAACTTGAGTCAGTTGTGGGCGGGTGGGCCGCGCACGGTGCTGCCCTCATGCCCGCTGGACACCACCGGCCTTGCCGTGGTCGTGCTCGAAGAAGAGTTCTTCAACTGTAGCGCCGAGCTGGAGAGTCTGCCGCCAAAACCCACCATCAGGTGAGGTCAGACCGGGTCAGACAAGGCGGCGATAACGTGGCATGACATGCAGGTGTGTATAGTATGCGCTTCGTCACGCACAGTGGTTGGACGGCCTTGCTCATCGTAATCCAGCAGCCTGTTGTGCCTATAGCATGTGTAGATGCGAAATTCTCACTTCGATTGTGGTCACGCTTCTGTGTATTCAAATGCACCAGCTTTTCTAGTGTCTAACTCTCTTATCTGCAATTGCATCGTAGAGTGGACTGGTTTCGCTGTGTCATTCTAACCACATTTACCTGTTAATTACTTGTTCTTCCATCCCTGGTCGTAGCTCTCCGGTTACGGTAGCCCATTGCTTCACGAGGGATACGTGAACCCTGGGTACGCCCCGCTCACTGGGACAGTTTCATCGGACGGTGACGTCCCGTGTGTTGAGACGCCCGCGACGGTATGTTGACTGTGAGCTCCTCCCCTCCCTGTGTCAAGATATTTGTGATGTTGAGTCAGTGTGCTGCACCTCGGGGTCACAAACGGCCGTGTTCCAGTGCCCAGCCGGGTGACGTGGTGGTGGCCATGGATGATAGCGATAACCCGTCCCGCGCGCTTGTCTGTGACGTCGGCGCCGACGGATACAAGTACGTATTTACAGATGATGTGTTGGCTGTGGCCCTGGCACAGTCAGTGACGTTGTTAAAATAGCCTTTCGTTAGGTGTGAGATTTAAAAACGAGTACAGTAGGGTGTCAAAATTTGTCATAGAACGAAATCGCTTAAAATACCGTTTGTTCTTCAAGCAGTCTTGACCAGTAATATTTATAAGTGCGTGGTTGATTTTTGTTCGAGACACCTAATATAGACATATTTTATTAGTAATAGTAGGAATATCATACTGTCAGCAAATGGTATTGTTTGTACCTATGCCCATATCTAATTGTTATGAGATATTTGTGTATCGCAATTCATAATGGTGAGCAAAGCAGGATGCGCATGCACAAGTTAATGGGCAAACTGTTAGAATCGATGCATGGAGACTTCATAGACACACAAAGAAGCATGATGACAATACTTCTTTGGCAAGATGGCCAATTAAGTGTTCGGGAAATGGTATATTCCACTATTTCACGAAAAATTGATGACAGCGGAGTGTGTTCGTTAGACTGATCTCGCGGGACGTAAGGGATACATCAAAGAAATACCACTGTTGCATTTTTGATACCGCAAAAGCAGTACGCTCTCCGAAATTACATCTCCTTCTTCTCCACCCTCATGCTAATCTGACCCGAAATTATTTTAGGTCCCATCAAATCCCAACGTCTTGTTTTCTGTGAATTTTCCATTTTTGTTTCCTGGCGTTCATGTCGCTACACACACATTGTGAATGCGCTGAAAATTGATGTTGGAACCATGGTTACACCTCGTCCTCCTTTTCTCTCTAAATTTGAAGCAATAATTGAACACTCCAGACTTCGGGAATGTGACGGATATGGTTTCTCATTCGGAGCGAAAACTTAAATTATGTTTTCCATATTTAATAGTTTATAGGTTAGCCCGCGCCGTCTTGCGGGAGTGGTCTTTTTCCACCCCAACCGCACCACTCCCTAAAGTTTTCCGCGGATAGTGAAAAAACTGTGCGCTTTGGGATACCTTTTCCCCACATCAATTTTGCATGTTGGGTGGATATTTTTATGTCAGGCCATCCACGGTCGAGTCACCGAGTTAGTCGAGGTCAAGTGAGGTCACCTCCAAAAAAAGTTCAACCAGTCGTCACACTTTAGCGAGTAAAGATATTTGAAGGGAACGTTTAGTGTTTGCTTATCTTTAGGAACGCAACAAAATGCACCAGAGGAATTTTTCGTTCTTTTGCATTTTTTCATGACTTATTTGTTTTGCATATTTGCCCATTATTGCTCAAATTGACTTTTGGCTAAAGTAAACACTTATCAGGCTAAGCTTACTTCAAATAACGTTTATCAGTGCGCTCTACCCATTGGAAAAATATTTAAAAAAAATTAATTCAAAACTCAATTTTGTAAATTTTAAAAATACAACTTTATTTTTGGGTGGGCAAACATTTTGGGACCATGGTCGATTTAGCATTCCATTCCTGATTCCAAATAAGTTTTGTTTTTAAAATCTTGCCAAAAATGAACTCCCAGAGCCAAACATAATGTTATTCATGACCTCATAAGCCCTCCTATTGAAGTCACTTTTTGAGGGGATATGTATTTTCGGGGTTGTTTCTGGCCCTACTCGTCGAGCGCCTTGAGATGACACCTGTTTTGGTTTCGTGCAGCTCTTAGTTTGGAGATTAGAGGATGGTATATAATGACTCCCCCCTCCCCGAGACGGGATGTGAAGATCTGGCCGGAAAGACGCTTATTATTATGGTTAGCTCTCCGCAATATAAGCGGTCAAAATGCAAATTCAGCCGTGTTTACCGACGGCGTGCTTTGTTCAGTCTTGTGATGGCACAGCCAAAGCAAGGGCAGGTGCGCTGCTGATCACTGTTGTCTGGTCGTCAGTGGTGATGGAGATACCCAACACCCTGATGGCAATTTAGTCACGGCAGTCTTTTTAATTTTGTGACCAGTTTATTATGCCAGTTCATTGTCTTGTCACTTCAAGTGTCTTATTTCATGCATGTCCTTTCCCATCCTGCATCACGCTCCTGGTTTAGAATACAAACTGAGGTGAAGGTAACGTGTATATCGGACGAGCAAACTGCTGAAGTTATCGCACTCTGTTGGCGTCACACCGGCCAGCCAGATGGTTCAAATGAGTCAGCCCTGCCTAGTTCTTTTTATGCAGCATATGACGACCCATTGTGTGAGTGATCCTTTATCTGAGTTAACATTTTAAAAGAAATGATTAGCCATAACAACATCAACTTCGTAGTATATGTAATGAAACAATTGCGAAGGGTGCAGCATTACATGGTAGTAGTGCTTGAGCAATGGGTTTATTGGCCAATAGTCCTAGGATTACAGACATTGCATGTTAGCAGTGCTTATAACAATGTACTTATTGTTCTATGATCATGGAAGCGAAATAATCATTGACCCAGTGAATACGTGAGTATCGCTAGCTTTGGAAGCGACCCGCAGTGTCTGCCGCTCCGCTCGTCTCGTCCAGCGGGTATGGCGAGCTGCTCTGCAGGCCCGTGCTGCCGGCGCTGACTGGCGGATTCCTTGGCAGGGTGTTGTACGTCGACTCCGGCTTGGTAGCGACTGGCGTGCCCGAGGTGCGCCCCCTGCCGGCCCGCTGGACCCTGGACCAGCTGGCGCCGCTCGTGCTCTGCGTCCGGGTCACGTCGGCAGCCAAGCCGGGCGCACGCGACGCCCTGTTGAGTGACGGCGAGCAGGCGGTGGAGCTGGTGGCGCGCGCCGGGCCGGCGCCGGCCGGCCAGGTGGCAGCCGAGGCGCGCAGCTCAGACGGTGGCCGTGTGCCGGTCACACTGCTCTCCTGCCGCCACCTGCTGGCCCAGCTGTCCGAGCCCACAGGAGCTGCTGCTCCTGCTGCCGGCGGCGGCGGCGACGGTGTTCAGGTGACAGTGGTACAGCCGGTAGGTGGCGTATCGCGGTTATGCCGTGGTGGTGGGTGAACTGTTTCGCCCCTAGCTAGGCCGTGACAATGAAAGCACCGATTTAATGGCCATTGCTATGCGAATGATATGCCAACTTTCGTAAATATGTGCCCTGTGGTCTTCACACTATTGTTTCTCCATCGAATTGGCCCGGTTTTGTCCCCGGTACGTGCATTTTTGGTTTGGTGACTTTTCTAAATATGTGTGGACCTTAAACTGTTGTGCAAAACACGTCCTCAGTAACGCTGGCAGAAGGGCGCTGCATGACCGACGCAGTCGATGCGCCCCTAAAACCCAATAACCAACCAACGCTGGCAGAATGTCACTATCATGCCTCCTGTGTAGATCTGCGCTGTTGTGTACCGTGTGTGTGGTCCCGACCGTGGCGCGGCCGCTTCAACCCGGCGGTTATGGTCATCGCTGGCCACGACTGAGACGTGGCTGAGACGATGGCCTCCACATACCCTCCAGCGACGGTGACGGTGGCCTCCACATACCCTCCAGCGACGGTGATGGTGGCCTCCACATACCCTCCAGCAACGGTGACGGTGGCCTCCACATACCCTCCAGCGACGGTGACGGTGGCCTCCACATACCCTCCAGCAACGGTGACAGTGGTCTCCACATACCCTCCAGCAACGGTGACAGTGGTCTCCACATACCCTCCAGCGACGGTGACGGTGGCCTCCACATACCCTCCAGCGACGGTGACGGTGGCCTCCACATACCCTCCAGCAACGGTGACAGTGGTCTCCACATACCCTCCAGCGACGGTGACGGTGGCCTCCACATACCCTCCAGCGACGGTGACGGTGGCCTCCACATACCCTCCAGCGACGGTGACGGTGGCCTCCACATACCCTCCAGCGACGGTGACGATGGTCTCCACATACCCTCCAGCAACGGTGACAGTGGTCTCCACGTACCCTCCAGCGACGGTGACGGTGGCCTCCACATACCCTCCAGCGACGGTGACAGTGGCCTCCACATACCCTCCAGCGACGGTGACGGTGGCCTCCACATACCCTCTAGCGACGGTGACAGTGGTCTCCACATACCCTCCAGCAACGGTGACGGTGGCCTCCACATACCCTCTAGCGACGGTGACGGTAGCCTCCTCATACTCTCCAGCGACGGTGACGGTGGCCTCCACATATCCTCCAGCGACGGTAACGATGGCCTCCACATACCCTCCAGCGACGGTGAAGGTGGCCTCCACATACCCTCCAGCGACGGTGACGGTGGCCTCCACATACCCTCCAGCGACGGTGAAGGTGGCGTGGATACCCTCCATTGACTGACGGCTATCATCTAGTGACTTGTGGCCCTGCAGTGGCTGACGTGTCCTCCGATAGTCGTGATCCGGCAGTGGCTGACGTGTCCTCCGATAGTCGTGATCCGGTAGTGGCTGACGTGTCCTCCGATAGTCGTGATCCGGCAGTGGCTGACGTGTCCTCCGATAGTCGTGATCCGGCAGTGGCTGACGTGTCCTCCGATAGTCGTGATCCGGCAGTGGCTGACGTGTCCTCCGATAGTCGTGATCCGGCAGTGGCTGACGTGTCCTCCGATAGTCGTGATCCGGCAGTGGCTGACGTGTCCTCCGATAGTCGTGATCCGGCAGTGGCTGACGTGTCCTCCGATAGTCGTGATCCGGCAGTGGCTGACGTGTCCTCCGATAGTCGTGATCCGGCAGTGGCTGACGTGTCCCCCGATAGTCATGTCCTGCATTAACTGACGTGCCCCCCCCCCGATAGTCGTAATCCTGCAGTGACTGATGGTGGCTCTCCACAGGCGTTAGCTCTGCCGCCGTCTGTGCAACTGACGCCCGGCCAGGAGTACCTGGTGATGCCCACCTCGATGGAGCACCCCCAGAAGGTGTACGTCCAGCTGCATGACCAGACCACGTACCGCCCATACCTGGTGATGGCCACTCGCCTGCAGCTGGTCTGCTCTGCAGGTAACGTCGCATCACTTCACACTGGTAACGCCTGGTGCCAACGTCCGTGGCGAAGAAGTCACTGATCGATCCCTGACGAGGCCCTGAATGTCTTGCAATCGATCTTCTATGTGCTAATATTGTGTGCTGGAATGGCCTGCTTGTTTCGTGTCCTTGTGATGGACAAGAGATAAGCCTGTATCACCTGGTTACCCACGGCACCAGCTGTTATCACGGATCGCCTCGTCCCGTGGGTACCGTAGTGCTGTCTGTGAGCTGTCCTAGCCGAGGTGTGGCTTGTTGCTTTCCCTACGGTATCAAGTGTTATCGTCTGGCGCCGTCGGTACCGTGGTGCTATCTGCAAGCTGTGCTCCAATTCGAGGTGTAGCTTGCTGCCGTGGGGTAGCTACGGTAGCAGGTGTTGCCGCCTGGTACCGTTGTATCATAGTGTCTGCTACCTGGCCTCCCGATCGAGCCGTTATCTTATACAACGTGGTTTTGCCAGTGTAGCTGTGTCTCCGTTGGAGTGTGACCTATGTATCCTGTATGTGGATATGCTGCCTATGCAACCCTTCCTCTGTGTGACGATGTCACTTCTGCATTGTGTTACCTCAGTCCAGGCGTTCGGTCTATATAGCCTGTCGTCCTGAACCTCTAACCTGCACCTTTGTATTGGGTGGTCTGTGCCATATGTGCACCACCAGACACTCGGCATGTCTGTTCTCTGAACCACCTAACCTCTGTGATCCGCACAGGCTGCCGGCCGTCGGCGGTGCCGCCCGTCGGAACGCTGCTTGGGATCCACTGCGAGGCTGCCGGCACCCCGGCCACCTGGCGGCGCGCCGTTCTGCTCGACTCGCGCGGAAGTCGACTCAGACTGCGCCTGGTCGACTGGGGAATCAGTCTGGGGGCCGAGCTGGCAGATGTGCGCGTGCTGGACCGCTTCTTGGCCGAGGTGAGGCACCGCCAGGTGTGCGCTGGTGATGGGGTCGGACTGATGTGGTCTGGCCGAGGTGAGGCACCGCCAGGTGTGCGCTGGTGATGGGGTCGGACTGATGTGGTCTGCCGCGCTGATGTGGTCTGGCCGAGGTGAGGCACCGCCAGGTGTGCGCTGGTGATGGGGTCGGACTGATGTGGTCTGCCGCGCTTGTCCTGGTGGTATGACTTGATGTCACTTGAGCTGTCATTGTAGCAGTGGCAAATTGGAACAGTGTGTTCTTGGGACCTTTGTTTTTGTATGCACTTCATCAATGTGAAGCAACCAGCAAGAAATGGGTGCAAATGGTAGAATTGCTGGTGAACAACCATGGCCATGGCCCGAGGAATGGTATTAAAAAAAACTCGTGTGAGTATGTTTTTAATATTTCCTAACTAGCAGAGCAGAACTTACATGCGGTCTGGCGACAAATTGCAGGAAGTTCGAACTGAATGTATCACTGACTTGCTCCCCTCCCCCTCCCAGATATTAAGCATGTGTCACGCAACGTGATTCCGCTCCCCACACACGAGGAGATGCCCACAAACTTCATTGTGATCCATGTGTGCATCAAAGGCCTTAGCACAGCTGGCGTGCCACATTACCAATGCAGTCTGTGCGCCCTAAAACCCAAACACAGCTAGCGTCTCCTCATCGGAGCTTGTGTTTAGGATTACAATCCAGCGTTGCAAATCCTGCAATCCGCACCCCTCCCAGTTTGTGACCAGTAGCGCACCCAGTCTGGTGGCACAAGGAACCGGTCAGTCGTAACATTAATGGCATCAACGATAGAGAAGCTTGCACTGTCATCTACATTTTCGGTCGTACGCTGGGGACAATCTTGGCCAGGTTCTGCGACGAGACATGATTGAATCAACCCGGCTGCAATATATCTGTCTCTATACCCTGAATTGTTCACAATTCGCCGTCAGGACAAGGCAATCGGCTGCGAGGTCGGCCTGTGCGGAATCGCTGCCGACGCGTGTCCCGCCGATCAGCTGGGCTTCTACACTGCCAAGCTGCTTAATCAGCAGTACCGTCTACGGCAGGTGAGATAACTACCCGCCTCGGCAGCTAGCCTCACACACCGCCAGGCTGCTCAATCAACAGTACCGTCTACGGCAGGTGAGATAACTACCCGCCTCGGCAGCTAGCCTCACACACCGCCAGGCTGCCCAATCAGCGGTACAGTCTACGGCAGGTGAGATAACTACCCGCCTCGGCAGCTAGCCTCACACACCGCCAGGCTGCTCAATCAGCGGTACAGTCTACGGCAGGTGAGATAACTACCCGCCTCGACAGCTAGCCTCACACACTGCCAAGCTGCTCAATCAGCGGTACAGTCTACGGCAGGTGAGGTAACTACCCGCCTCGGCAGCTAGCCTCACACCGCCAAGCTGATCAATCAGCGGTACCGTCTACGGCAGGTGAGATAACTACCCGCCTCGGCAGCTAGCCTCACACACTGCCAGGCTGCTCAATCAGCGGTACAGTCTACGGCAGGTGAGATAACTACCCGCCTCGGCAGCTAGCCTCACACACCGCCAGGCTGCTCAATCAGCGGTACAGTCTACGGCAGGTGAGATAACTACCCGCCTCGGCAGCTAGGCTCCTACACTGCCAAGCTACTCAATCAGCAGTACCGTCTACGGCAGGTGAGATAACTACCCGCCTCGGCAGCTATCCTCACACACCGCCAGGCTGCTCAATCAGCGGTACAGTCTACGGCAGGTGAGATAACTACCCGCCTCGGCAGCTAGCCTCACACCGCCAAGCTGATCAATCAGCAGTACCGTCTACGGCAGGTGAGATAACTATCCGCCTCGGCAGCTAGCCTCACACCGCCAAGCTGATCAATCAGCGGTACCGTCTACGGCAGGTGAGATAACTACCCGCCTCGGCAGCTAGCCTCACACACTGCCAAGCTGCTCAATCAGCAGTACAGTCTATGGCAGGTGAGATAACTACCCGCCTCGGCAGCTAGCCTCACACACCGCCAGGCTGCTCAATCAGCAGTACAGTCTATGGCAGGTGAGATAACTACTCCGCCTCACATCGCCAGCTGATCAATCAGTAGTACAGTCTACGGCAGGTGAGATAACTACCCGCCTCGGCAGCTAGGCTTCTACACTGCCAAGCTGCTCAATCAGCGGTACAGTCTACGGCAGGTGAGATAACTACCCGCCTCGGCAGCTAGCCTCACACCGCCAAGCTGATCAATCAGCAGTACAGTCTACGGCAGGTGAGATAACTACCCGCCTCGGCAGCTAGGCTTCTACACTGCCAAGCTGCTCAATCAGCATTACCGTCTACGGCAGGTGAGATAACTACCCGCCTCGGCAGCTAGCCTCACACACCGCCAGGCTGCTCAATCAGCGGTACAGTCTACGGCAGGTGAGATAACTACCCGCCTCGGCAGCTAGCCTCACACACCGCCAGGCTGCTCAATCAACAGTACCGTCTACGGCAGGTGAGATAACTACCCGCCTCGGCAGCTAGCCTCACACACCGCCAGGCTGCTCAATCAACAGTACCGTCTACGGCAGGTGAGATAACTACCCGCCTCGGCAGCTAGCCTCACACCGCCAAGCTGATCAATCAGCAGTACAGTCTATGGCAGGTGAGATAACTACCCGTCACCGGTAGTTAACACACCGTCGCCGGCAGACGGTAGTGTGGAGCCGGCTGTGCTGACTCCGTCATCAGGCTGCAGTTGAGAGATGGTGCCAAAATCTGGTGAATGGCACTGTAACTATCACCCTGAAAATAATGTGCGCGCTGTTGTTCAAGAAAGCCGAAATAAGTAACTCAACGAAAACTAGTATGTTAATACGTGTTTGTGCTATCAATGGTATCTGGACGTCATTTCATTTTAGTCTGTTTTGGTCTCTTTTTACACAAGTGGTTGCACTGGTTCAACATAATATTTGCATGATTACATGCTTGTCGCGTATGTGTATGTGTTCGCACTAGTCCGTCGGCACACACGTGAAGTTTTCCACAGGAAAAATAGGTGGTGATTTTCCGCCTCTTGTGCCAATCTATTTGCTTGCAACGGCATGACGTTTAATGTGTGTTTTGTGAAATCGAGGTCATGCTTGGGCAACACATATTTTAACGTTAGACTCAGCCCTTCATCTATCAGCCTAACCGTGGTGGGTGTCGCCAACTTGTCCTTCCTAGTTTTTGCATCTGGTAGGTTTTGGTGAGCAGAGTAGATGTAGCAAGTCTGTTTGGTGTGACAGGTCCAATTGATCTGGTTGGTCTGGTATGTGATGTCAGCTCGTGATGTCGGAGAGTTTGACTGGCCTACCACTGATGACTGGCATTCTCCCACAACAGACCGGCATTCTAGATGGAGTTTCTCAGGTCACGCTGCACATTTTGGGCGGGAAGAGCTTCTGCTTCAACGAGAGGATGAAAAGTCGCCTCGCCGTCGGTAAGTCAGCTAAGTCGCCAGGGATCACTAACTTGTGAGTCACTAACTTGTGAGTCAAGGGATAAGGTGGCCGCCTCCCAACCCAAAAGTTGTGGGTTCGAGTACCACCTGTCGCTACTCTTCGCCCGCGACCAATTGGCGTGAGAGATTGGCGACGGTGGGGACGAGTGGTCTAGGGGTAAGATGCTCGTCTCACAATCGAAAGGTTGTGGGTTCGAGTCTCACCTGTCGCTACTCTTCGCCCGCGACCAATCGGCGTGAGAGATTGGCGACGCTACATGACTCAACGGTCGACGTGTCGTAAAACCAATAACCAACCAAGATTGGCGACGGTAAATGACTCAAAACAGTCCATGCGTCGTAAAATTGATAACCACCACAACTCTCCAGCGGTATGTCGTATGACAATTTGAGCACATCGGCCCACAGAGGTCCCTGGCTGAGGTATCCCTGCCATCCGTACGGTGCAGATCAGAAGCCAGTGCATGCTTAAGGTGTGCACGTGGAAATTAAGTTGCCTTCTTTCTGCTGTGTTTTGAATGATTAGCGTATTTTTGGGCAAGAACGATACTCCTGGGAAGGTGGCTCGAAATGATTATAAAAGTGGCACTAGTCAATAACACGAATGTTCTGTACGAGATAAGATCAGTTAGCCCCCTGATACCACTTGAGTTTTTTTTAATGAATATTGGGGATGAAAATAGGCATTTTCTACCTTCGCTTTTGGACGGAAGGATTGTCGGCTTCTGACACGGGCGGGGGGGGGGGCGCGTCTGGTACAGTTTGTCATTTGTGTCCAGTTGAGGCGGCTGGCTGGGAGCACCAGCTGCACCTTGTCATGTGATTTGTGTTCTGTGCACCCATAATCTGTCATTTCTTCAATTAGGTGGTGTTGTGTATGCATGGGACGGTGTGTCCAAAGTTCAAAATTTAGTTGGAAGGTAACTGGAGAATATTTGCACCATGTGTACAATATTTTGTTTTTGTGTGCGTCTTGCACTGACCAATATCGATTGCCCTCTAAAAAAATGCATGCTATATACGATGCAGCGCACAATTCCCTTCGCCTTCAGGTTTGCATTACAATTTCATTTCTTCATATGATGTGAGCAGCTAGTACAACCAAATTACATTATAACTTTGTCAGTACTTTTTCAAACCTTCGAACTATACTGAACTATAATTCGAGTAGAACTAATTACTACTACAATGAACTACAACTAATTAGGATACATTATGTTGAATTATAAATACACGCTTGCCTTAGGCACCGCCTAAGGCAAGCACATATGCAACACATAACCGCATCCACATACATACAGACACGCACACACACCTGGGTTGCAAGTTGACACATGCATACACACACGGATCATACACCTTCATGTGGGCTTATGTTAATGTGTATATGTATTTTACGAGTATGCAGATATTGTGATATGTAAAATGAAGGCGATTCATGGTTCTGTGTCACGAGGTGCACTTGGCGTGTGGTGTTTTTGTGGCTTTTGTAGCAAAATGTTCACTGTTGAGGAAGGCCCATGGCCGGAATATATACAGTCTGATTTGGGATCTATTTTTTGTTTTAATATGAGCATAAGGTTATTTTATGCCTTTTTCTCACTCAGAATCATGCTCAATGCAGCACTGCACCTAATCAAAAATACACGCTAGTTGTAAGTGTAAAAATCGGCATTCTATTTGTCTTCTTTCATGCCAAATCCAACATGAATTTCGAGATACTGGTTGATGGTGCGAGACTCAAGTTGGTGGTGAGAGCAGAGCAGTGGCTGTGGCACCGTTATCATGTGTCATCTCTTGTGCGCAGGCGGACAGCCTGCCGCTGCCGGTCCGGAAGCGGAGCCAACCCACCCAGTCAAGCCCCTTCCGGCGGCGCCCTCATCTACTACCGCGGCCCCGCGACCTGACCCGGCACCAGCCGCGAGCCCGAGACCTGACCCGGCACCAGCCGCGAGCCCGCGACCTGACCCGGCACCAGCCGCGAGCCCGCGACCTGACCCGGCACCAGCCGCGAGCCCGCGACCTGACCCGGCACCAGCCGCGGTGGCGGCTGTGCCGTCCGGGGCTCTGTTCTCACGAGACCTGCCCGCCGTGGCCCTGAAGGCTGGCGATACCGTGCCGGTGAGAGGCTGGGGATGAGGTGGTGGGGAATGTGATCAACGGTGCCACTGCATCGTCCCACACGGAGCTGTTGCAGGGTGGTGTGGTGTCGGGCGGACGCCAGTTCGGTATTCCACGCGATTTATTGTGGTTGTTGGCGCTCCATGGCCACGGTAGTTGACGCAGTCTAAAGCCCAATTAACTCAAATCCTGGTAATGATGGGCTTGGTGATATAATCCCTCCTGCAGCTCAGTTGGTTAGTTATTTGGGCTTTAGGGCGCTTCGACCAGAATTGATCATTCGCGCTGCAGCTCAGTTGATGACTAGGATGTTTTTCGTATTATTGTGACTGAAGAAGCCTCCCATCCCTTGAGTTAATGTAGCAGGTGTGTTCCCCTTCCCTCGGCTGATGGCAGGTGTGTTCCCCTTCCCTCGGCTGATGGTGGCAGGCGTGTTCCCCTTCCCTCGGCTGATGGTTGGTTGGTTGGTTATTGGTTTTACGATACGTCGACCGTTGAGTCATGTAGCGTCGCCAATCTCTCACGCCGTTGGTTGCGGGCGAAGAGTAGCGACAGGTGAGACTCGAACCCACAACCTTTCGATTGTGAGACGAGCATCTTACCCCTAGACCACTCGTCCCCCTCGGCTGATGGTGGCAGGTGTGTTCCCCTTCCCTCGGATGATAGTGGCAGGTGTGTTCCCCTTCCCTAGACTGATGGTGGCAGGTCTGTTCCCCTTCTCTCGGCTGGTGGTGGCAGGTGTGTTCCCCTTCCCTCGGCTGGTGGTGGCAGGTGTGTTCCCCTTCCCTCGGCTGATGGTGGCAGGTGTGTTCCCCTTCCCTCGGCTGATGGTGGCAGGTGTGTCCTTTCTTCAGTTTATCGTGGCGGAAGTGGTGAGCGCCTGCAGTCTGTACGCCACGCCGTTGAATGACGACGCGCTAGCCGCCATAGCCGAATTGGACGTGCTGCTGCCCAGCCTGGCTGAGCGTGCGCCGCCCTGTCCAGCACCGCAGGTGGATCAGCTGCTGCTGGCGCCGCTGCAGAAGATGGAAGGTGAGTGGTCGGGCTGGCCTTGCAGCCTGTACACCAAGCCGTTCTTGTAGCAAGTCTATGTCAATTATTCCTTCTCACGATCGTAGGGAAATTCTAGGCAATGCCCAATTGTTGGTCGTTGAATTTATGAGCCGAAGTATCATGTTCGTTTTCACTTGATGATATCACACGAAAGGCAAATGCACGGAACCCCACGTCACACTAGATGGTGCTCTGAATGTATTAAGCTTCCCGGTTCCCATGATGACAACTCGTGACTATTTGTGGGCAGTCACCAGGCTTGCCAGAACATTTCAGTGTTGATGTCATCATGCTTGGTCAGCTTTCTATTATATGTCGAATTGTATGCTTAGTTTTCATGAAACTGTTTTTAAATTGTGTTAAAGTGCAAATAGATGTGTTGTGCTGTAGTTGCTGTTTGGCGTGAGAGAAGTCGCACTCTGGAGTAGCTCTGGCAGTCAGTGTGCCATCTGTGCAGAGTGGTAAGCTTACGTTAAGGGTTCGCAGTCGGAGTACTTTCTGTCTGAGCCGGAGGACGTTTCCTCCTGCAACGGCAGCTGTTTATGCTCGTGCGCTACTGTCGGCCGCATCTGTCAATGTCCAGCTGCTTCTGCTCGTGCGCTACTGTCGGCCGCATCTGCCAGTGTCCAGCTGCTTCTGCTCGTGCGCCACTGTCGGCCGCATCTGCCAGTGTCCAGCTGCTTCTGCTCGTGCGCTATGTCACGTAAGCGCTACTGTCGGCCGCATCTGTCAATGTCCAGCTGCTTCTGCTCGTGCGCTACTGTCGGCCGCATCTGTCAATGTCCAGCTGTTCTGTTTTGGCCGCATCTGCCAGTGTCCAGCTGCTTCTGCTCGTGCGCCACTGTCGGCCGCATCTGTCAATGTCCAAATTCACGTGGGCGCTAAAATCACAATCTTTGGTCGAGGCGCCCTAAAACCCAAATAACTAACTAATGTCCAAATTCACGTAAATCGAAGTTGCAATTTCTGGAGAATGTCACCATGACAATTAACGAGGCTTATCTTGGGTTCGGCGCAGCTCAGGTGAGCGTGGCTGAGATTCAACTGGCAACTGGGACAGACCAAAACGGCTAGAGATTCGCCGGGACTAATCGTCGCCGCCACCAACTTTGCATATGGGGAGGATACGATCGTTTTTGTTTTGTTTTTTGGTCCGCAATTAGTTCTAGTTTATCCGCAATTGGAATTAGTACGCGTGCGCTTGGTGTCGCCACCTGTCGTGGCGGTGGGCAGGGGGGGGGGGGTGAGGTCGGCTTCAGAAGAATTAATAGGCACACTATTGGTGTCACCACTTGGCGTGGCGGTGGGGGTATCGGCTTCAGAAGTGGGTTCACAGGGTCGTACCATATTTTGGTTTGCTGATTCTGAAGGCAGGTTATCTGTGGCTGATTCTTGGGAATGTTTCGCAGCTGAAGTGGTGAGTGGAATAGCTTTTGTGGATGTAATTTATACGTTTGGTTTAGTGACATTACCCCGTCCATAGTTACGTGTCGGAGTGCATATGGAGGCCATTGTATCCAGCTGGAACCTGAAATGCACAAATGAATTCAGGAAAACGACTGAAAAACCTGCCACTGATCGTGGATGAGATAGTAGATCGTCTGTGATAGTGTGATGCTAATGCTATCTCTGGCCACTATTTTTATGTAAATTATGACACGAAGAACAACAACAAAAAGTTGTTGACGCGAAATAAAGACCGTTCTTTGTGTATTTGCACACACAAATATGCAATATGTATGTATGTATGTGTATATTTATATAGGTGTGTATATAATATATATATATATATATATGTGTGTATATAACATATATATATATATATATATATATATATATATGTGTGTATATAACATACATATATATATATATATATATATATGCATGCATGCATATATATGCGCGAAATCCGCTTGAGTCACACATTACTCAGCTTCGTCCATCAAGTTTTGAATGTTTGCAGTTGCAAAAGAGTGTAGATGAGATGACGCGAGAAATGGAATTGAACGAAAGATTACGTGGAATTTTAATTTGAACAGATTAGGAAAGTAATGCACTGACTGGAGTGGAATGTGATGGACTATTTATGCAATTTTGTGTAATGGATTAGATTATTGGTCATTCAGGAGCACTGGTATCTTGTTCCGAATGTGTGGGTAAGTGATAGTGCATTGCTTGCTTAACGCTGATAGTGATAGTGAATTATTTCAACGCTGATGTTGGCCAGGACCATCAGCGTGGCATGCAATTTATGGTTTGAACCATTTATGGCAAAATCAACAGACCATCGTAGTGTATTTCATTGGGCGTTCAAGCTCAACGGCATAACGAATGATTGGTTTGGCATCACGCAGAATTAGGTATAATGTCGTACAATCTGCAGCATTCAGTCAAGTAGATCAGTAATGAAACCGTTCATCGGTGTCAGTTGCTTGATGCTACGAGTGAGGTTTATTGTCGGGGTGACCAACAACCTTGGCACTAGGTAGTCTCACACTATGGGGAAAAGCACGATGCTGAATCGCACGGACGTCTGCTTCCTAAATAGGCCAGCATGGGGATTGTTTCAGTGTTGCGGCTTCGCCCTGGACAGCTGGTGTGTGTGTGTGTGTGATGACCTGTTGTGACCCCGCAGTCGCGACTCCGCCCTGGACGGCTGTGGTGACATGTTGTGATCCCGCAGGCGTCTGGTGTCGCGATTCCACCCTGGACAGCTGTGGTGGCCTGTTGTGACCCTGCAGGCACCTGGTGTCGCGGCGCCGCCCTGGACAGCTGTGGTGACCTGTTGTGACCCCGCAGGCGCCTGGTGTCGCGGCGCCGCCCTGGATGTGACGGCTGACACGGTCCAGGTGTGGTTCGTCGATCACGGCTGTCTGGAGCCGATTCCGGTGTCTCGGGTGCGCGTGCTTCCCCCTGAGGCGGCTCACCTGCCGGCTGTGGCCGTCGACATCACCCTGCGAGGTGAGTGGTGGTGCCGTCTGCTGAGGTCAGACGGATGGTGTGGTCAGTTGAGGTCCCCTGGTCTACTGCCCTGCACCGGATGTGGACTGCGCGTCGCCGGCCTCGCCTACACGTGTCTGAAGATTCGGCGTCACCGTGTTCTGTGCGCGTGTCCGCCCCGCCGCCGTGGGTAGACTGACTCTCCGAGTCTGTGCGCGTGTCCGCCCCGCCGCCGTGGGTAGACTGACTCTCCGAGTCTGTGCGCGTGTCCGCCCCGCCGCCGTGGGTAGACTGACTCTCCGAGTCTGTGCGCGTGTCCGCCCCGCCGCCGTGGGTAGACTGACTCTCCGAGTCTGTGCGCGTGTCCGCCCCGCCGCCGTGGGTAGACTGACTCTCCGAGTCTGAATTCCTGCGCGGCGGGTCGATGCGTGCTCCGCAGAGCAAATATAAACGAATAGCCTCTTCTTGGCACGCTACCACCTGACTGGATGAATGATCTGTTTGAATGATATGTCCAAATGAACAGTGAAGATGTAATATGATCGTCTGTGCACATTGCATGTGCACACACTAGTGCACATTGCAGGTCACCTCGCGACACCGGAAACTAACCCGCACGCCACTGGGGTCGGAAGCCGAACGCGCTCCACTCGGGGTAGATTCTGCCCCCTTCTTATCTTGAAAAGTTACTCGCTGGTTTCGTTTGTTTTTGTGGTAAACGACAGAGCTCAACAAGATGAGCTCAGATAAGTCAAGTATATTACATAAGTGTTACATATGACGCCACGGGTCAGTCCAAAGCTTAGAAGCTGTCCCACTTGGCGAAGTTTTTGTTTTAGTCGAGCATGATAAGATTAAGCAGCGCAGCGGTCGAATCTAGGTGCCGTCGTGCGCTTTACATCCTAAGATAGTCAAGAAAGACACCAATGAGTAAAGCTAAAATCGAGGTTATGATCGGTCACGTGGTATTCTGGGGTCAAATGTTGAATCTGGACTTGGACCCATGCGGCGCATGTTTCTACACAAGCATTTTGCCGTGAACCTGACAGACTCAGTACAGAGCTAGTCGGAGCACGTGGAGGGTATGTGTCCCATCGATTTTTTCAAGAAAAATGTATCCATTTGTCCAGAAAAGAACGGTGAAAGGGGTTGTAAGGTTTCAGGCAATATGAAAACTACGTGTGACTTGTAGTTTTTTTATCACAGTGCTAAGGCCGTCACTGAACATTTCGTATGTTATATCTCAATCATTTTGAAAGTTTTTAACATGAAATTTGCCAGGAATATTCACGATCTGTATCTGACCGACATACGAGTATTTCCCCTTTTTGGAAGTGAAATGATCGAGAATACAAGTTGGAAAACATTATGTTGGCTTCCCAAATTTCGATAAGCTATTGCACAAAAGCATAATCATGAAATGGCAGCATAGTCGCCCCTTCGATTTGCTGCCAATTGACGAAAATGCATTCTTAATATGTCTATTCTCAATTTCGGACGTTTTATCATGTGCACCATTCATTTCGTTTAAACGTCGCGGGGTGTGACGTCACTCACGCCCGACCAACAGTAGATGGAGGGGGCCAAAGCTCAACAACTTTGGCCCCCTCCATCAGGCCAGCGCCCTTGTAGGCTTGGGCCCCATCCATCGGCTCAAGGAACCTCTCTAACGGCCGGAGGTCCTCTCCGGAAACTAGGGCCCCTTCCTCGTCTCACGGGACTTCTTTGACGACCCACGGCCTTTTCCGACAAGCCGGAGGTCCCTTTTCAAATGCTTGGGCCCCATCTATCAGGTCAGTGGCCATTTCTTCGGCTTAGGCCCACCGTCAGCCCAGGGGCCCTTCATATTGGCTCGGGGCCTTCTCCGTCAGCCCCAGGGCCCTTCCAACATTCCGGAGTCCCCTTCGTTGTTTTAGAAGCCCTTAACGTTATCCCAACGAAAGAGGCCTCCGGTTTGACAGGAGGCCCTGGATTGCTAAGGAGGGCCATGCGACGACGGAGAGAACCCCTAGTCACAGGACGGCCCAGAACCGGCATGATGGGCCCCTGGGCCGATGGGGCCGAAACCGCACAGGGGCCCATGTGTAATATAGGAGGCCCAAACTTTTGAAAGAGGGTCTGAGGCCGGACGGAGAGTGTCCTGAGCCGTGAAAGAGGGCCCCTGAGACAACATAGGGACCCGTGCCGAACGTGCAGAGCTACTGGGTCGGCTTTGACTCACGCTAATGGAGAGGGGCTCAGAACTGACGGCGGGTAAAGCCGGTAAAGAGGTCCCCGAGCTACGGAAACGGTCCAGGCAGAAGCGGGGGGTTCCCGGTGCTACGCAAAGGACCTCTAAGCCCATGGAGAGGCCCCTGGCTGCTAAAATGCAGTGGCGTTTCCAAGGGACGAAGGGGCCCTTGGCGAGCACGATAAAACCCTCTAGACGACCGCCCTGAGGGGCAGAGATATAACTGAGGAAAAAATGAAAACGATTCTAACAGCTTGTGTGGAAAGGGCCCTTTAAACATGAAGACGTCCGCTCTGAGGACTGGCAAGGGCCGTGAAGACAAGAAAGGGCCCGCCCTAGAGCTGGAATGCCCATGCCAGCTGTAAAGAGTAGTCTCGGCTGGAATTGGCCCCTAACAGCTGAGGAATACACAGGGCGCCTTAGGCCATAAAGGGCTGAGATGTGCTTTGGGTTTGGAAGGACCCCTGAGGGATGAACAGGAACCCTAAGAACTGAAGAGGATTAGTGAGGGTCCATCTCAGATCTGAAATACTCCCAGGGTGAGAGCCAGGCAGGACTATTGAGGACTGATGGGCACCTAAAAGCAGGAGAGGCCGCTGAGGGATGGCAAGGATCTCTGAAAGTGAAAGAGGACTGGATTGAGGTTCTCCTGAAGTTGAGAGCGGCCGCTAGTGGATGAACAAGGTTCCGTGAGATATTTTATAACAATCCCTGTCAGCTGGCGATTGCTGTGAAGAATACTGAGGGCCGGCTCCAGAGCTAGAATGTTTTTGAAACCACAAGAGCTGTCGATAACTGGAAAGGGCCTCTAGCAGCTTGAGAGGGCTCTTGATGGCTAACAGAGCCCCCTAAGAGCTAAGGAGAGTCCCTAAGGCTAGCGATGGTTGTGAGGAATGCTGAGGGCCCTCATCAAAGCTAGAAATCCATTGAAGCTAGAAAGACTGTCAAGGACTGAGAAGTGCCCCTGACAGCTGGAGAGAACTCCAGACGATTGAAAATGGTCACTTTGCGCTAGAGTGAACTGGACTGGGATGCCCAAGAGGCTTGGAAGGGATCCCTATGAGAAGGACGGGGCCCACTGGGGTCTAAAGAGAGTCCCTGAGTCCCTGAGCCCCCTAAGAGCTAAGGAAAGTCCCTTAGGCTAGCGATGGTTGTGAGGAATAGTGAGAGCCAGTTTCAGAGCTAGAATGTCCTTGATAGCCGAAAAGGCTGTCTGTGACTGAGGATGGCCCCTGAAAGCTAGAGCGGACCGGACTGTGAAGCTGCTGAGGCTTCGGAGAAACACTGAGGGATGAACAGGGCCATCTAAGAGCTAAGGAGAGTTCTGAAAGCTGGCAATGTTTGCTGGAAATTGTGAGGCCCGTCTCGGAGCTGCAGGATTCCCCTTGAAGCTAGACTGGTTTATCGAGGGCTGGAAATGGCCCATGCAAGTTGGGGGAGGGGAGCTCCTGACAGATCAATAGGTCCCCTGAGAGCCTATTGGAAATCCCCAGGTCCCCTGAGAGCCATCCAAACTGGAATTTGGATGTTGCTGAGTTTTAAGATGGGCACCTGAGGGATCGGGTCAACCTGAGAGCTAATAGAGTCTTTGAGAACTAGCGATGGGTGCGAGGAATAATATGGGCCAGCCTCAAAGATAAGATGTCTTTGAAAGCCATAAATACTGTCGAAGACTGGGAAGGTCAGTCACCGCTATCTCAGCGGCTGCAGCCGCCCCAACGGCAACAGCCGTCCCAACGGCAACAGCCGTCCTAGCGGTCCCAGTGCCCTGACCATGGCTACTCCGGCAGCTAGGGTCGCTCTAGCTATGACAAAACAGAGAGCGCAGTGATAGCTGTGATGTCGGCCGCTCGAGCAGTGCCATTTGCTATACTTGGACCTGGGTGACACCGGCTAAACAGAAAGAAAGAAGACACGATAATTTGCAGGATCATGTGTGTTGGGAAAAACTGTTCAGGCATGTTGCTAGTCCCTCCCCTGTCCCCCAAATCTTGCACTTATTTGTTCCAACTGATATTTACGCTTCATTTTAAGGAAGTATGAAGGTGTTGAAAAGGCGCAACAATGTGGGCCTCACTCACTTATCGTGAATACCCTCCCGATTGAACTATGTCTGAACGTGGCGGGTAACAGGAAGAAGCAATTGTGCACATGTAGATGAGCAGTCGTGTTTTTACCAAAGCTAATACTATTCATGCCGTCATTAGATACGTGTTAATGTCCCTTCATTTTCCCTAATAGGCTTTCTTTTGTTGGTTGTTGTCGGCAGCTAAACGGTTTCCTTTTTTTGCTGGTCTTTACCAGACTGTTGGATCTTGAATGCAGGTCTCGCATTAGCCACGTCAGCGCGTAGTATCTTATTTCCCCACGTATTTAACGTTCTTTGTCTATGTATGTATATGGACCATTTGAAAATGAGGTAACCAAAATCCGATGAGTTTTGGAAAACCGTGGGAGGGTACGTAGGCCCTCTTCAGATGCCCCTGGACAAATTCCTGGCGACGCCACTGACCCATAGTGTACTAGAATGTCATTTTGGCCACGAACTGTGGAATTAATGTGCAAACAGGTACTGAAAATGTCAATTTGGTGTTGTTGCACGTTTTCGAGGTATAAATAAGTTGCCAAGGGGCAACTTCTGCCAGCGTTCCATCAGTGGGGCGACGGTTAACACGCGCACCGCAGGAGGCAGAATCCGCCCACCTCTCCTGTTTTTCGATGTATCTTAAACAGACAGGGATATAACACTAAAATCTTGTGACGGTTTTGCAATTTGATAGCGCATGCTATGCAACAATATTTTGTTTTAAATCCGTTGGTAAATATAGGAACTGCGGGTCGCAACGTCGACTAGACCGGCTGCCGGACCGCCCAGCGTTCAAGATCACAAAGGTTTCGTCGACGTGGTGGCGCCGAGTGCCTGCCGATCTTGACCTCATTTGACCTTGAAGGCATGGACCTAGAGTCATCACATTTATACCGCAGAATTAATGAGTTTACTACAACCGTATTCTCCCCACCAAATACTAGCAATTTTCGAGATCTTAGAGGGTTCGAATCTGCTCCCGCTCCCTCCGTTTCGCGTTATGTGAGAGGTCCTCCGGCGCGCTTGTCAAGCCGCGATATCGCCGCCGCTAAGGAGGACGCAGCGCCCCGCACCCACGCCGCATGGCCGCCCGCTGATTCTCAATGTGTGTAATACGCTGGGTGTTATTAGAAAATGTGCCCACCCAGAACAAGTACGTCTGGGATGCTTCAACGGTTTAACCTCTCGAGACCCAGTAGAGCGGCCGGAGGGTTGGAGTTATTGGGACCGGATACGAGTACTCCTTGTCACGTGCTGCCATGACCCTAAATTCACATTGCATGATTGGGCATTGCATCGTAAATGGCTTTCCTACAATAATTATATAGTATATATAGTGGACAGTTGAGGATGTAATGTTTGCGATTTTCCGTGTTGAAACGGCATCTGCCTGTTTATTTTTTTGCATTTGAACTTCGTCTGCGCATGAATCATATCCTAACCTAATTCGTGTGTTATGTGTATCCCAATTTTGTCCCCAATGAATAAAGAATGGAGGCTTTGGAACGCCGAGGAGGTATGTTGGCGCTTCTTTGAACGTTCTGTGCGGGAGGAAGTGCATTCATCGAGGAAGTCGATTCCATGGGCCTGTGGTAGCTGATATAAAGGAGCGTTGAAAGAGGGTGCGATGAAGGGGTATCGTTTGCACCGTCGCTTTATGCAAAGATCGGGATGAACCGTCCAATATACTGAGTCATTGTATTGAGGAACTTCTGAGTCATTGAACATTCGGTAATAGATAGCCAGTCTGTGTATTTCACTTCGTCTGGTCTGCATTGTTTGTCAGGGTCTTAGTGTAGGTTCTCGTGGACGTTCGAAGTGGGGTGTTTGTAATCAGTTTGGCTGCTCTGTTTTGCAGTGTCTGAACTCTGTGTGTGCCATGTACACTATTCAGTTAGGCGACTGTCGAAAATTGTATCGCAATAGTCAAAGTGAGGTTGACTGTATGTCCTGTATATTGGGAAAAGTATGTGTTTTGTTTTGTATATCGAAAGCCTGGCTTGCTGGCTCCTGCGACTAGGAAGCCATGCGAGGACCTCTCAAGGTTATTGGGTCGGCTGGGGCGCAACACACATGAAGGGCTTATATGTACACTCGTCCTGTCCGGAGCTCAAATCTTGGGTGGCCCGGTATTTCCAATGGTGCTACCGCGTCACATCGGATGGGTAGCCGTGGCTCAGTGACCCGACCTGACCTGATCTGACGCTGCCGCAGGGTACGAAGTGTTGACCGAGTCGCTGGCGGAGCTGGCGCAACAGCTGCTGGAGGCGACCGGCGATGACCCGCTCGAACTGACGGTGGTGGGCACCGGCGGCGACTCGGTAGTGGTGCTGCCCCCTGCCGACATCACCGTTGCCTTGCGGACCGCCGGCGCCCCCCTCTAGCTGCCGACCATCCATTCTGTGTGCCATGCCGGGGCGAAGACAACTCCCAGCGGCATCCCGCCGTTGTTTAGCGGGCTCGGCCGGTCTCCGAGTAAATAAACCCTGTTTATCTGCCATTTCTTTACAGGACCGACTCGCTGCTGTCTTGTCAGGGTATCAGGCTTGTGGTGCGGTTTCTGGCAGCGCAGTGGCTGTACAGGTAGATTTTGTCGTTCGTCGGCGCCCGTGACGACTTTCGGTGCCGAGCCAATTTTGTATCGTGGGCGTTTCGTATCTGTTCAGATCCAGGTGTGGCGCTGAAGAACAGTTTTTTTTATTCCGTTAGCTCAGGATGTTCTTTGAATTTGGTGATGACGCGGCGACCTCCGCGAGCTGTGATTGGATGAGTGCTGGCCAGCAGCTGAGTGCACAGGCGCAGTACAAAGGTTGCATGGGGTGCGCCGACGGTGGCCCGGCGGTGACTGCGCGCCGACGGACGGATGCCGCGCTGGTTGTCACATGCTGACTCGGACGATCGCCAGTCGCCGAAACACGTGCAGCGGAAGGCGTGAAAAGCGTGCGGGTACGATTCAGACGACCGAGTTTAATACATGCAGACGGGTTTCGTATGGATTAGTTTGAGTAGTTTTCGACTGGTGGTGATTACTGAAAAACCAGACTTGATGCCGCGACAAGGCTGTCGTTCCGTGGCAGCAATGACGAGGGGTTTCCCACGTTGAGCATGTAGTACTGGCCACCCGGCCAGATTGTTGCCAGTTCTTGCCCCTTCTCCGATGTGTGTAGGGTGTGGCAGCTTCTCCCGCTACCTGTCCCGTGATGTTCGTAGACCAGTTGGGGCTGGCTAGGCTGCAAACTACAGAAAATGTTCCGACTTCGGCAGCACTCAAACGGTTGCATTGTGGCCAAAGGATTTTTGTTCTGGGGTGGCAACGGAATGTGCTCTTGTAAATAGATCGTGCATCGTCCAGAACAAAAGTTGGGTACAATCCGTTACTGATTCGGAAGCCTGGTTTTGGGTGGGTTTGGAGCAAGTAAAAAATACGAGTTGGAAAAGCTTCAGATTTAACCAACTAACATTCGTCCGGTCGGCTTAAGACTATATTTATGACGCAAAATGTTTTTATATTTTATGAACATGCCATTTTGGGGGAAAATCGGTCTTTTGTGGAAGAATGGTTTCCGTGCGCCCGCCTAGATCCACCACTGAGTGCATACAATGTGTCGGCTATATCAAGACCGCGACCATTGTTGTCATGGCTGGAGATACCGGGTGGGTCGGGGCTCTGGGTGCCTGGAACGCCCTGGTTTGGTGCCCTACTTATCTTACTTTGTCATTTTCTTTATTCAATATGAAAATACGTGTTGAAAATATTGACTTCGAGCCCCTGGCTTCGTGAGAGATATCCAGCCCTGATTGGTGCAATATAAAAGGGTCGGGATAAGACGTCAGTTGGCCCACATTTCCTAAACTGGTGGTAACACACGTTCTCCAGGTTGTCAATTAATGTCACTGGTGAATCGAGCTCCGTGTTGGAAATGGACGCCACTGGTCGATAGCATGTGAACGGGGTGCACTTGCATTTCCCGAGGGGCGGAGTTTTCACTAAGAGGACTGCTTTCGACTGGGTGGGCCGAGGGGGATACAGTTGAATCTTTCTGGAGCAGCGCCTCCTTCCGGTCAGGTGTGGCATAGGCGGTGGGACGGGTAGAGTGGCACCTGATCAATGGTGTAGCCAAGAAGCCCCCCGCCCCCTGGAGGGTCGGGGGGTCTGGACTCTGAATCGAAGAAAGGGGCCCGGCCTGACGAAAAGGGACCCGATGAAGTCAACGGAGAGTGCCCTTGGTAAAATGAGGACCCTTGCCTGGGCTAGCGTGAAGGATTTCTTGATCAACGGAGGGGGCTCCAGATAGTTGTTGGGAGGGTCCCGGGCTGGCGGAGAGTGCCCGAAACCCATATAAAAGCCCCCTGAGCTGTCGGCGGAGCCCAAGCCGAAGAAAGGGTCTCTGGTCGAAGCGTTTGAAAAGGAGCTTACCGAAGAAAAAAAAATATTGGGTCTTCAAAGAGGGCCCCTGAGATGACAAAGGGGAGCCCTAGTTGCCGGAGAGGACCTCGCGTCGGCAGAAAGGGCCTTTGGGTTGACGGATGGGGTCCACGTCGTACAAGGACCTCTGGCCTAATGGAGGGGGTCCAAACTGTTTAAACAGGGCCTCTGGCCTCACAGGAAGCCCCGGATCGCTAAGGAAGCCGCCCCTGTACTGACGGAGAGGACACCTAGCCGAGGGATAACCCCGGACCGTCGGAGCCCAGAGCCGCTATGATGGGCCGAAACCCGCGCAACCCGCACTCTTGCGTGGTAGAGGAGGCCGAAGCTGTTGAAGGAGAACTCCGGCCCGCCGGTGTGTGTCCTGAGAAAGAGGGTCCCTGAGCCGATGGATGGGGGCCCCGGGCCGGACGTGCAGAACCACTGGGTCGGCTTTTGCTCACGCTGATGGAGAGGTGCTCAGAGCTGACAGGGGGCCTCAGGCAGATAAATAGGCCCCAGATCTATGGAGACGATCCGGGTTAAAGTGGAGGGTTCCCAGTACTACGTAAAGGGCCTTTAAACCCATGGAGGGTACCGGGCTCTTAAAAAAGAAACGGTGAGATTTCCAATGGATGAAGGGGCATCCGCCTTCCTGGCGAGTCCGATGGGGCTCTCCAGGCGACAGCCCTGAGGGGCAGGGATGACTCGGCGCAACCCATAGACGTTGGAGACGGCTTCTGACGAATAAATAGGTCTCTTAGGAGCCAGAAAGGACTGGACTTGGATTTTCCTGAGCTTGAGGACGGACACCTGAGTGATTGGGCCGACTATAAGAGCTAAGGGAGTCCTTGAGAACTGGCGATGGGTGCGAGGAATATTGAGAACCAGCCTTAGAGATGAATATCCTTGAGAGCCATACATGCTGCCTTCAGGGGTGTTATTTTATATGCTTTCGGAGGGGCATGTGCCCCCCCCCACCCCCCACCCCAATGTTAAATTTTGCCCCTCCAATATTGAATTCCCCCCCAATATCAAATGAAAATGGGCATGCAGCAAAGAGCATAAAACTGTTCGATGTGATCGGAGCTAGAGCGCTGATGACCCCACCGATAGTCCCGCCGAAGGCCCCGCTGATGGCCCCACCGATAGTCCCGCCGAAGGCCCCGCTGATGACCCCACCGATAGTCCCGCCGAAGGCCCCGCTGATGACCCCACCGATAGTCCCGCCGAAGGCGATGGCCCCACCGATAGTCCCGCCGAAGGCCCCGCTGATGACCCCACCGATAGTCCCGCCGAAGGCCCCGCTGATGACCCCACCGATAGTCCCGCCGAAGGCCCCGCTGATGACCCCACCGATAGTCCCGCCGAAGGCCCCTTGACCCCACCGATTCCCAGCCGCTGAGGCCCCACCGATAGTCCCGCCGAAGGCCCGCTGATGACCCCACCGATAGTCCCGCCGAAGGCCCCATCGATAGCCCTCCGATGACCCCGCTGATGGCCTTGGAACTAGTGACGTTCGCCATTCACTCTGGTGACCTGCCATTCAGGACGGTTTACAGGCGACTGACCGCCACCGTCAACATCGCCACTATACCCAGTAATGTGGCCAATGTACACTACGCCGACTGGCACCGTCTGCGCTACTGAATATCTTGCCGCCATTGTTGGCACCAGGCCTGAAGCCGAGGCTTCCAGGAATCTGTCGGATGCGGTTTCTAGCTGGCCCAGAGGAGCTTCCTCTGATAGCAGCGACAATGCTGCCCAAGCTGCATGCTGCAGCCGTTGAAAGAAATAGACTCTTCAACAGCTCAAGGATGTGCAAAACATCTGATGTACTCAACTCGGAGTGCAACCGCAGGAGTAGCTGGAGAACGGCTTCTGGTCTCCGAGCTGCTGGCCGGCCAATAGGGCTTCCAGGAGGGCCGCTTGTGATTGCGCCAACATAGGTCTCAAGGCGTCAATAAGGGTCACGAAACTGAGCGTCTGGGTCGTGATGATATCCTCACCTGCGTGACAATCGACGGAAAGGCCACCAGCAGATCGAACTTGGTTGCTGTCTTCTTGTGTTCTAGCCACCCGAAACGCACAGTTCGTTTACGTCGGCTAGAGGTCTTCTCCGGGGAAAGGGGAACACTGATAAAGGGGAAAATAATGATCAAAACTCAACACTTCAACGTCCGCGGCGCGGCGGTCCTGCCACTGTCAGCGTCGGGGACTTCTGCCAGGGACGAATTTAGGAATTGTCGTGGGGGCACTTGTCTGGAGGGGCGCCATCTCTTCGGAGGGGCACCGCTGTGAAAGTACTTGGAGGCAGGGCGGATACAGAGGTGGCACTGATGGCCCCATGCCCCCATGGAACTTGGCGTCCGTTCGGCCGTGAAAAGGCTCCACTTCGGGAAAGCTCGAGTGCATCCCCATCGAATTTTCCAGCCAGAGGCGCCCCTCTCAGAGTAAAAGGCGCCTTTTCAGTGTCCTCGAGTGCATCCCCACCCCATCGAATTATTCAGCCAGAGGCGATCCTTGGAAGAAAAAGGCCCCCATTCAGTGTGTTTTAGTGAACCCCTTCGAGTTTTTCAGCCAAAGGCACACATTGGAAGGTAAAGGCGCCTTTCCGGGAAGGCCCGAGTGCACCCCACTACTCAATTCTTTTAAAATAGAGGCGCCCCTCCAGAGACCAAGTTACTCTAATGATAATTTCTGAACCCGCTTCTGCCTGGAGGAGTGTCTTTTCCTTCCTAGGGAAGAACAATTCGAGGGGGGTCAATTCGAGCACACTGAAGAGGCGCCTTTTTCTCTCGGGGGAGGGGCGCTTCTGACTAAAAATATAAGGGGTTCACTCGAGCCTTCCCGGATAAGAGCCTTTTCCCGGCCCGAGGAGCGGCCACCTTCCATGGGAGGGAGGCACATGCCCCCAGTTCCCTCCTCCCTGTATCTGCCCCTGACTCCTGCATCTGCAAGCCAACAGCTGGCCACGTTCAGGCAGGTTTTCTCCTTCCTAGGGAGAAGACAGACCTCTAGCCGACGCAGACGAACTGTGCGTTTCGGGTGGCTAGAATCAAAGAAGACAGCACCAAGTTCGATTTGCTAGTAGCTCGCCTGTGTCGATTATCACGCAGGTGCGAATATTATCACGGCCCAGACGCCCTGAGGAATGGGCTAGCGCAATCGCGAACGGACCTCCTGGAAGCCCTATTTCCCCGCCAGCAGCTCGGAGACTACCCAGCCAGCATTTTAACCGGGCCCCGACTGGGGCCCAGCCGGGCAGACGGCAGGGCAGCGACCGGGCAGCCCGACTGGGCCCCAGTTGGCCCATGCAACATTTATTCGCTGGGGCCCGACATGGCCCCGGTCGGTTTTCCGACCGGGGCCCAGCTGGGCAGCGACTGGGCGCGCGAGTCTACGCCGAGCACAGGCGTGGCGCGGACTGGGCACGGACCGGGCCCCGGTGGGGGCGAGTCTACGCCGAGCACGAGCGTGGCACGGACCGGGCCCCGGCTGGGCGCGCGAGTCTACGCCGAGCACGAGCGTGGCGCAGACTGGGACTGGAGCGGCTGCTATAGCAGCCGCTCCAGCTGCTCCTGCAGATGCTCTCCGAACTGGGCATAGCAGGATATATATATATGTACGTATATATATGTATATATATATATATATATATATATATATATATATATATATATATATATATATATATAGATATATGTGTATATATATATATATATATATATATTTGTATATATATATATATATATATATATATATATATATATATATATATATATATATATATATATATATATATATATATATATATATATATATATATATATATATATATATATATATATATATATATATATATATATATATATATATATATATATATATATATATATATATATATATATATATATATATATATATATATATATATATATATATATATATATATATATATATATATATATATATATATATATATATATATATATATATATATATATATATATATATATATATATATATATATATATATATATATATATATATATATATATATATGGCTCACCTAAATATCTATAGATATAGGTGTATATATAGCTTGGCGTACGAAACGTATATAAATATATATATACATATATGTGTATATATATATTTGTATATCCATCTATATCTAGTATATATATATATATATATATATATATATATATGCTCAATGTGTTTCTTCAGCCGATGGCGGCTCCCGGAGTAGAAAAGACCAAGATACCTTTACTAGAAGGTAGATCGAAGTTTTCCTTCAAGCCCGCATGACGTCATCCGAAGGTTTTTAGTATGGTATCAATATGGTAGCAGAAGACTTTTCTCAAATCATACGCAATGATTGCTTTTATTTTGTTTCCTCTACAAGCAAATATATTTATCTTCCGCTGACTGAGTTATTAATCTTGTCCTGTTCTTTCCAGTGAACATTTGTTCCGACACATATTTTTATCATGCATAGGCAAGGTTGGATTTGTGCATTGTAATCTTGCATGTTGAGAGGAATATTTTGTAGTCATCCAGTATGGATAATATTTTTGTTCAAACCTTATGCATCGTAACTCAATTTGCAACCCTTTCGGTGAATTTTTAGCACTTTTACTTGATCACAGCAGCTCATTGTCAAACTTAAGTGGTAACTTAGGAGATTCAACCTCCAGATGAGAAAACAAGAAACAATTTTCTGGAGAGGATAGTTTTCTGGATTTAAAAAACCCAGGAGCAGCCTATTTTTCCAAACATGTACCTATCTACCTACATTGACACACAACAGTTCTTGAAAACATAGCTTTTTCTAGGCCAGCTAGACCCAGGGCATGGGGCATTATTCTTTGATTAATTTTGCATTGATTATTGACGATACATGCATAATTGAACATTTATGTACAATACAATCATCATGCTATGAATGCCTTCCTGAAACTTTCCATGAGTTGCAGTCTGATTTCCTGTAGTATGAATTCAGCATCTAGATATAATGTTTGAATGTAACACATCTCTGTTTCAGGTGTCATGCCTTACTGTGCAGTACCAGAGCATAGAGGTGGCACTGGGCAGGCAACTTTAATAAAGAAGAAATCTGGTTACACCATTTTTATCAGGATTCTGCCTTAGCAAAATTTCTTAGCATACAATAAAACATGTCTAAGTTCTCAAATGTTGGAGAACCAAGAGTATGCTCCAAGCATTTCAAAGAAATTGATAAGAGAAGAAACCTAAAGAAAGAACTGCTCAACCCTGCCTCTTTGCAGAGAAGGAAATGTCTCCTACCATCACCTATTCCCACCATAATATTCCCACCAGCCAAAACCCTGGGTAATCCTGAAAGATTTTGTATTATTGATGTTTACATCATTTACAAGATTACTTTGTTGTGTTTTCCTGCTTTGTTTGCATGTTGACAATGTTTTTCCTCCACCAAAGAAAAATATGGATAGGCCTGGTTAGGTTATGTCCTTTTATTTCAAGATTTTGGTACTTTTCTCTTAGAAAATAGATTAGGCTAGCTAATTTTATGCTAGGTTACCTTGCAATTTCTAGGGATTTAAATAATTAGTTATTGTATTGAAAGCCCTCCTTTTTGGTATTATTTTGCTTTTCAACCAATTTTTGTGCTTGTGGGTAAAAAATATGTTCTTTGTGCACGAAAATAACAATCACAATAAGACCCTCATGTTAAACATTTACCACTAAGTTATAGCTACACTAAGTTAGGGTCAAAGGTATGAGAAATAGATGATTTGGGTCAGATCTGCTGACTGAAATGGTGCATTTATGAGCTACATTTTTTGTTACAGAATGGATAAAGAATGATATCAGGTGACAAATGCATCCATTAAATACATTTACATTTGAACAAGTTTTTTCTTCTCGTATATAGTGCGCTGTATATAAAATATTATAACCAGTTTGTACATTTCTTCTGTTCTATCATACAACTTAGTCTGGAATACAAGCATAATCCTTTTTGTTGAAAAAATAGCATAGTTCTTGTCATAGGAACACATGTTCAACTTTATTGACGAAAGGTATTAAGTATTTTGGAATGGCATTATATAGGTTTTGTTTAGGTGATTGGAGCACGATTTGCTCGATGTCCTGACCTGTGTAATTTAAGTATATGTCTCAAACTTAGTATAAAGGAGAGGCTATCATGAGATAACAAGTGAGTGATGCTTATATTTAGGTTGATTCTTTCCATCAACAATTATAGGATTTGTGTAAAATGCCGCCACATGCCACGGTCTTCACTGCAGAGTTGATGGCCATCAGCAAAACTCTTGCATGCATCGAGGTTGACGACGATATTTTACATGTTATTTTGACTGATTAGTCGGTTTTACAGCGGCAATTTGCTCTCCCGTCTAGTCGCTTTACATCCATCCAAGTCATTCCTTGCTTCAACTAAACATTCCAGACATGAACTAAAAAAAGTACATCTAAGAACATTTATTATTAACAAGAATTGATTTCACTCAATTTTCTGAACTTTTTCATTGACAAAACTTGTTTCTTGGTGGTGAGAATAAACCTATTTTAGACTGATTGTTTTAGTATAATGTTCCTTAAACCATTTTATATTCCGAAACCTATATCCCAGTACGCGGCAGGCAACAAATCAGTCGGTGCATGAGCGTCCTACTCGTGGGATGTGTTTTGATTATTTATTAGTTGTGCGGCGTGAGCATGTCGGCAGTATCAGGTATGGATTTATAAACTTGGTTGACATCGATTAAGTGTACTTTTGTTATCATTTTCTCTACCGTTGCTCAGGAAGTTGGCTTTAACCGCATCCTTCGCTAATTTAACCACAGCGCCAATTTGTCATCTGGCAGTCATCCGTCCGCTGCCAGATACCGTAGAGCTGAGTGCAGTCTTGACGTAAATTAGAAAGCGTATTGCAATCTGCTGATATTCGTAAGTTTACTTCTACTTATTTCAGCAGCGTCAATAGTAAAACCTATTTCGTTATCAAAACCGATGTGATAATTATATTTGCTGGTCGCTTTTAATTTATGCAGATCACTATGCCGGGTCTTCTCCCTCTATCTCGTTCCTGAGACCACGTGACCTGGGAGCAAAGTTCCGCTGTAAAACCGACTATTCGCTCAGCAGTCTTGTGGCGTTGCGCAGTTTTAACCAGTTTTATCCAGTAGCGGGTCAGGCGTCCACGGTCCAGTTCGCGGACCGCCGATAGGTCATTCACATAATGACCAGATCAGGTCGCGAGTGGTGCCGTTGCTGTATCCGTTCCCGAAGCCGTCCCGTCGGCTCCTGCGACGTCATTGGCGCGAGGGGTATCTCAGCTGAGGCCACCATCAGTGGTAGCCTTACCCGCTGGCGTGTGTGTTCCCTTGCCGCCCCAGTTCGGTACATAGGATCAAGTTCAAGCCGCGCTGTGACAGAGACGGTCACCACGTATGCGCCGACCACTCGTACATTACGGCTGCGATGCGAGTGATGAATGAAAGCAGGCGAAGCTACAGGTGAAAGATGCTTATATTGTGAGTTCATGTTTGTTTGTTTTTCTCGTCAACCACAGTTGACGATCCACGCAGGTAATCGTGCTGCTGCCGTTGTTACTTGGTTATGTTATAAGTTCGCGATACATTCGTACTTGAAATACGTGATGGTTGAAATGCGCAAATACACGTGAAAATCGTACTAAGAACGTATTCGTACTCGATATATTCGTATTCGGTGAGTTTTATGAACCACGCAAGCAGGACGCAACATCTGCGGTTGGGTCGAAGGTAACCGTTTTTATGCAACTTTCCAATTTGTGACTTGTATCCTCAATGACGGGTGCAGCCAGTTTCCGGCACACAGACATAGCGAACAGATGTCATCAGCCGGTATGGACAAACACCCCCTGTCACCAGTGGCGCACCGGATGTGGGGCCGGTTGCGGGCCCCTGCGCGGGCCCCCTTGTTTTAAAAAGTGCGGAAAACATGCACTTGGCTGGCCCTTGTTTAAACTCGAATAGCCTTTCGGGGCCCCGGTTGGGCGGGCCCTGGTTAAACGGCCCCCGATTTTGTTGGTTAGGGCCCCTGATTCGCCATCGTCCGCCGGGCTCTGGTGGGTGGCCCCCCGAGCCGGGCCCGCTCCGGCCCGGCTCGGGGGGCCGCCCTGCCCCCCTGCGCCTGTCACACCAATTATTTTCACAATTTTCCACCAATATATACAGACTGCGTATGCACCCACAAACCAAACGCGTGCATCCATTCATTTGTAGGCTTAATCGTAAGCATGCGAATAAAGGACATAATCATTTGCAATAATGTTTTGCGGCCCACTAGTGCAGATTGCTTTTGAACCATTAATGCACCAGATACACACACATACATATATATATATATATATATATATATATATATATATATATATATATATATATATATATATATATATACATATATATATATATACATATATATATTCATATATATATATATATATATATATATATATATATATATATATATATATATATATATATATATATATATATATATATATATATATATATATATATATATTCATATATATCTATATATATATATATATATATATATATATATATATATGTATATATATATATATATATATATATATATATATATATACATACATACATACATACATACATATATGGGGCCTCCTGTCAGTGGCGGATCCAGGGAGGGAAGTTGGGGTATATGCCCCCCCCATGCAAGGTGGCGCCACTTCGACCAGGAAAATGCGTCCCTCCGCGAAGGCTCGAGTGCACCCCAACACCCCACAGGCGCCTCTCGGCAGGAAAGGCCAAGCTACTTTCGTGGTGGCGCCACTCCAAACACGTGTCCCCCTCCCCTAAATGACAATTCCTGGATCCGTCCCTGCCTTTTGTGGCAGCTATTGATTTCCTGTGGCGGCTATAGGACCTCTTATGACGACAGAGGGCCTCCTATTGCGGTCTTCTGTGGTTACTTTTCGGAAACTCTCCTGCCACTGAGGGGAAGAAGCTATGGCGCACTTAGCTTCCCCCCCCCCCTGTCTGTCCTTTCTTCCGCTCTTGAACGGGGGTGACAACTTAACCGGCTAAAACGGACGGTAGAGGGAGCCTACCAATATCGAGAAAAATCCCTTTATTTTGGAGGCACTTGATGGTCAGCCTGCCGGAAACAGCACATTGTTCGGCAGGAAGATTGTTACTGGGTCATTTAGGATACATTTTGCTGAAGCTGAAGAATAGGTCTTTCAATTGGTATACGTCAAAGTGATCTATATTGCCATAAAACATGCAAGAGAGCGTAGAGAAAAACGGTAAAATTGCATGTAAACCAATGGTGAAGGGAAACCTTCAAGCCCGCTACCAAACCCACTTCGTGGGGGCCCGGAAAAGACCCTCTCCGGAGAATTCTCGAACCACCAGAACCAAGTACTCCCCTCGATCAAACGCATAAATCCACCCCTGCTACGGGGAGGGGTGGCACATGTCTGACCCTCCGTCTCCGCTATTCCTACCCGGTGTGAAGATAATTAATATTGTTCATGGGGCGTTGGTTGTAGGGGAGACTGGGGTCAAATGTAACACGGGGCAATTGTAACAGTAGCCATGGTTCCGAAACCCGCTGATGGATGGCGCTGGCGGCAGTACTGGATATGCACAGTCAGCTGTTTCCTTTCCTCACGGGGTTTCACGCGTTGCGACAAGTGAGTCGAGTGCTGTTCACAATTATGTGTTTTTGAGGGTGTGTTGTAAATTTGATGATTTTGTTTAATTATTAGCTCATTCACGTATCTCACTAGATATGGATCTAAGAGTTTGATTGAGCGGAGTGGGGCTAATTAGCCAAAAATGTAGCGCCGTAGCTGCCGCCCACGCTGCCGTGTTTTGCATCAGTTTCGTCTCTAAGATGGCGCGGCTTGGCGGGGTCAATTGTAACATTTTGCTGGGGTCAATTGTAACAGTGTTACAATTGACCCTATGGCCATACTATTAAGTATGCATTTACTACAGAATGTCGTTGGGCGCTGGTCAATGAATGTTTCCGATTTTCAGACGATGCCTCGCTCTCGAGAACGAACTTCTGACCGCGGGACCCGCCTGGAGACAGCCCAGGAAGCTGTTGCCGCGGTTATGGAAGGTGGGTTGACGGTGAGAAAAGCCTCAGCCCAGTATGGAATATGTCATGTGACGTTGTCTCGTTACGTGAAACAGAAGAAAGAAGGAATGGATATCACAGTCGGCTACAACCCGCACAACAAGGTCTTTTCACCAGGCGATGAGAAGATACTCACTGACTATCTACTCAAATCATCGGAGGCGTTTTTTGGTCTGACGCCGATGGAGGTCAGGGTTCTCGCCTACCAGTGCGCGATGTCCCGAGATATGAAAGTTCCCAGTTCCTGGACGGATCAGAGACGAGCAGGAGTCGACTGGTTCAACTCCTTTCTGAAGCGGAACCCGCAGCTCGCCATTAGGTCACCGCAGGCCACCAGTTTGGCACGTGCAACCAGCTTCAATCGTGAGAACGTGAAGAACTTCTTCGATAAGCTGGGGATCGTCCTGCAAGACACGAACTTGATCCGTCAAAGATATGGAACCTTGATGAAACTGGCTGTACGACAGTGCAGAAGCCGACGGCAGTGGTGGCTGGGAAAGGCGTGAAACAGGTGGGAGGACTCACCTCGGGAGAGCGGGGACATCTCGTTACCATGTGTGCTGCTACTAGCGCAATGGGCAACACTGTACCACCGATGTTCGTGTTTCCAAGAGTCCGATACCACGAATGGTTTGTTCGTGGTGGACCGGTGGGTTGTATTGGCACTGCAAACAAGTCTGGTTGGATGACTTCGGAGCACTTCGTGACCTTCATGAAGCACTTCATCCTACATGTGAAGTCGACGCCCGAGTCACCGGTGTTGCTGCTGCTCGACAACCACGTGTCCCATCTCAGTGTGGAAGTCCTAGACCTGGCCAAGGACAGCGGAGTAATTATGCTCTCCTTTCCTCCTCCTGCTCCCACCGCCTCCAGCCCCTGGACAGAAGCGTGTACGGCCCGTTTAAGAGAAGCATATCTACTCACATGGATGCGTGGATGAGAAGCAATCCAGGAAAAACTGCCAGCATCTACGACATCCCACAGATCGCTGCGGAGGCCTGGGTATCGGCGTTTACCCCAAAGAACATCCAGAGTGGCTTCCGGACAACAGGCATCAGTCCGTACAATCCAGACATATTCACCAACGAAGACTTTGCACCAAGCAACGTTACAGACCGACCCAGAACGGAACTGACTGCACTCTCCGCCAGCCATACATCCGAAGGCGAGACCACGATGCATAGCACATCCTGCGATTCTGAGCCATCGGGTATCGGACGGGCTGATCCACCGGTGATCGGACATCCTGGTCCATCGGGAATCGAACACCCTGGTCCATGGCGATGGAACAGCCTGGTGCATCGGAGATCGAACAGCCTGGTCCATCGGGAATCCAACAGCCTGGTCCTCGCGAGCCAACGCCTGGTCATCGCGATCGAACAGCCTGGTCTATCGGATCGCTTCGACACCGCTCACCCCTGAAGACATTCGGCCTCTGCCAAGGCAGGCCCAGGAAAAGCATCGTACGGGACGGGAGCAGGCTGCAATTTGCGATACGCCGGAGAGAGCGATCGAGCTAGAACAGAGTCGAAAGAAACGCAAACAAGCACCGAAAAGCTCAACCTCGCTGGACAAGCACGAAGAGAAGAAGACGAAGAAGGCCGGTGGCAGAGGGCTCGAAGTCCACCCGCGGGCAGCGTGTGATGACGCTGAAGGTTTTCGCCTTGTGTGCGTCGGGTTTTAATACCGTCGATCTAAAGAAAGGTGGATCCGGTGCGAGATGTGCGCGATTGGGCCCACGGCTGTACCGCTGTCAAAGTATGGGCGTACTATGTGAAACTGTGAATCGACACCGTGGCGACCACAGACCGAGCTCACGATATTGGAAATGTTTCGGTTGTGATGTTTGATGTTTTGCCCTATTTCGTACAATGTGAGTGTTTTAGGTCTCGAGCCCTGCTTTAGTTTGTTTAGCCTGGAAGCTGTGCTTTTGATCCAGAAAGACCTACGGGTGCGAGCTTTGATCCGTTACGTAATCGCATTTTATGATGTGGTGTTGGTTTTGTCCTGAGAAAGGTGGAGCTGTGATTTGTATTCCGGAGAGCTCGGTAAGATACATTGTTTTTCATCGTTGTTTTCGATAAAGTGGCTTTCACCGCAGCATTCGTTAACATGGTACAATTGACCCGGTGCTGTTACATTGCCCGTACATGGGTCATTGTAACCCTAGTGCTTTTTAAACCAAAGTTCGACACCTTAGGGTATGTATTTAGAAATATTTTCCATACGCAGAAGGGCAAAACATCAGGTTTGTGAAATCCAGTGTTCTCCACCGCAAAACTTTTCGCTCCTGACTCGAAAATGTAAAACTGTTACATTTGACCCTCTCCCTATGCCTGAATTTAGAGTAATATTCCCACTCCCCCGGCTCCGCGGTACTTAGTCTTGGCGGAATTTCGCCTGGACGTACGCATGGGATAGGCTCGCTTGGTCATGATCTTGGTCATGATCAAGGACGAAATTTGGGGAACCGATGACGTCCTTCCCTCTTACGTCATTGTACGTCACATGTGGGAGTGACGACATAGCGATTACTCACAGTAGTGATGGTCAAGTACCGTTGAAATGCTGATAATACTCATTTAGCTAGTGCCAGGTAACTTCACATTTCTGAATATTTGCTATTTGATACTTTTTATGATATTCAGAAGAATAAAGCAATAACAAAGTCGGCTTAAATTGTTCATATCTGTTTATATGTAAGGGCTGGATTACTTTACCTGATGAAAATATATATGAGTACTTTCCAATCCCAACACCCATGCCCAAAATTTCCTGCCAGTCAGTCGGGTTTCTCAGATTGCTCGTCTTGCTGGCTGCCCGTGTGGCGGGTTCGCTGCGGAGAAGAAAAATAGCTGAATTTCATGATATTGGGACGTCTACTGTGACGAACCAAAATCGGCAGTTTAGCTTTGTCTTCCACAGCGATTACTGCTCCAGCTATTGTCATATAGCGAACTCCAGGGTGAGTGGCTATGTGAGTGGTGAGTGACGACCATGTTTCGAAATCAACTTCAACTTGGTCTCAACAGCCTGTTCAACAATGACTGCATTTCATGATGCTCAGAGGAATTTCTAGATGCCAACGTGTTTTTTTGTGTTTTGTTCATTAGCTTTAGTGATAAATGCACTAGTTTCAATACTGATACAAGGTTCAGGTGTTGGCCAATGACCTTCGTTGTGCTAACAAAGGCCCTTTGTTTTCTCGTTGTGAATCGTGTTGACCGTGTGTTTAAACTGTGTGCCTGTTGTGCATTCAGGTTACCAAATGTGGTCATATCTGTGGTTGGTATGTGGAAAATTATAATTATTCCCATTGCATATGAAATGTATTGCAATCATAAGCATCCATGCTGATGTCACATGGTCTGAAAGGGGCAAGAGCTAAGTGAACAGCTGACACCTGTCTTCACACATAGGTAGGTAGGTACCTTTTATAAGCACCTATCAGTCATGCTGCCTTATCAAGATAACCAAAGCAATGAAGGGCACATAGGGACAGATGACATGAAAAGTGATTCACTCCACCCAAGAAGGTGGTGGAGCTGTAGGCAGTTTTTTTTGCTCCCAGATTGTATGGGTTCAGGAACAAGATAGTGAGGAGACCTGGCATAAGGTTACGCATAAATTAGAAGCAATCATTAGTTCTAATTATCACATCAGTTTCAATAACAAAATAGTTTTACTATTGATGCTGCTAAAATAAGTAGAATTAAGGTGGTGTGTAAAGAACATGCGACACTTCATCAGAGAAAGGACTTCATTCCTCTTCGTCAAGGAAATAAACATCTCCTCAGTCAGCATGCTCTACATCGCATACGCAGCCCACGCTGTGTTGACGGTTGGCTTAGTTGGTTGGGGCATCTGCTTTCCGTACGGGTGGTGGTGGGTTTGAATCTTGGTGCCGTCGCTTTTTAACCTGATCACAATCGTTGGCAGTCGGGGCCGTTGGTTAATGTTGCACTTTAGGTTACTTTACACTATCATATGAGTTGCTTGATGTAATAATATTTGCCCATGAAAGTAAAGAGGGAAATACTTAATTAAAGCCCACTCATGCAATTAATGTCCAATTGGACCATTTGTAATTGTCATTGTATAATTTTGTATCTGATCATTCGCATCCATATCCAGTTCAAGTTGTTTATTTCAACAGCCCGGTTCTGTATGCACCACATTCCGTTACATTTTGAGTGCAAGCAATGCTACCATAGGAAGTGCTGAAGTTACCCGGTCAACATGCCTCTCACATAACGTTCACCGGGGGGAGTTTGGGCACCTGAGATCTGAAACTAGAAGCACAAAATTTGGAGGAATTACAGCTGTAGTGAACTTGCTGCAGTATACATTTCATGACCCCAGGTCAATGTCTTCAGGGTCAAATGAGGTCACAATCGGCCACCACTCCACCCCAGCCGGCACCGTCCATATGTACAGAAAGTATGCACGTTCCACTGCCGAACAGTAGGTAGAGACCGTTCATACATATGCTCTGTACGTACGCTGGTACAGACCGTGCGTGCTGTCGTTACGTCCGGTAGTACGGACCCATGGTGCAATCGTTACGGCCAGCGTAGAATTAAACCTACAAATATCAGCAAATAACAATAGGCTTTCTGATTCTGATTTGTGTGGAGACTGCACTCATCTCTACTGCATCTGGCAGCATACATATGACTGCCACATGACAAATTGGCACTGTGGTTAAATAAGCAAAGGTTACAGTTATAAGCCAATTTCCTGATCAACAGTAGGTAAAATGATGACACATGTATAACAAGAAAACTTCTTCATTCTTTGCTTGCCCTTGAAGAAGGTATGACACCAAAAAGTCAGGTGTCGTAATGAATAAATGTTTTCACCTTAATGTTAAAAAAAACTAATGGCATTATAGGCCATCCTGCATTACTTTTGAACACATGTTTACTTCATTGATGCCAGCCAAGTTTATAACCCATACCTGGTACTCCAGACATGCTCACACCCTCACAAATCATACATATTCTCAACACAGTTCACAAGTGGGATGCTCATGTAACAACTGATTCATGACTTCCCAAATATTGCGGTATGTGTTTTGGAATATAAAATGATGTAATTAAAATTATACTAAAGACACTCCATCTAACATTGTTTTGTTCTACAACAAACAAAAATTGATGTCAATGAAAAAGCTGCAAAGAAATGATTGAAACCTATTCTTAATATTCAATTCTGTATGATATTCTTTTTAGTGCATATCTGGGATGTTTTAGTTGAAGCTAGAAATGGTTTCAAAGGATCTAAAGTGACTATACAGGAGGGCAAATTGCTGCTCTAAAACCACCTAATGTCTTCAAATTCACATTTTGTAGAGCAGAGTGTAGCACCCAAAGAATAAAACATTTAATCATTTTGGCCCTATCATAGGCTCAAGGTTCACCTTTGGATGTTAATCATGAGCTGGAGCAGCATGGGATTGATGAAAAGTTCAAGGCCAGATTAATGCATCACTCAGGGAAAGGAAACAAAGGGTAGTGCCTATTAAATGGATGTTAACCTGGATGGAAGGATATTCTGAGTTGTGTGCCTCAGGGCTGCATTTTAGGTGTACCCTTTATCATCTTTGAAGAAAACATCATAGTAAGGCTGAGAAATATAGTGCTTAGGTCTGCTGATGACTTGGACTGGCAGGAATGGTAGTATTTATATAGAAGTCATTGAAAACAAATTGGAGAAAATACACTGACTGGACTTGTTGAAGCTTCCCTAGCAACTTTTTCCTCTACCATTTCTTCAGGAAATTGGATGTAAACAAGATATTCATTTTTGCAAACCAAATCACTTAGCATTGACACAGTGGATGATGCAGACTCTTTTGGTCACAATGATATTATATGATCCAACATCAGTAGGTCTTAGGCAATCCCACATCATTGGGCTTTAGGCAATCCAACATCAGTAAGTTTCAGGCAATCCATCAGTTGGTTTTAGGGATCCAACAGCAGATGGTTGTAGGCAATCCAACATCAGTATGTTAAAGATGAACCAGCATCAGTAGGCTAGGTTTTCATTTTGCAATGTTGTATCATTCTTTATTATATATTACATCGCCCAGACTCCATATTTCACCCCACACTTGCCATATTTTGTGGAGGAAAGAGGGAACAAAGGGTGTTTTTTCTGACTCAGAATATTATATTCTGTGTGATCAGGTAGGATCTTTTATCTGCGTGTTCTCAGCTGGTCATTTTTGTGTTTATAATTGTTATACATTGTTGACAATAACTGCAGACAAGAAAAATCATGCAGTTATACAACTGCAAAATTACCTTCTAGTTGCACGTACAAAAATGGACTACAACACTCCTGTATGTTGTGTGAACCATTTCCATCCTCTAATCCCCAATTCCACTGCAAATTTATTGGTCCAACCTCACTTTGAGATGCTGTATTCTATGGCAAGTCTACTATACTCTGCAGCCTGCCCAGGCAGGCAAAATAGTATGGCACATTCAACGAGATCATGTGCACTGTATAGCCAACACAGTTGATATTCCCTTCAGCCCAAATGACCACCAATCATTTGATAAGAGCTTGTCCTTTTGGGGTGGGTGGCCACTGCACTGGTGTGGCAGCTCGTGGGCATTCTGCTTTGGAGTTTCATGCTGGAATGTTGACTTACATATATTACACAACATGGGTGGTCTTCTCTCTCTCTCTCTCTCTCTCTCTCTCTCTCTCTCTCTCTCTCTCTCTCTCTCTCTCTCTCTCTCTCTCTCTCTCTCTCTCTCTCTCTCTCTCTCTCTCTCTCTCTCTCTCTCTCTCTCTCTCTATCTCTATCTCTATCTCTATCTCTATCTCTATCTCTATCTCTATCTCTATCTCTATCTCTATCTCTATCTCTATCTCTATCTCTATCTCTATCTCTATCTCTATCTCGTTCCAAACTATGAACTATTAAACCATTGAACATAACATATGAAATGAACTATATGAATTAGAATCAAAACTATTCCAACAATATCTGTCTAATTTCAACCAAGTACGAGGAAAGGATATGTGTTCGGACTAGATTTTATGTGAGGTCACGAAGATTTTATGTCATCCTGGTTGCTGCAAACACCAAAACGAGCGGAATAGTTTGGGTATGACATCATCTGTGATGCACACAGCATAGAAAATGTGTTGTGCAGTTGCTCCAAAAACACCAAAAATGTATCTGCAATGTTATGGATATTTTATATGGTTTCTTTTTTTTAAGTTGTTTGACTGAATTGTATGTTCTTTTCTTGGTGAACTGTCTGTTTATTGAGATATATGTACATCAACCTCAAGTGCTTGAATCTTGAAAAGTTGTCATTTCCCAGATAAATAAATATCAAATTCATTTAAACCACATCAGAGAGCAACTGTTATTGTTATTGTTATTGGTTTTTTACGACACGTCGACCGTTCAGTCATTTACGACACGTCGACCGTTCAATGGCAGATGTTTGTCAGCTTTACGTCCCTAGGGTTCACTACAGTGGATGGTAACAGTAGTGATAAAATAGAATGTTCAGTTAGGCCCGGGGGATGTAAATAAATAAATAAATGATAAATGGGGATGTTTTTATTTTTTGGGTTTTTACAGGGTCTAAGCAGGGCCACTTGTGCTATGCCTCCCCCCCCTCCCCTCCAAAAAAAAAATTGCCTGAAGTACTATCTTAGCTCATTAAATGGGACTATAAGATAATCTCAAGGTGCCAGTTTGATGGCACATACCATGGCCTATTGTTTCAATTAGCTGGGTGGGACAAATGTGACAATATAGGCTGGGAAAGAAATAATTTGGTCAGGATCAGCAAATTTGCTCTTTACAATAAAATATGTACATTCATGGATTGCTGGGGGCCTCCATAGACAACACGCTCAAATAGGCCTTGACACACTTCTGTGGGAACTTCTGTTCATCACAATACAAGAAGCTGAATATGCACATTTTCCTAAATAAAATGAAGGCTAATTACATGTACTCATCCAGAACTCTCCACTAATCAAGAAATCCTGCCTCACCCATGCTGTATGAGGTTGATGTAACATCAGGTATTCTTGTAATTAGTGCAGTTGTATTTTTGTAGTTGTTAGAAATAGCACATAGGAGCAGTGTCCTGAGATTGATTTTGTGTGGTGTGGAGGTGAGAAGGGTGATGCCAAAAAAGTCAGCTGATGCAAAAAAAAACAATGTGCAAATGTATATGGATGATGCCTATTGAGTGATTTTATGACATTTGTTGTTGATGGTTTGATGATAGTGATGTGTGAATAATCTATCTTCTGGCTTTACCAGTTAACCGTGCTACTATCATAAACCATACACACTTTTAAGGACCAAAATGTCATTCATAATATGTAATAAAATGCAAAAGTGGGACTTAGTGATGTAAAAAGAATTGTCAAAGTGTCAGTATCCACTCAAATTTCAGAATGTCAGGACACTGCATAGGACACATTGCTAGTCGTGGGCAGCAAATGCAAAACAAGACCCTTCTGCTTCTGCTGGGAAGCATTTACAGAGCTGTGCCAGTTGTGGTGTTGGTACATGTTAAGGACATGATCAGCCATGGACATCAGTCAGTTACTCACAAAAAATTGTAGGTATATATGCGTGGTCATTGCCACTGTGCTCAGGCCCAGAAAAAATTGAGCTGGGACCCCAAACAATCAGACTGGTGCCTCATAATCTAACCATGACCCGAAGAAAAACAAGCTGGGACCCTGTGAGCCAATCCAGGTCATGGAAATCGCTCTGAAGTCCTAAATATCATGCCAGTAACCATCAAAATCGCACATAGGGCTCCGAGAAGTGCGGGGTCAGAAAGAGTCGCGCCCTGTCCCAAACAAATCGTGTCGGGGATCCGAAGAATCGCACCGGGGCCCCCAAAATGGTACTGGGCCCCAAAATGCATTATCAGGGGCCCCGAAAATTTGCATGACTGACCCCCAAATCAATACAGTGGGGGTCGGAGAAATTGCAATGGGACGTAAGAAAATAATGACCTCGGGCGTGCAAAAAAGGTAAGCAGTGACCATGAACATGAAATCCGTGACGATTGCTCTGCAACCCTAAAAATCACGCCAGACTCCCAGAAATCGTAGAGGGCCACGAGAATGTCGCGCTGGGGCTCCAAATATCATACGGGACTCGGAAAAGCTACCCAGGCTCAGAAAGAATCAGAAGAGTTCCTGAAAAAAATATCGTCTAGCTCAGAAAACTCGCCCTGGGACCCGGGGGCCGCGGTAGCTCAGTTCCCGGGGGTCGCGGTAGCTCAGTTCCCGGGGGCCGCGGTAGCTCAGTTCCCGGGGGTCGCGGTAGCTCAGTTCCCGGGGGCCGCGGTAGCTCAGTTCCCGGGGCCCGCGGTAGCTCAGTTCCCGGGGGTCGCGGTAGCTCAGTTCCCGGGGGTCGCGGTAGCTCAGTTCCCGGGGGTCGCGGTAGCTCAGTTCCCGGGGGCCGCGGTAGCTCAGTTCCCGGGGGTCGCGGTAGCTCAGTTCCCGGGGGCCGCGGTAGCTCAGTTCCCGGGGGCCGCGGTAGCTCAGTTCCCGGGGGTCGCGGTAGCTCAGTTGGTAGAGCATCGGACTCTTGATCGAAAGATTGTGGGCTCGGATCTCACAACCGACGGAATTTACCGAGTCCACCCGCGACCAATCGGCGTGAGAGGTTGGCGACGCTATATAACCCAGCGGTTGAATGCGTCGTAAAAGAACCTAAGGTTTTCTTCGCCCTGGGACCCATGTAACTCGTGTTGGAGGCCCTAAGATTCGCGCTTAGGCCCAAAAAATCGCGCCTCGACCCTGACAAATCTCACTGGAGCCTCCAAGACATGTACCAAATTTTTGGCACATGCAAATGTGCCAAGACCCTTCAAAGCGCACATGATGCCGGTAAAAAGTTATGCTGGTGGCGCGCAGAGCACTCCGAAATTTTCGGATTTTGCGTGGTGCAAATCGCAGTTTCTTGTTTGATCTAGGATGTAGAAAGGGGGACCCGGGCCCCATTGGCTGTGCCTCTCCTGAGTGCCCTAAAAAAGACCTTCAAGATGTGATATGGTCATAGAAAAACGCGACAGGGCAGAAACGAACACCAAACCAGTGCGCGTCTTGGTTCCGTGGGAGAATTTGTAAACAAAAAGATGAGGTACAACAGAGTTCAGAGAGATATCCGGGTTCCTTTTCCACCAGAAAGTGTGGAAAGAAGAGAAATAATGTTTACTTGAATTGATCGAATTTTCTGATTGAACTCCGATACGAAGCATTACTTGACTTCAATTTAGGTACAGGACCATCATATGACAGAAAATATCGAAATGTAGAGGGCCTAGCAGAACACACAGAAGCGAACGAAGTATGACGAATTTGACGAATGCGCAAGGCGAATATAAACTTGCACGAAGGTTGACGTATTGACATAGGGGCGCCGGTAGCTCCGGTTAAGCTGAGCGTCTGGCACGCCAGAGGTACGGGCAGTGATAAATTATTCGTGAAATAGGGTGGAATATACCACTTTCTGAGCACCGAATAAACATTCTTTCCAAGGAGGTATCGACATCGTGCTTGTTGATGTGTGCTTATGAAGTCTCCATGGCTCGTTTTTGAGCATTTCGTGTAAAAGTATCATGCTTATGCTCGCCATTATGGATTATGATACACCAGCATCTATTAACACAATTCCAGGTACAGAGGTTATCTATCATGTGGTCTGTTAAACAATACCATCTGCTGATACTATGGTATTGCAATCGTTATCGTTAGCATAGGTATCCGTATATTAGATGTCGCGGGCGCTACATAACCAGTAGCAGTTGATGCGCCCCTAAGCGCAATCAATCAATCAATATCAGATGTCGCACAAATTGACGAAAGCTACTGATTTATGAGTGCACTATTGGCTAAAATTGAGTTTCAAGAACTGAAATGATATTTTAATTGGCATGCCTCCATGACAAAATTTCGACATCCTACTGTAATCGTTTCAGCATCTCGCACCTAACGAAAAACCATTATTTTAACACTGCCTGAACCAGTGTTAACATAATGGTTTTTCGTTATGTGTTAGATCTCGAAACGATTACAGTAAGATGTAGAAATATGTCATGGAAGCATGTCAATTAAGATATAGTGTCAGTCCTTCAAGCTCCATTTGAGCCAATAGTGTTCTCATCAGTGCTTGTGTTTGCTTAAATTTTGGAGGCATCCAATATATGGATACCTATGTTAACGATAACGATTGCAATGCCATGTTACAGCAAATCGCATTGTTTAGCACACCACATCATATATAATCTCTGTATCTGGAATTGTGTCCTGAGATGCTTGTGTAATGAACTTGTAAATGCGAGCACAAGCGCGCTACGTTTACGCAAAATACTCTTAGGAAAGAGTCGTGAAGATTTCATAAGCACACATCGACAAGCACGATGTCAATACGTCCTTGGAAAGGATGTCTATTCGGTGCTCAGAAAGTGGCATATTCCATCCTATTTCACGAAAAATTGATATCTGCCCTGAACTATTGATATCATCATGTCCCTAAGAGAAGCCCTGAGCTCTGTCATGTCCCTCAAGGAAGCCCTGGGCTCTATTGCCATGTCCCCTAGGGGAACCTGATGTTTACCATCATGCCCTCGGGAGGCCCTGAACTCATGTGGGGGATGAGTAGTCTAGGGGTAAGTTGCCCGTCTCACAATCGAAAGATTGTGGGTTCGGCCTCACCTGTCGCTACTCTTCGCCCGCAATCAATCGGCGTGAGAGATTGGCGACGCTACAGGACTCAACGGTCGACGTGTCGTAAAAACCAATAACCACCACCTGAACTCATGTGTCACTGGATTGGGTTTGGTGGCTGTGACGCGTTTGACTCGGTCAGCTGATGTGTGTCCTGTTGTGGCGGGTCAGCTGAAGGGTAACTAGAGGCGGTATTGTCGGCCGGTCGGCTGTGAGGTGGCTGAGCTGTGAGTCGTGTCGTGTTTGACTCGGTCAGCTGATGTGTGTCCTGTTGTGGCGGGTCGGCTGAAGGGTAACTAGAGGCGGTATTGTCGGCCGGTCGGCTGTGAGGTGGCTGAGCTGTGAGTCGTGTCTGAGTTGGTCGTTTGTCGTGTTTGGCTGAGCTGTGAGTCGTGTCGTGTTTGGCTCGGTCAGCTGAAGTGTGTCCTGTTGTGGCGGGTCGTCTGAATGGTAACTAGAGGCGGTATTGTCGGCCGGTCGGCTGTGAGTCGTGTCGTGTTTGGCTCGGCCAGCTGTGAGGCGGGCGAATGTCGTGGCTCGGGACTGTCGAGTGCCGCCGGCTGGCAGTGCCGGCGACTGACCGTGTGTGTGGACCGCCATAGCGATGGACCAGGAGCAGAACCAGCGGCAGTCGGCACCGCAGCTGTGCCGCAACGGGTGCGGCTTCTACGGCAGCCCCTCCTTCGACGGACTCTGTTCCAAATGCCACAAGGACACTGCCAAGGAGAAGACTACGTCGCCGGCAGGTGAGCCGCCGCTAGCGTGCGACATTGCCAATCGGGTGATTGGCCTCTCGAGTCTTTTGGAGGGCGAAGGAACGAACCTTGTGTTGTTTTTGGCACTGAGTGGCATGTCGTTGACTGTCATTGGCTTTGTCATGACATTTCTTTTTTCAAGGAAAGATTTGCACTTTGATCTCTACTGTTCATCCATAGTTACATCGTTGAGCTGGATACGATTAATATGGCAGGAATTCGACATTTTATTGTAGACAAATGGATTATTTAATTAAGCCTTCCAATACTGCAAATGTATTAAGTTTTTCAAACAGTCGTTAAAGATTACACAATGTTGCAAACGCAGGTTGTCCCAACATTTGGAGGCAATTATTAAAATTATCTTGGAATACGGTGCATCATGCATATTCGATGGCATTTGGTTTTGTAAGATCAGCCTTATCTTTGCCTACCGTGCAGTCCTATCAATTATCAATCCGAAATATCAATTCACCTATTACATGAGTGGTGTGTTCGACCTTGTAAAAAAAATGATTCGGAGAATGCTGCTGTATGCCAGTTCGTTGTGTACTTGTTGATGGTCGTTGCTTGATGCATAATTAAAACTGCGTTTCGGTTGGTTTTGGGAATGTGGAAAATTCAATTGAACGCCCTTGTATCCTGGTGATATCAACAAATGTGTATACGTGCAACTTTTGCTTGGAAGTCAGTCGCGCCATGCGTACCTAGCCGGGCGATATGGCTGTTCAAGGGTTGCGTAAATCATCTGTTAGGTGAAGATCGTCTGAGGTAAGCATCAAAACAGTGCCGCACCGCAGCCGCCCACCATCTGGTCCATCAGATGTCTGTCAGGTGGAAGGATTCATCGGAACTGCTGCTAGATTTACTGGTGCAGGCATTTTGGGCGCTAAATAGACAAGCATTCGATGTGCCCTGAAGTTATAATGAAAAATACATCAGTGCAATTATGTCCGTTGTGCTTCCTGTTTGAATTTGTGTTGATTTTCATGTGCAGTGAATTCGGTGACACGTTATGATCGGAACTACATGTTTTCAATGGAATGTTAGACGATTGTTCGACGCACCAACGTTCCCAGCATGAAATGTAGCCGCCGCCTTTCCAATGCCGTTGTGTGTCACTGTATGTGGCCGGCTGTTTGGGGCGTGGTGGGCCCATGCGCCCGTTGTCTGACCGGCCGGCGCGTGCCGTTTCAGAGGCGACCCTGGCCGCCAACAACCTGAGCCAGGCGCTGCACGAGACGGCGCTGCTGGCCGCCACCGCCCAGCCCACTGTGCCCGTGCTGCCGGCCGCCGCCGACAAAGCAGAAGTGAGTCGGCGCACGCCGCCATCTCGTCAGCCTCAACCGCCTCAAAGCTTAATCGTGGACGTGAACAGGAATGTAATTGATCTTGCATTGCACTCATTATGCCACCAACGTTTCATGGCACGACGATCCGTCCTGCAAAGCTTATCTAAGGTATGCAAACCGTTGCAGCAATATGCGGGTCGATAAGTGTATGCTTCGATAATGTATGTGTCATCCACCATGCAGAGGTCGGAGCAGACTGCCAGGGTCGTAAGCATGGCTGGGTTTGGTGTGGCAGATGACATGTGTGTCAGTTGTTATCAGCCTCTCATGGTCATCTTCTGTGGCTGGGTACCGATGGGCGCTAAATGACCTCGTAGTCGGCGCGCCCTTAAGCCCAAATAACTAACTGGCCGGGTATCGATAGCTGGTCGGGGTGCGACAGCATGGAGTTCCACGATAACTCTGGCCAGCAGCTGACGCCCGGTGTTTGGGCTGACACTGTTTAAAGCTGTATCGGCGATCTCGAACCGGGGTCGGACCTGCATCTTGTATGAGTATCCAGCGTGTCGTTTCCTGTCGTTCCGGAGCTCACCGCTGCACAAACTGGATGATCTCTGTATGAGTGGAGGCATTGGGGTCGGCCAGTGGTGTGGTGGTCAACTGGATGATCTTTGTTGTAGTGGGGGTATTGGGGGTCGGCCAGTGGTGTGGTGGTCAACTGGATGATCGCTGTAGGAGTGGAGGAATTTGGGGTCGGCTGGTGGTTTGGTGGTCAACCGGAGCACGCCCGCTTTATAGTTTGTCGCCAACGTCGCCAACGATTTATTGTCGTTATATAGTCGTATAATCGTCGCCAACGATTTATAGTTCAAGGCTCGCTTACCACGCGCACTTTCTGCTCCGCCGCTTTCATTAATTGTGATAAATGGTGACTCGCTGTAGCAAGCTTATTGTGTGCATCTTGGAATGACTCAAAATTATTATTATGTCTTGGGTACGAAATAGGCTCATTTTGATGGTCAAGGAAGAGAGTAGTCCTAGGTGACGACGGAGTTTGTGCTGAGAACGGCGCAATGCGAGAGGACCTGTTGACGCGCTATGGTACCGCTGTCCGCTGGGCACGTCACTGTCCGCTGGGCACGTCACTGTCCGCTGGGCACGCCACTGTCCACCGGATGCACTGCTGTCCGCCGGGTTGGGAGGATCGTCCTGGCGACTGGTGGCAAGTTCAATTATCATTGCCATTCTGTAGCCGGAGACAATCGACCCCAGCACTGTTTTTCGGAAGCGGCGGGATGGTCAAAGGGCATGCTGTACGTCATCGCTCGCTATGTATTCGTGGATTTTCAGTTCGGTGTAGTTTTTCATATACTTATGCTTTTAATATACTACTTATGCTCTGCTCTGATCGGCGATCACCGTTCAAAGAATGTCTAGAACTGCGGGAAGGCTATGTCCAGCTACAGCCAATTCACTTGTTTATTGATGGATTGATCGAAATTCGTGCGCATTGTCATTTCATAGTCTATGAACTCATGCACCGTCACAGTCAAACGGTGTTAAAATATTGAATTTTCGTTTGGTGTGAGATGTCGAAACGAGTACAGCAGGATGTCGAAATCGGCGTGGAAATAATGCTGTTAATAATATTACGGTTCTGAAACCCAGTTTTTAGACAATTGCGAACATATTGCTGCACGTTTTGAGTGTTTTGTGAGGTACCTAAATTGGGGATACCGATATCAACGATAATTAACGATACAAATACCTATGCTATAAACTGGCGTTGTATATCATACCACACTATAGGTAATCCCTTTATCTAGAATTGCACTATGGGATGTTCGTTATCACGATCCCGGATCCGTTATGGTGAGCATAAGCATGATACATATAAACGGATAATGTTAGAAACGAGGCATGAAGACTTCACAAGCATGCATCAAGAAACACGATGTCGATATTTCTTCGGGAAGATGTCGATTCAGTGTTCAGTAAGTGGTATATTCCACCCTATTTCTTGAATAATTTGTAATTCCAGTCAAACTTATGTGATCTGTTGAGCAGCCTTGAACTTGAGAGACGGATGGTATTTCATGGTGCTCCCGTGGTAGCCGGATGCAACATGACCTCTCTCTCTTTCCCTTCCTCTGGGGCTTCCACGGATAGGGGCCCTGTGCGGCTCTTCGAGCATAATTCACCTTCCCGATAAGATATACACTGTGAAGTTAATATTTTAAATAGGCCGTGGGTTGATAATATTTGCGTAAAAGTGAAGGTGGCCTTTGTACTGTGCACGATGTTTTCTACTTTGGAATTCAAGGCATTTATTCATCGTATTCATCTTGTTATCGCTTTTTATCGTTGTTCAACTTCTAACCAAAATTATCTGTTCTTTGCGCCAAATTGATTTCGTGACTATAGACTTTAGGCATCACAAATCATGGATATCACTAAAAACCGTCTTCGTTGATCCCAAATTGGAAAATGCCGAAGAATGGGACTATATCCGGACGCCTCGGAATATGTATGATATTTATCGGTCCTGCGCCAGATTCTGAAAGGACTCACGTGAATTTCTGTTTTTCTGTTGTTACGATATTGTTTCTCTCTCCTCGAGGTTTGCTCCTTTGCCTTGATGTAGGTGCTGTGTACAAACGACCGGATGACGAATGATCCATTGTAATTCGCCTTACCTTAAATTCGGTTACTTCATTTGCAGTGAAAATATGTTGGCGATCCCGAGTTGATGTCCTTCATTCATTTAACGCAGTGCTGTGTTCGGGCTTGTAACATAATGGTCCTTCCTCCAGAAATCGGCTGAGGCCTCTCCTCCCAAATCTCCGTCGGCCTCGGTCGCCTCCACTTCCGCCGAAGTCTGCCCGGAGGAGAGCGTGGACACAGCGCCATCGCCAGCCGATGGCTCCAGCAAGAAGAAAAAGAACCGCTGCGAGGTGTGCCGAAAGAAAGTCGGCCTCACCGGTAAGGACAGAAGCCATTCTGGTTTGATTTAACTTCGATTTCATGTTGCATGAAGAGGTTGCACACCAAATATTGTTCACTTGTCATTTAATCATAGGGATTTATAAGATTCTGTGCGAACTACTTGCGTCAGATGGTGTATGAATTATCATGGGCTTGTAATCTACATAATAGGTTCTCAAATTTGACCTGGAAGCATGAAATCGGTTACTCAAGGTGAAATACTGTACATTGGATATTCAAAAGCGCCCTGTAGTTTTACTGGGTATTTGAAACCGATGGTCAAAATCAGTCCTATTGAACCGATATTGAGCCAGAATCATTTTTACCAAACCGATATCGGCTGTTGGTTTTAATTTGCTCCAAAAATGATGAATAGCTTATCTTCGTTGTGTAGTAATTGTTGAATACTGCTTCTAAAAAAGAAGAAAGCATACGACCTTCAATATACCAGGAGGTGCTGAGTTGACATCAAAAGTAACGTTAAGGATTATACTTTATTACTCAACGTTTCGGCCAGGGGCCATCGTCAGGAGTCTCTCCTGACGATGGCCCCTGGCCGAAACGTTGAGTAATGAAGTATAATCCTTAACGTTACTTTTGATGTCAACTCAGCACCTCCTGGTATATTGAAGGTCGTATGCTTTCTTTACACGCAATGTCTAAAACCCAGGAGCATCTAAGAGCCATTCTTCGTTGTATCTAAAAAAGAAGACAATTTTATCAAACGTTTTGACATAGACTCCTTAATAACGTTTTAGAAATACATTGTAATATAGACTGTCAGTTTCATGGCCTTGGATTTATGCATCTGCAAGAAAGAACAGTGCTGGATAAATTTACTTTTCAAAAGCCTTCAAATGTATGTAGGTAACCAGATTTCAGTAGAACATGAAGTGGCTCGAATCTGTTCGAATTCGCGTTTTCTCGATTTTGTACAGCTTATCTGTGGTACGAAGAAGCAACTGAGAAAATCTTTCAAATATAGGACCTGTTATGACTGATCTTAAGTCGCAAATTAAGCGCAAACAACCCCCATGCGATAAAAACAAATTGAGTGAAGTGCACAGGTTCAAATAGCAGACCTCCAGTTCTATTCAAAGCTGGCTTTCCTCGAAAGTGTTAAACCTCAACAAACATTTGGCGAGCCCCATAGTATTTTTTTGTCGGATTTCAAACATGCCACGAGATTATGCATGCATCTGTCTATGGCTTACAGTTCGCAGATGTTTTTACTTCAGGGTAAAAGTTGTGAAAGTTAGCTACCTGTTTTATGCGATATTACCTGTAAATTGTAGCGGGGTTATTATGAACCAATTTCTAGACATTTGGACACAAATCAGTTTGAATCATCATGAGTTTGAATTCAATCATCAATTTGAGATCAGTTATATTGAGCTATCAGCAGTTGAGGAGACAGTTTCGAACCACATCTTCAAGGTCCTGTACTATGTTCAGGGCATCACTTAAAAAACATTAATCTTGAAGGTTAAACTTCGATGGTGCTTCAATCTTCCAAAATCTGTGCCACTGTGTAAGGGGCATATTTGAGCCGAGGTGACCAAAGCGCATGTACTTGACTTAGCACATCGACTATAATGTCGCGGTCTTGTGTGCCATTAATCCAATGCATTGGTAATCCGCAGGTGACGAAATTACACCAGAAGCGAGTTTCATTTTTTTTAAATAACCGTCACTGACGGAAAGTAAAATTCACGCCATGAGAAATACGCAGGGTCGTATTTCGGGTTTCATGAACCGGCGACGGAAAATCGTACGTTTTTTTCTGAAGTGCGACGGCTTTTGTCCGGACGAATAATATGACAATGGATGCCGTGATACCCAGGAACAAACTTTTTAGGTACATGGGAGTTATAGTGTATTGACGCTTTTTAGGTGCCTTCCTTCGCCATGATTTAATATTAATGATTGCTTTGAGTAGATGAAGATTCATATCCTGGTTTATTTTATTTACAATGTCTGCGATTGCGCCAGAAGTTGCCTCTATTCTTCGTTCTGCCGAGGGCCATGTCGCCAGGTGGATCGAATCGTTCAGACATGTTGATAGCCGTGTGTTCAGTTACCCATTTCGTGATACATAAGGTACTTAGACATCAAACAAGGAGCTATTTATTTTCATCAAATATCACACAGATATAAACATTGTTGGTTTTCCAGTGGTCCTGGGTTTCGCATCATCTAACATCGCTACATGTAGTGTCTTAAAACACGTGGGAAGACTTTGTGACCAATATAATAGGTCGTACCAAGCTCTCATTTCAAAGCATTTGGCATGTTTGACATGTATTGACATGTTCCGCAAGCACCCTGTGTAGCCAAATAGATATTTGATAACCGTTGATTCACTTGATTGAATGGGATGCCGTTTTCATATTCAGCTGTACATGAACTGTGAACGGTTGACTAAGGCCATCCTCTGATCTGTATCTTGACGACAGAAAGACATGCACCGCAATGCGTTGCGAAGACTGATGAACATGACAAAGTAATTAAAGCCTGAATGAATATCCATGTGTACGCGAAATAAGCATTCTTCAAGTTGGTTAGAAATCTATACTCAGATGCTTGCCTCATATTTAGATCAGTAAGTTATAACCCAGCCTACTTTAAAATAAGTGTTGCCCTAGGGGCAGCTTCTTTTACATCAAATTATGTGAAAGTTCCATGATTCTATACCCTTCGATAAATACTGAGGGTGGAATGCTCCATGAAAGTCCAAATTCGTGCCTTACATACTATATAGCCATGTGGGTATTTCCGGTAACGAGTTGGCGGATGCTGCGGCGAAGCGAGCAGCGCGCGCGCCTTACACTCGCTCGCTGCCACTTCCTGCCACGGACCATTACCGAGAGGTGTCCACCTTCCTCTTAGACAAGTGGCAGGCAATGTGTGGCGCGACACAGGCGAACAAACTGAGAGCCATTAAACAACGTCTGAAACCATGGAGCTCACCCTGTCGTAAACATAGACAAGAAGAGGTTACACTGTGCCGCCTCCGCATTGGGCATACTTATGCCACTCACGGTTATCTGTTGTGCGGTGGCGACAAGCCACGGTGCACAAGATGTCGTGCACCACTGACAGTTCGCCATGTTTGATCTCGTGCCCTTTTTATGCTGACGAGCGTAGACGTCACTTTGGATTTGCACAGGTAGACTCACTTAGTGATATTCTGTCTGACAAGTCTAGGACCAGTACAACTGATCAAGTCCAAGTCCAACCAGGACAACTGATCGACTTCCTTTCTGATGTATCGTTCTCGGTAATATATACTCCAAACTGATATGAATTACATGTAACATATATAGCACAGTAGCACCACTTAGGCGGTGCCCACAAGGAGAGGCTTGACACTTCTCTAACCGTATTTCGATGAATATCTTAGTTATGGGCGCAATATGGCCATAGTTGTCGACACGCCCTAAAGCCCAAATAACTAACTGCCTTACCTACTATGGTAAGAATATAACTGCAGGGGGAATGTGAGAAATGAAAAATGAACGAACAAGCCAATTGCTAGGCCAATTGGACTAGTGCTATTCATTCATCCAGTTTCATGTTTGCTTTGTTTTAAGTTGTCCGCAAACGGCCTAGTTCGCGTACCATTACGCCGGATACGATTGCCAAGACCACAGTCAGTGTGAGAGATCCAACGGACGTGGCTCTTTGTTCGGTATGCATAGCAATGAGCATGATTCAAGCAGTGCATATCAAGTATCCGATGATTGCGTGCCTCGTCTGATGCGTTGAATCCATCACAGGCACCACCTGGGCAGTTACATAGAGGAGCCTGAAATGGTGCATTGTTATGCTGCCTGTTATACTCGTGCTCCTATTTCGACATGCATTATGTATCCTGTGCGGACTTTCTGTAGCATCGTTTATATTGCTTGGACCATTCAAGCTGGTAAATATACAGCTTAATGTTTTGAACTCAAGCTAACATCTGGACACCCAGTAGTGTGACTGCTTCGCATTTCCTCTGGTCGAATTGTGTATTGAATGGGACTTCGTCGATGCTTTCTCTTGTTTTTTTTTGCGTTCTGATGAAACCATAACAAGAATGCTTGCATCGAAAGGTTTGCCAGCATTCATCAGAATTGCACATATTTGCCTACTTAACGGGAAAGGCACCTGGTATTGAAAGAGATAACTACCGGTAAGTTAGTTTACGGGTATGTTCGTTTCATACAGCGGTTGGTCCATCCACCTGTGTTTGTTCCCCACGGTGCCCTGGGGGCAGACGGCAGCCGTGTGACGTGTGATGACGTCTGGCCGGCAGGGTTCACCTGTCGCTGCGACGGCCTCTTCTGCTCGCTGCACCGGTACAGCGACAAACACAACTGCTCGTTCGACTACCGCCAGCTAGGTCAGCAGGAGATTCGCAAAAACAACCCCGTCATCGTCGGCAAGAAGGTCAACAAGATCTGAGCGGCGCGCACCTGGCCATAGGACCCAGCACGTGATAGTTGCGCCTCGTCTCCCAGTCACACGTCGCTTCGGTTGCAGTCGGAGCCGGCGCACGTGTGGCCGCCACGGCGCGCGCTGCTCGGCCGGCGGGAGCGCGTGCACACGACTGTACAGGGACGCCGCCGTCGTACTAACCGCACCGGACCGGACGGCAATTGCCGTGCGCCTGGTAGAGGCGCTGCTTGGCTTTGTGCACAGGACAGTGTGCGACGTGTGCGTGTGTGTGTGGGGGCGGGGCGGGACGGGACGGGACGGCACGGGTGCAGCGCCGCTGGCCGGAGCCGACCGGCGCCGGCGTGCCCTCGCACGGCATAGGTTGTTTTGTGTAGCTCAATTCCCATGCGTGTAATCCATTAAAGTGCGCGAGTCATCCCGATCCTGCAGCGTTGCCTTCGAGCGCTTTCATCGGCTTAGAGTATTGCGGTGATGTGGCTTGGCCTCCCTCGCCTCCCGTACAGTTCATGATCATTTTGGGGTGTTAAATCCTTCGTAGTGGCAGTGTGTGCACTGTGTATGTCAGTTGTGGTGTTTCATGTGAATGAGACTGCTGTGTTGGATAAATTGCATGCATAATTATCGAGATGTCTCTGACGTGGGTTTCTATATTATCGATGTGGTGTAGTCGTTGTGGACTGTTGCTTTTGGGCAGCCGGTTGAGGGGTGCCATGTAGATGGCGCTGGACGTGTTGGTGGTACGCGGCTTGCGACTCTGCAGCGCCCATGTTGCATGACGCGACTGTATTGCCAGGTATTAGTTGATCGGACAGTGGTGGGCGGCCCCTGCCGGACGGGCTGGTCGGTCGCTGGTTAAGCTACTGATGGATCCGGGCACCTCCGCTTTTCTAACAAGAGCACCTTGGTAACATCACCCGCCCGGCCTGCGGGAGGCATACTCTGCATCGGTTGATTTAATCACACTTATAATGGTATATCAGCAAAATAAAGATTCAAAGTGTTGCCTGTCGTGTGGTCCGGTGAGCAGTGGAAGGATCCTGGGGCGAATTGCTGCGTGTGATTGTCAGCGCACGTAGTTGGATCCTGAACTAGAACTTTGTGTTCGTTTGCGACGCATTCGAGTGCTGGGCAGTATGGCGCCGCCAGCCTCTCACGGAAATTAGCAGCGAGTGTACCCGGTAATCCCGCCGGTTGTAGAATTCGAACCCACCACCCTACGATCAAGACTAGCTTCTCACCGATTGAGCTATCACGACTCACAGCTATTGAACGCAGTTATTTCGCCGACATGACGTTCACTTTTATCTTTGTAGTGAAGGCTAGGAAACTTTATTTTCATGGCGGATATCTTTCCCATTTGTACTCAACCAAAACATGGCAGGATGTAGACATGAGTGTGAACAAGCTTGAAGCGTAAGAGCTCAAACTAAGGACGTATGAGCATTCCGAGGTGTCTTTGCTGTTGACATGCGCACTGGGAAAATTGCGATATGGCCGGAATAAATTAAAGAAATTTGTTTCCTGATTTCTTAACATTTTTGGGCTGCAGATTGTTAAAATGTTGGTAGTTTTCATAAATCGTGCCGGTTTTAACTCGTCTGTAACTGTTTTGTGCATGACCCAACCTGATTTCATTGCGACCATTTGCGACCTGACAAAGTATTCAGTTCCAAACATGTCTGTATTTTAGCACGTCGCGCGGCCAACCGAGGTAAGACTGCGTGCCCGAGCCCCCACCGCGTGACGTCATAATCGGTCAACCAATGGGTGCTATTTAATTATACCTGAGAATAGATATTCAATTTGTTACAACGAAAGGCAACACAGTTAACAGGTGACTGTGGTACCTGTGGGTACCTTGCAACTTTGCTTTGATCGCGTGCTATTAGAGCCGCGCTATTTTAATACTTGCATAGTCGAGGTGGCATCTCTTCGTCTTCAACCCAGAATGTATTTTTCGGGAAGTCTTGATCTAGACTTTCCATTGCACGGATTCACTTGTGAGGAGATGCAAAGGATATATGCTAGCAGCCACTAGAGAGCGTTGGGCGTCAGTGGGGTGGAACAAAGCAAGGTTTGTGAGCCGTTACGACTGGCTGGCTGCGGTAGAGTCCGTGCCAAACCGAGTACCTGTGTCACCAAATCCCAACGCTGGACGGCCGATTCTACGGTTTTCAGGCAGGGGGCACAGCCAGGCTCATCTCAATGCTGATGTCCGGCACATACAGTGGTGCGTGTGATGAGATGCGATGAGCGCCCTTCTAGTCAAGGTTTGAGTTCCTCATCTCAATGCTGATGTCCGGCACATACAGTGGTGCGTGTGATGAGATGCGATGAGCGCCTTTCTAGTCAAGGTTTGAGTTCCTCATCTCAATGCTGATGTCCGGCACATACAGTGGTGCGTGTGATGAGATGCGATGAGCGCCTTTCTAGTCAAGGTTTGAGTTCCTCTCGAGATTGATGTTCCTGTGGTTCACTCACTCGGCGTCCTTTGAACAGGTTTGGCACACCTCCCATGCGGGACCGGTGCCCTTCGATTTATCTAGGCCCCCTTGCTGAATTTTGTATTGTGCCGCTTAATTGATCATTGAATTGACGTGTAGAAAAAGTTGGTGTCAGTATTATGTCTAAGAAAGAAGAGACGGAGGGAAGGATAGAGAAGGTTATAATCATGAGAAGTGCTTAATAAATAACCAAAGAGGTGTGAACATGTGTTCTAGACGTACCTATCGTAACCTGTGAGGACACTGGCGGATCCAGGGGGGGCCATTCCGGCCATGCCCCCCTCCCCCTCCCCCAAGCGCTTCAAAGGGGGGCCATAGTGTCTTTTGGCCCCCCCAAACCAACAAAAGTAAACTGAATTAAAATGCAGTAACCTTTGCTGAGGTAAAAAAAAGCGTTCCGGGTGAAATAATCTCCAATTTTAAAGGTATTTTGTTATAATTGTTTGGTCAGCCTCCCCCTCCCCCTCCCCCCGGGAGGGGGAGGGGAGGCTGACGCCGTAAACCGAAAGTTTCCCTCCCCCCAATCGGTGGGCTAGATCCGCCAGTGTGTGAGGATACGGCGCTTAGTTTTGAATATTTTTTTTGCCTTAAGCATGGCATCTAGGGGGAGTAAGCAGTTTTAATGAGTTCACCAAGGGGAGCGACACCCCTTGCTCGCGCAAGGGGACATAGTGCCCTAGCACACCATACGTGCCGCCGCCCCTGGCATCACGCACAGCTCGCCATCTATTTGGGTTCGAACTTGAAAAAATGCGAAATCTACGGAAATCAGCCAGGATATGTTAGCGAACTGTTCACGACCTGAGAACATGTTCTCAGATCATTGACCTGACCTGACGACAAGATACATGCCAAAAGTCATGCCATGGATGTCCACAGTTTTGCGCAAAGTTTCACTTAATTATATATAGTCACTAGAATCTGCCCATTTCCGTTGCAAAATTTTCGGCAGCCACCAGTTTGGCGTCAAAGAACATTGAGCAAACCGTATGCCTGACTTTAAAGTAATTAAAAGAGAAAAATAACGAAAGATCTCCGCGGTGCCATCTCGACCTCCTTTCACATAACCGCCAACATGCACAAACATCTTCACCACTCGAATGGGGATTCACGAACGTGATGGTTTGTGAAATGCTGATTAACTACCTTGGTTAATATGGTCAAGCTGAATGCTTGGGGTTTCTGAAGAAGTTGAAATGGTACCACATGGATTGGCGAAATTTTGGAAATGCACATTATCTCCGAAATGCAGATGGGCACATACACCCAATTTGATGGGCCTAACTGGAAGAAGAAGGTGCTTCAGTGTGCGCATTAGAATAGACGTTGCACCAGCAGTATGTTGGGTTTGAACGCTCACCACCAACGATGGTGAGCGGTGCTGGCTCGCTAACGGTGCTCAGTCACACTTTTTCAATATGTGGGCTGGCGCGCTACGGTTCAAGACACGATGTGGGGAGCGGATCCACCATTGTACGAGCACTGGGTTGGGAGGGGTTCTTCACTTCCAGTGTCACCTGTTGCGAGTGCTGGATTCAGCGGAGGAGTTTGGGTAACCTTATTTCCTCCCATTGAACGAATGAATTTCCCAAATGCTCCGATATGATTCCTAATGGACGCAAATGCTCCAATGCTTCCAATGGACGCAAACTTAGGATTCAATTCATGGCCCGGTGGCATGTACGAATTATGGTCGTTTCGGTGCAGCAACATACAAATTAACTGGTAGACATATACGCATCCTTTTCCAGTTCCATTATCGGGTCCCCTTCCCTGTTCCCCTTCTAGATCCACATCCCAAGTCACATCACCGTGCCTGTTCCGCCCCCATACCTTGTACCATCCTCGGCCTGCATTCCTACTCCCCTGCCCCGTTCCTATTCATAGTTCATCCTTCCAGTCTTCTTCCCCAGTCCCAATTTCCAGGCCCTTCTGGGCCCGCAGTGCCGGTCTCCTTCCCCGACCCCTTCCTCAGACCGGTTCCTCGTCGCCATTTCCAGTTTCCTTCCACTGTCCCCTTCCTCGCTTCCCTTCACCGGACGCTGCCCCATGTGCTTCACCTATGCCCTTTCCGATTCCCTTCCCCGACCCCTTCCCCAGTCCCCATCCCCTGTACCCGTCCTCAGTTTCTTCCCGATCCCCTTCCTCGATGTTCTTCCCTGCACCGTCCATTTTCCCCTTCCCGTCCCCTCCTCATTCTCCTTCCCCGGTCCCATTACCTGATCCCGTCCCCGGTTCCCTTCCCAGGCCACATTCTCCGGTCCCCTTTTTCGGTCCTTTCCTCGGTTCCCTTCTCCGGACGCTTCCCCGTGCACTTCACATATGCCCATTCCGATTCTCTTCCCCGACTCCATCACTCGGTCCCCACCCCCTGTCCCGACCCCGTCCTCAGGTCCTCCCTTGGTCCCCATCCCCGTTCCTCTTCTCCCGTCCCCTTCTCCGGTCCCCTTCTCCGGTCCCCTTCCCCGGTTCCCTTCCACGATCCCATTCCATGTCTCCTTCCCGGTCCCCTTTCCCGGCCCCCTCCCTCTGTCCCCTTCCCCGGTCCACCATTACGGTCCAATCTCCAGCCCCTTGTCCCTTCCCCGATTACCCTTCACGGTCTCATCTCCAATAACATGTCTCCTTCTTCGGTCCCCTGCACCTGCCCCCTATACCAGTCCTCTGTACAGATTCCCTTCACTGGCCTCCTGCACCGGTCCTCTCCACCTGTCCCTTCACCTATCCCATTCCTGGATCCGGATCCTCCCAGGCGGATCCAGGACGCAAAACACGAGCGCCACGCCATCGATCTGAACGCTGTGCCTCGATATTACTTGTCCGAGACGTCACCACGAGCCCACCAGCGCCGGGCTAGAGAGATACCTAGATACTTGTGCGCCACTTATTCCGCATCAAATAATTCTCTAAATCTAGCGTCAAGTGAAGTATATGCTGCCTTGTGTACAGCAAGACAGGGTGGACGCATGTATTGGTGTTTAGCCAAAGGGCAGTCTTCACTCCAGTGTTTTACGTGCGCCTACATGCAGTCCATGAACCACCAGGGACAGAGTACCGAGACTTGCGCCGTCCGGGGTTCAGCCGTCTACACGAACAATGTTCCCGGTGGAATATCCGATTAACAGAGTCGACGAGCTTAAATGACGTCAGGCAGCAATTCAGAAAAGTCTGTGCGGGCGAACGCAGCAGAGTGCGTTCGAACGCGGTACTGCAGTAATAAACAGGTTACTTATTCGAATGAGAGTACTTTTGAAGAATGAACTGGCGCGACCACGTCATCAGACCATTCCACGCCTTGCGTTCAGAGATTTGTTGCAGTTGCAACGAGCCGTCGTGAGAAACCTAGCATGCAAACCCGCAAAAAAAACGCCAGTGCTTCTGGTAATCCCACTCGTATTTGGACACTGACGGGAAAAGTGGTTTGCTGCAACCACACGGATCCGAGGCACCAATGGCTCCTGCTGTAACCCAACAAACATGATGCGACATGCTACGCGCTCTAACTGAACGTATTGTTTGCAAAGCCAAGAGCTAAATGGCGCGCCTAAAGACTATGGACCAACGGCACCTTTCACATTCTTGGTCCACAAACACCATCATTCCTATCGCTAAACCTTGCCACCTGCCCTCGAGCTATCGCCTCATCCCTCTTACCAGTTGTGCCTCGGAAATATTCGTGCGAACGGTCAATGGACGAATCTGGGTCTACCTCGAAAACAACCAAGTTATCTCCCCCTTTCATAGCTGCTTTCGGCCCAGACGTAGTACCACTGATGACCTAATCCAAGTTGTTGACGAACGAGGTTTAATAAATAAAAAAATACATGCAACAGTCACTTTTTCTCTATCCAATTTCCGCATTTAATAAAGTGCACAGTTCTGCCATCCGAATCAAATTACACCCAATTGGTATCAAGGGCAAGATGACCACATTTCTCACGAACTTTCTCGCTAACAGAACATTCACTTTCCGCTGCGGCAACATCCACTCTCGGCCCCACAAACTCGACCAAGGCGTCCCACCAAACGAGAGGAAGCCATTTGAAACCAAACGCAATCATCCTCTCCGATGTCGTATACCACATACATATAGGTTATTTCGCACTACGAAGGCAGGGACCGATCCAATTTGGCAAAAACTGACGGTTTCCCCAGATATTGCGCTTGGTTGTTTACCTTCAGGCTTTCTAAGAAGCTTGGCTTTTCTTCCTACGGCTGTGTTTACCAAGCTTAGACTAAAATACATCACACCCAAGATTGTGTCCGGTCCCCCACGGCTCGCCCTGGGCGCCGGACATCTGCTTCGCTTCAGGTCGTGGTGGCCAGTGTAGCTTGATCGGGGGGCAGTGATGCTGGCCATCCTCCAAATGTTCTTTCGCGCGTGATGCATGAACCCATGCATGTCCCGAGCGTGCCGTATGATACGCATGTACCCCAACCCCTGCACCACTTTTCTAGTCTTCCGCGTCGCTCTACTTTCCTCCCTAGATTGCCTGATGCCGGATGCCACATAAGCCGGCTTAACTTGGCCCTTTCCTAAGCGTAACTAACCTCTAGCGCATAGCACTGCCACTGCTTAGGGACAAAAGTCCCGTAAGTCGCAACCTTCAGGTACACATTCAACATATCCAGATGCTACCAATATTTTCCCGGGCGTTACTCCCTCGAGGTGCACCACGAATTTCATACTGGTGATCTTTATTTCGGAACGTTACATATCGATGTACAAAGTCACAGACATCTTATCGAAACACGAAGACTGGCGTTTGTACCAGGATAAAGGTGGACAGGGATAGCAAATAAATACACATAGGGCGGATGTTTCAATAAACATGATTAGTGGTCTTGTCCTATTTCAAGCCAGGCCATTTGATCCATTAAATCAAGTTTTGCCCGAGCCTGGGAGGTGTAAAATAAGATCAACTGGAGAACAGTACTCCTCACAATGCAGTTTGAAACGCTAAAAAATATACCATTCGGGCTATACATATTTTTCAGTTTTATGTTTTGTTCTTTTTATGGGAACCAACATCGCCGGCAGTTCGCTTTGTTTGCATATATTCGGGTTAGTACCGATCCATGTCCAATAAACAATTTCATGAAATCTATTTACCAGAAGGTACTATCCCCGACACAGCAATATTTGCAAACTTAAGGCATCCTGTGCGAACGAAAATTAATGTCATTTGGTTATCAAACCAACCTATTATTGTCAGCTGATGTCAGAGCCGGCGTTGAGCGCCACGGGGGCGCCCCGGCGGCCGTCGGAGCGGACGCCGGGGCGCCACACGCCGGCGTGTGTGGCCCGGCAGGCCGGTGGCGCGGGCGGGGCGGCTCAGACGCGCGCGCCGCCCGACGTGCGGCTGTTGCGCATGAGCGGCTTGTGGCTGCGAAAAGCGTCGGACGAGTGGCGCCACGTCCAGCAGACGCGGCAGAAGTACTTGAAGCAGGTCAGGTCGCGGCAGAAGTAGGGGCCCTGCTGGGTGGCGCACACCGAGCACAGAGAGTCCTCCAGGTACGGGTCGATCTGCACCTGTTGGCAACAGCACGACCAATCAAGTGAGGCCCGCCGGGCTGGGGTCACCGAACTGCAGGGCAGAGTCCGGCACTCGGCTTTGGCTGCAGTGTCTCGATTCGCAACTGTTCGGGACTGGCGGTGACCGGACCTTACGCGGCGACTTGCAGCAATATTCTGTGTTGATATATTTATAAGCAGAGGCACAGAAACTTCTCAGAAGTTCGGGGGCAAGAGACATTTTGAAATAGATGCTTTTCATTCAACCCATACATGGCTAATGCTAAAGTACTCGAAATGTTGGGTGTTCTGCGCTCTCCAAGGTTTCAAAGTCTGTATCAGCCAGCTGGTCTGGTTTTTGGTCCTTCAGCTTCGTTGAAATGAAAAAGAATGACCATGCCGTGATGGCGATAAACGAGAACATATTATGGTCAATCCGGTTCCGGGAATTCGCGGTCAATCTCACCTTCTTCGTGAACTTGAGCGCTTTGATCTCTACGAACGCGGCAGCCACGGCCTTCATGAAGGACTTCTGGTTGTTGAACGTTACCCTGCCGGACCCGATCGGGTACTTGTGTTTGTCCGTGTCGATGCCTGCAGCATACGGTGTTACTCCTAGAGTGCGCGACAAGCGAGACCCGGAGGCAGACATGGGCAAGGTTAGCTGGCAAAGAACATGCATTCTTGGGAGTGTGCGGTAACTGGCGCTACCCTCCACGTTTTCAAGCAGAACACAGATAGTTGTACCCAGATTGGAGGCCCCGGGTCTCATTGAAGGGTACAGAGGAGCCTCACAGGAGAATGGACAAGTATTATGTGTAACGTAGATCACCTCGGCGTTAAACGTTGGACAATGCCGGGGAAGAGCCCACAATGCTTGCAACTCACTAACGATTTCCTTGCCAAGGGCCTTTGTTAACACGCCCCACAGGAACGAATTGCAGAATCGATCGAGCGATACGAGGTTTTGCAAATTACATAGTTGTAGCGTTATAAGCTCAAAATGCACTAACTTTGTTAAACCTGCATACTTACCGTTGGCACTCTGGCATGTTAAAAGGTTGGTGCGACAGTTCTGCTTTATGTAAGCATTTTCCACGTTAATATCCAGTCAGATTATTTTCTATGCCAGATTAGGATTCCGTGCCCACTTGTATGTCAGACGAGCCCAATCTTAAAAAAAGTCTCCAGAAGTCTGTAACCTAGATAAATCACCTCCAATGCTGATCACTTTAAAAATCCTGTGTTAGACTTCGAGCTTAACTGGAATACAGTGTCCAGTTAGTTATTAGGGTTTTTGGGCGCATCAACTGCATTGGTTATACAGCGCCCATAACGAAGAATGCAGTGTCCAAATTTTCCCTAGGGGAGTCGATGGTTACGAGGATCTGAAAATGTACTCGTAAGATACACAGTCAATTCCGGATATTATTTTTAGAAAATGACTGCTTTAGTAACACTAAGCTCAAGATGTCCGATTTATTCGAAATACTATCAGAACCGGCACATGCCAACTGATGTGGCAATCAGAGATGTTTATTCTTTTGCAATAGCAATCCCGAAATGATTTTAGTTTGTATGTGTGCTTATTTTGGTTTTCGTACAAAGGAACCATGTACAAGCTCGTTCGCTCAACATTTACCTTGAATATGAATGAATTAATTTTGCCCACAACATCGGGTCACAGATGAAACGAGACTCGCGAACCGGAAACAATCAGTCGGCAGTGGTATCGGTTAGTTAGTTATTTGGGCTTTAGGGCGCTCCGACCAGGCAATGGTATCGGCACAGACTGCACTGCACACCTCTTGAGAAAACGTGCAGTGCGTGACTTTGCGCGGCTGACCTGCGTAGACGACGCCGCCGAACAGGTCAGTCATGATGCGCGCCAGGGCCTCGGCCGTGAGCATGCCGTGCAGCGCGCCCACGAACACAGTCATCTGAGAGTCTAGCCGCTGCGACGGACAGCGCACGTAGTTGCTGTCCGCGATCACCCAGGGAATCACCTGGACCTGCCGGCCGAGCGGCACATGTACAGGCGATCCGGGGAGGTGGACATCACCGGAGATAATCGAGCCGGATCGACGCCAAAAGAGAAAGACAAGAGGGAGACGGAAATATAAATATAGTAGGGAAAACGAAGTCCGGCGGAAGGTGGAGTTACATAATTGGAACCTCGATTTCAGTCAAGCTTTCAACGATAATGAAACAACCAGCACAAGGTGCCCGTCGGGGGCGATGGACGAGTGAGGTACAGTTTTCAAAGCGCGTATGAAGTCGAATCTCCGTGTATGGCGCTCGTAGACAGCGCTAGAAATGCGAGACCATTCTGGATTTGAGCTCAGACTGGACATCGGCTCATCTTGCGTGATGCGGTCTGGCCAATTAAGCGACCTTATCTGGCAGTCACATGGTTCCCTGGTCGTCCATGTCACCAGGCCGATCGGGTGGTAACGTGCAATAATGGACCACCCGGCTACTTCCGTTCTCTGAATAGCGCATCCAGTAATGTCTAGTATTTCCGGCCATGAAAATCCAAGGGTTGTCTCGAGTATTATACCGCTACACGCCTCGAAGCATGTATGCGGACCCAAGGCGATTTCGGATGCGATACCGGTGAATACTAGTGCGATACTAGTGCATTAATAAAAGTATAATCAATAAAAACGTCACTCCTCCAGAGGCCTGGAGTCGAGATTTCAGGATGCAAACCAAAGACTGTACTCATTTCGCAACGGGGATAGACGAATGCCGGCTGCGGTCGGGGTCTACGGTTTGGTTCCCGCACGCTGAAGTGTCACCGCAAACACCTTTATAAATCAAATATAAGAATACCTAAGGCAAACTATTTGATGAAAACTATCAAAATGAAAAGAACGAATCTTGCTCAAAGCTAGATAATCTGAACATGAAACACTGCACCGTGCATCACCGTTGAAGGTTTCCAAAGAGCGGAGATGCCGTCGCGAGCCCCTTCTTTGGACAAAGAATAAGAGCCGAGGAGTATTAGGATACAAGTTAGTAAAAACAAAAAGCTAGGATTGCAGAATGATGAAATTAAGACGCGAAGCTCTATAGCAGACAGAGGTTTACGATTTCAAAAGAGTGATGGCCTGATCAGACAGAGCCGCTCATACTAACTTTCGTACCATATCCACAGGTCGAGTCGCTCGGTCCTCGTTCTCGCCCGTAAGGGCGTGGACAAACCTGCGATTGATGTTGCATACGTACCTCCTTGGACCTCATACGCCTAGACGAGATCTTGAAGTAGCAGTTGCCGCCGTTTCCCAAGTCGTACGTGCACGCCTCTAGCATGGCCTTGACCTGCTTTTCAGACTCGAACAGAACGTAGACGTAGCCCTTGGGAGGGTTACCGTTGCTATCCTTCCCAGGCCACTCGACCCTGATGGGCCCGAACGGCCTGAAGGCGAAGGCCAGGGCAGATTCAGTGATGTCCCATGGCACGCCGCCCAAGAATACCTGCCGGCAAGAAGGTGGAGCGCTTAAGTGATTTGAGGAAGCGGCTCAATCACGGAGAGCGATACCACATGGACCGCATCGATTGCCAACTACACCTAGTTGGAAATTACTTTCGGGATTCCAGCCAGATACGATAGAGGCACTGACGAAAAAAGCACTCCGGCACTTTGGATCGATATCATGCTAAACAATGGAAGCCAAGAAAGTAGCCACTCGTGTTGACATTGATAGGCGTAACACTCCGCTGTCATTTTAACGAACCAAGTCGTCGGGCCGGTAGTACCAAGTACATTCCAAGGATTGAAGATAACCCAGCCTACCTATCATACACGGATGGAGGAAACTAAGCCTAGGTCCAAATATTTTGCTTTAGACTGATCAGCAAGGTAGCTTCCAAATAGTATAGAGAGCGGAGCATATACGGCAGAGCAAAGTTTACTGCGGAAAAGATGAAAATTAGCAAAGCAATCGCGGCCATTGGGCATGCGGTGAAGCATCTGAAGGATGACCATGGGCAGTCTCCGCTGGCGAAGACGTTTGCTCACCTTGCAGGAGTAGACGGGGTTTCTGTGCACCTTCCTGGGCAGTTGGCCGGACCAGGTGCAGGTCGCGTCATAGACGGAGGCGGCGCTGCGGTGCTGTTTGGCCGCCTGCTCGATGGCGCGTTGGTCGCGCGGCCCGACAGAGCCAGGCGCGCCGCCCGGAGCGCCGCCCGGCAGCCGCTCGTAGCGCGGCGAGGCGGCGCGCGCCACCGGGAAGTGCGGCGCCGACGGCGACAGGTCAAACTCGGCTGGCAGCGGCAAGTGGCGCGACCCCAGCAGCGACTGCAGGCTGGCCGGCACGCCCGACACCCCGGGCACACCGGACACGGCTAGACCACCGCGGCCGCAGCCGCCACCGCCGCCACCGCCGCTGCCGCCGCTGCCGCCGCTGCCGCTGCTTCCGTAGCCGATGTTCAGGCTGTTCTGCAAATGGGAGGCGGTCGGTGCTGAAGACCGGCTATAGTCTCATTGCTGGCAGAAGACATGACGCAATGTCTACGACATTCATGTAGCGTCAGGAAAATAAACATTTTACTCGATCGATACACCCTTAGCATAGTATTTGGAAGCTAAAAGGGCTCGCTTCCAGTCTGGAAAGACCAAACAAAACTGGGGGTGGTTCCCCAGCTGCTGATTCTGATTTAGTTCGAAGTGAACCACCATCGCGACCCTGCCGCTGCCCTGGCCGGAGTCGCCGAGCAGCCCGAGTAAGCCCCTCCGATCCGGCACTGACCATCAGGTCGGAGAGCATGGAGCCCTCGCTGCCGGTGATGGTGCCGACCCCGCTGGTGTCCGAGTCGGCCGGCGACGGGCTGCGGTAGTCGCGGCAGCCCATCAGGATGGCCTGCTCCAGTGTCGGGCTGCCAGTCTCGCCGGCGCCGCTGTACGAAGAGGAGGAGCCGGAGCCGGAGCCGCGGATGGCTCGCAGCGTCGGTGACGGGCTGCTGCCGGTGAAGCTGTACAGCAGCTTGCTGAGGTTGCGCTCCTGCAGCTGGGCGTCCAGCTGTCAACGCCAGCCAAGTTACCGGGTAGTCAGCCAACTTCTTACCGGGTAGTCAGCCAAGTTACCGGGTCGGGTGCCGCTCTCGAGACGAGGCTCAGACGAACGGACGACTGAGTCAGTCACCAGGTTAGCTGCGCAGAGTGTGAGATCCTAGTCCAAGCAAACACTGTTCACGGCACTAAGTCTCGGGAAGAACAGGGTTTCAGATTTGTGCAGTACACAAATAACATGAACTTCGAATAATGATGGACTAGGCTGGTTGCTGGTTTTTATGACTCTCCAACTGCCATGGTTGTACAGGGTCTGCCATCTCTCACATAGACTGGTCGCTGAAGTAGAGTAGCGACTGATGGGACTCGAACCCACAACCCTTCGACTGGGAAACTAGCATCCTACCTCCTCACTACTCGTACCTCGTTTTCAAGCCTCAGGACGACTATCGACTTGTTCAGTTTCTACAGACAACCGTTTCTATTTGGCAACTGCCTTTGCCAGCACTGCAGCTTAAAGGACCTATGCTGGCATGAAGGAAACTACTCATTTCGGGCATTGATTTGTTGTTTGCGGCGCCTGGGAGCTATTGTAGAGTTATTTTCGCCACAGTTCGCACCACACCTCAATTTCGCAAACAAATATCCAGCCCTGATCTGTGATGAATGCATTCGAGCTCGTGAGATGGACTTATAGGTGGATGTTGTGAATGGCTTATCGTCAGGTTGGCTATATCACGATGAGCAGGGATTTCGCGACGTGTGCTTGCTAGGAGACACAGCAGAGGTGCCGACCACGCCCACTGCGAGCAATCACATCAGGCACAGCCAAGAAGCGCACCGATCATCTCCATACGTCGTGATCGAAGTGAGCTAACTGCGAGACTCACGCCCATCGGCCGATTCGCTGTTGGTGATCTGTAACTCTCTTTGAACACATTCTCGGAGTAGTTGTTCACCAGGCTGTCGAGTGTCATGGAGGAGTCTGGAACACGCATAGGCCACGACGTCTCAAATCAAGCTGCCCAACACGGGATACCGGCCCGCCTCTGTGCTGCTCTTTGTGCTCTTGTATCTACTGCTCCATGTGCTGGATTTGAAGGACATGGAACCGTATCAGAAACTTAGGGAAAGCATCGTACAAGAACCTTCTCCCATGCAGTACATTGATGTCATGGCAAGCACATGCCGTATTATGTCTAATGCTATTGCACATCGTTCCATCATCTTTAACACCGCATATGCTAGCATATATTGGACATCGAAAAAAGCAATGTGGAGGAGTCAGCATCCAGAATAACAATTCCACGAAAGCAATTACACAAATCAAGACCAATTTAAGACAGCTTTGAATGGCACTAGCGAGTGCATTGTGTTAACGAGGGCAATTAGCCACAAAGTGCTAGATGCTGGACTATCGGTGTTAGAGGCGAAGACGCCTTAACAATGCAATTTACTCCCAGTGCCACTAACAAGGAACTCTGAAAAAGCCACAATCATGGAGAAGACCAAGGCAGTGAAAATGTAAGCGCTACCTTGTCATTCAGAAAGGTATTCAGTATGCATCCTCGCCAAGGTTGCTCTCCGACATCAGGTCCGACTGAACAGGACACGTTCAGCCCCCACAAGGTTTGCTGCCGTCTAAATCACAATGCGCACGTTTACGGTGAATTGGTTTTAATCGGCATCGCCCTTCCCTTCCAATTACCGGCATCAGAGCGACAAGCGTCACGAGACAAAGCTAAGATAGCTTTACCTCGTGATGCTTGCCGCTCTGATGCCAGGGAATGATCGGGAAGGGCGAGAAAGTCAGGCAATCAACGACCGTCAGGAAACAATTTCAGGAGACGTATGATGGTCAACGAACTGAAAGCCAACAAAAATGTCTGGGTATTTCCGAAGAGAATTCCACAGTGCAGTATTTCATGGCATTTAATAAACATGCAAATTGGCCATTGGACGTAGAGATCAAGAAGCGAATCAATGAGTCAAACGCCTATTAGTATTCAAGCATACCTTATTCGTTTATTTAGAACAATCTGTACCAGTTTGGCAACTCAGCCCTAGCACTTGGCGGCTAGTATGGTTAGCGGCACCGCTACCCCATGAAGCTGCGATCCGACCCACCAAACCGGACCGACTGACATTCCGCTGCCCTTGGCGGTGTTGGTTAGCGGCACCGCTACCCCATGAAGCTGCGATCCGACCCACCAAACCGGACCGACTGACATTACATCTCACGGCTAGCCCTTGGCGGCTAGTATGGTTGGCGGCACCGCTACCCCATGAAGCTGCGATCCGACCCACCAAACCGGACCGACCGACATTACATCTCACGGTGCTGCGACGTCGGCGTTGCGTTCAAGGTTTTCAAACCTCGCAAGCTTCAACAATAACGTCTGCATTTGAGTGTAAAAGTAGCAACAACACAAGAAACCATTGCTAGTGTTCCTGCCAAACCTTGATCACAAGACGTGCCCGGCGGTGACTGGCCCCACAGGCTGGATTTGCGAGAGGCTCAAGTGCGTGATACGATTTTGACTCACTCAATGTAGAAATTACAATGGAGATTTTACAACCGATTGCAACAGTTTTCTCGCCAAATTCCTATCAAGTTCGATGCGAATAACTTAACGAATTGATGCAAGTATATTGAGAAGCATCTATTTAATGCATGAAGGGTACCAATGTTGCCTTTCATTGCGACGCACGCCGACTCGTGCAGCCAGGAAAGAATTTCTCAAATATATTTGCCATAGCGCGGCGACGCGGCGCTTGCCATGAGATTTTCACCACACTATGAACCTAACTCAAGAGTAAATCAAATTCGAGACCGAACAGCTTCCTACTCCCAGCCCAGAAATATGTCTGGCTGTGTGTAGACCACAGTCGCCAGCAGGGCGCACCAGCCCTGCACTGGGCTGTCCGCGCACCAGTTGCCCCCGGTGGCTTACCACTGCCGAGTGTGGATCGCCGCCGCACCTCCAGACTGGCAGAACGGCAGTTCAGACCGTCTGAAAGCGCACCATCACCAGCATCACACAACCGGCATAGCCGTGTCGACGAGAGGAACAGACGGCAATAACTTGACACGCTTCGAGCAAATGGTTCGTTAGCCCGATGTTTGATCGTAGGTAGCCCAGCCACCAAAAGACGTGTAAAAATAGAGTACCATGCATGCCACCAGACACAGAAGCAATTCATGGCAGCAAAAAGTATGCTGTAAACCACCCTTTCTACCAAACCATTAACCATAAAACCACTATGGATGGAAACCATGATTCTGTGCAGTGTGGGGCAACCGAAAAAAAAACGGACTGGGAAAATTTATCAGGAGCTAGATTATTACTAGTCACAACATAAACCCGCACATCACTACATAGAACAATCAGACCCTCAGCACCTGTTTGAGACTTCCGGAATGCAAACGCCAACCTGAAAGCAGCACGATGCACCAACATTGCTTACATAAACGGCACATAATTGGCACATAACTTGGCGTGACGCGAGCCTGCAAACGCCACCATCCTAGAATAGTTGTGGAGACATGGCATCGACAAATTTATCATGGGGGAGAAGTAGCTTGGCAGGGTACAACGCCAACGTCTACTAGGAAACAGAGTTGGGAGTAGAGCTGCCATTCTTCCAAACGCTGGCACGGGTCGCGGCACTGGCACAGAAAATATTGGCCGGCAAGGCACATAGCACGGCAAGCTGGATGATGGTGCACCGAAAGGCAACAAAAGACAGTGATACTTGCAAATGAAAACCTTAATTGATGAACTATAGCACAGCTGTAAAACATTCCACACAATGACTTAATTAGCACAATCTTCATTATAAAATCCTCATTTGATAAAACGTTCTCTCTTGCCATCGGTTCAGCAAAGGCAATGATACACCTATATTGCAATTTTGTTATTAAGGGTAGGATCGCACTGGCACGGCAGTGGCACGATAAATTATGATAGGAAACAGAAAAAGACGCGTGCCATCTTACGGGCTGCCGTCCCGCGCCATCGTGCCAAAAAGTGGTAACTCTAGCAGGAAAGACTGAATAGAATGCACATGCTCCCTCAATATTAGAACTACACCTCCAAAAATATTTTCGCACATTAATAACGCCACATTACCAATTAACCATATTAGCAATTAGGTCGGAGATCGCCAGCGAAGTTGTTGCAATGTGCAAAGCAAACTTCTGAAAACGACAGCTGATATTGCAAAACGAACAGCGAATAAATAATGAAGGAAATCCGGCACTGCATGCTACACAAAAAAAAATCGATCTCAGTCGCAATACATGCGACATGCAATTCTCAGTTACGCCAGCAGCATGCGAAACAAATGATGAAGTAGATGCCCCATTCACAGCCCGGACGTGCCCCGAAGACGGCTTACCAACGGGGGCACCTCGGCGCTTGTCCACGCCTATGGTGCTGAGGTCAAGCGAGTTCTCCAGCATCTGGTTGATTTTCTGAAATGTCTCCATATTTTTGCTGCTGGTGCTGGCATCGCTGATTTTAGAGCGATTGTCTTCTCGTGGCATGTCCGGGAGCAGGTAATTACCCTGTAAATGCCACCAGGATGTCAACATTCGCCAGTGTGCAGCGTTTCGTCAGCGGAGAAGTAGCGGCTGGTGCAACCTGCCGCAGTTTCCAAACGAAACGCGCCGGAGATACAAAACAAAAACGTCCGGAATCAAAAATGGATTAAGATGTCGCGATTAACACCTTTTTGTACCAGATGGCCATAGGTGACCCTTAAGGTCAGGTCAAGTCAAAGTTGCGCACAAATCGATTGTTCACAACTTGCCCGCAAACGCTTCCTGCGCTGCAGCAGGAATCCATGTCGTTATTGTCAATCTTCAGTGTTTATCGCATGTAAATGACAAACCTCAAACAATTTAAAGCATAGATCATGGGTTACGGGTCAGGTCAGGGCAAGCGTTGACCCCGCATTTGAACACTTGAAGGAATGCTGGTTAAGGCACTTACACCCATCCCAGGCTAACAATGGACCGCGATATAGGATTCAGGACTTACAATAACGAAGTCCTGTCAGGATAGATAGGTCACTAGGTGAAATTCGGTCGATGACCTTGAACACTGATTGAACATCAACCCCACATCACGTATTATTCGTATCGCAAATGGTTCCACCGAAGTACGAGCCATTTACGATGCATCCATAGATAGGGGAAAAGGTGGACATCGAAACATCGTAGGGACCAAATTTGAATTAAATGGCAAACATTCCCATTACCTAAGGATGAGTTTTGTTAGCTTTGTCGTATTTGAAATGCATTGGCAGCAATACACTTCCAGACACATGGCTGACCAAGACCGAAACGCCAAGTTATCGACGAGTAGGTGATGAATAGAGGACGAATTCGAATTCAGGACCTAAAAACAGACTATTCGCGAACACTAGAAAGGTCGCCAGATTTATATCTTCGACGGTGGCCTTGAATCGCCTTGAAGTAAAGGAACAAAATTCCAATGTCTCAATCCAGCCAGCTATTAGCCTACGCCGCATAAAATGTTTCGAGGTCAATGTATCAAAATGAAATGATCAGTGAATTCGTTGAAAATAGTCACGAGTTTTTCTCTTTAGGACGTCAGCTCAGATCGGACCATCGGACAATTGTCTTACCAAGAGCTACGAAAAAGACCCAGACGGTCCCAAACCTTAGGACGGCAGTTGAATCAGCCTCCTCTCCTCTCCCTTACAACGACGAAAGTTAAAATTCACACGACCACAGTGCTGAGCATACCAACGTCATTGTAATCAACGCATAATGGAGTCAATGTAAATTGTTAGTACTTTTGCCCCACCCCAAAAAAAAAAAATGCTTGCTCACGAATAATCCAGGTATGTAGGTGCATTGGAAGCAGTCAACAGCAATGCAAACATTACATTGCCCTCAAGTTCGAAAACAGGCGAGCTGCGAACAATTTCGCTCGTCTTGATCACGACATTGACATGAGCAGGTCAGCAATCATGGGCCTCAGATCGGCTATGGTAGGTTTGTATACGCTTGGCTTATATACATGCATGGATGAGTTTAGCAACGTAAAAGACCAACATATGCGATGACTGAAAAAAAACTGAACACTTCTATATAACGCAGAATGCACAGTCACACGACACGGCGATATTACAGGAGACTGTCGGATAGTCCGGAGGACACCGTCACAGACGACTATTCCAATATCACAGAAGACTGCCCAATAGCATCGACATGCGAATCAAATTGCAGGATAATTGTGGAATTGCACTTTAGTCTTGATGCTACAGTCGACCCGGGTAACTACATGCAATTTATAACATCCATGATAATCCTGAAGTAACAGATAGACTTGCGCCAGCCCTCTTGTGCAATTGTCGAAGTCTAACGCGATATTCGGGCCTCTGTGCGAATTTCCGAAGCCCTGCCGTTCGCAAGGCCCCCGGTGGAATTGTTTGGTCCGCGGTACGATCTTCGGGGCCATGCACGATTTTCAGGCCCCGGCGCTAATGTCCGCGACCCACTGGTCTTTGTTTCGGCCACCGATCATATTTTGGGGGGGGATTTTAGGATCCGACGGGCATTTTGGAGTCCCAGTGAGATTTGTTCGGGGCCCCGGCGAAATCTGAACACTGACGCGATCCTTGGGAGCCGGCCACCTCTGAGGCGGCCCCTAGATGTGGTCACCAGTGGGCGAGCTAAATTTCAGCGCGCGAAGAGCGCCGAAATGATGCCCCTCTCCACGACAGGGGGCTACAGCCCTCTTAGCCCTCCCCTTGGTTGCGCTACAGTGCATCGCAGTTATCTTTTCTCAATCAGATATTTGCCAACGATATGCGCTTGCATATTCCAGAAGAGATCTTCGCGAGACTTCGACCAGATTCGTTTCGGTGGCACCACCACCCGTGAGCGAGGTCTGCCAAATAGCTTAGCAATGGACGGCCACTTAACATACAAAGCGCATATTGATAATATTGAGCCAAACTCTACATTGCATACCACGGTTCACAGCGACACCGATTGTCGCACCACTGGTAGCTTGCGTTACTGCATCGCCATGCTCGGCGCACGTCGAAGTACAGAACGACACCGTATCCAAAGGATATTAAACTTCCGTACTAAAATGACAGGTGACCAAATAAAAGACCATGTGAGTGATGTTTTAAAACATGAACAGGCCGAGTACAACGAATTTGGCAATGCACCACCGTGCATGTGCAGTTCAGCAAATATTATAGACAGATACGATATGTCTCGTAACCAGAAGGGAACTGAACTACGCAATAGGCAATGAACAACCATCAATTTATCCCAAAATACGTCCTGAAACAGACAGGTGTCGACTGGTATACCGGGATGCTCTGTAATAATCTTCGCAACCAAACTGGAAATATTGGTACAAGTGCCAGAAGTTCCCGCCAAAATGCTACGCCTCTATTAGCAGAACAGACAGCACAGAAACCGCAATAGGTCACGACGCAATATGCTCCACTTGTTATTGCCCACATTTATCGGTGTCTAAGACATCACGGAGGTCTGATGCCATGTCAGGACTCACGGTAGTCATGCAATGCATAATGAGATAACAGTGTGCATTGCGCGAGTCAAATAGTCACATGACATCGCGCAAGTCACACGACATCGCGCAAGTCACACGACATCGCGCGAGTCACACGACATCGCGCGAGTCACACGACATCGCGAGGGATCGCATGACATTGCGCGAGCCGAATGCCTATACGTGTATCCTATAGCATTACACTTGTCCCATTGCATCACGGAAACCTCAAGGGATTGTGGAAGTCCAGATATTAATCGCAGACGAGTTAAGAGATTGCGGGATTGCCATGAAACAGTATCTGGGGACTACGGCAATTCCATGAAATTGCGCTACTCTTCGCGATATGTCGAATTTCGCTTCATATTATGGCAAAGATCATTAAATATCGCTGGGGGAAGTTTTTGAAAGCATACCGAGGGCAGTCCATTTGGACATGTGAATGTGATTAGTGGTGTTGTGGTCAGATATGTTCAGCACCATGGAATGCACCATTGCTGCAAAACTGGAAATGTATATAAACCGATTTTTATGGTGATGTATGTTCTACTTTGCTTACGCAAGTATGCTTGCCGATTATTTTTTCACCCTATTTTTAGGTGGTTCTTAGTTCAAAGATGGTCAAAGAAAAGACGGTTTTCTTGGGTAAAAACCCATAGCTCAATTCAGATATTAAGGGCACCGGAGCAAAAAATAATGGCCTTTGCTGGAGCATCCATTCTTGGATACACTTAATATGTACTAAGCAAATGAAAACAACATTTCCTCGATTAAGTCAAACATGCGTTGAGTAAACGAATGACAAGAGTTCAACTGGTACCTGCGAGCGGGAGGACGTACGAAATTTGCACTGAAAGGCAGTCATATTGCATTCAATGATAAAGCTCGTTCACTTTGCACTCACACATCAGACAGCCTTGCAAAGCAAACTTCAGTGCGAAGTGCTTACCCGTATTTGCTCCATGGCATTCATGCTTAATTATCTTCTTTAAAAACAACTAAAAAACATTAACACAGGATTGCAAGCTTAAAATTTCACTGCAGACTACAAATCACCCTCCAGCAGGCCCGGGTCACAACTGGCGGACTGCTTCTGCTGACCCCTGACCTTGGATCGTCTGGTTGCCGGGGGCGATCACCTTGGCAACGGGCCGGCCAGCAGGAACTGAATGTGATTGGTCGTTCAAAACGCGTGCCAGTCCAGCCCACCACGCGCTGCATCAGCTGACTGGTGACATACGTAAACAAAGCCATGCTGTTGGTCTTGAAGGGTACTGATGGGAATTCTCCATTGGCCTGCTCATTGTAATGCCCACGATGACGACCATGCATTTGGACTAGTCACGTTCCCGATTAACTGACGGCAGTCACCGCAGAGCACACATATGCTCCGAACAGATAGATAGAGGAAATATTTAAGTTTTTCAAGTAGGTATTTGGACATGTAAGAATAATACAGACAGACTTTCTCATGTTATACACGGTCAGTGGCGGTTTTGAAGCATCGGCAAAACAACATTGCTACCAATTCGTAGAAGCAGTGTCATGTTTAGCAGACATTTTTTAATTGAAAATTACTTCAATTAGATTCAAAATATATCAAAACCGATAGCAATTGTTTCCCTCTTTCATTCTGACTCACCATTTTCCCACCAAGTTGAATCTTTCTATATTTTGGCCTATTACTTGTATACCTGGGGCCGCCCTGTACATACGACATACTTATACTGACATATACAATTCTGATAATGATGTAACAGTTTTAATATAATAATGCACATAAAAGCACGAGTTTTCTCCATGGCTCTGTGTAGGAAAATGTGATCCTGACTTGATTGTTTTGTCAATGTGTTTATATGTAGCTTCAGCGGGTTCGCATCAATAATCAAATTAGCCTATCTAACTAGTCGTAATTGTGCCGTGATATCCGCCGTTGTTCCCTGAAACGGCAATAAGCCCAATAGCTGAGTGCGCCTCCAGGTGCTACGTCGTTGGCAGCCCTTCATCGTGGTGTTGCCCGGGGAGGAGCGCTGACACCTGGTGTCGTAGTTGGACGCTCCCCTCCCCGATAAGATCGTCTCACAGACCGGTTCGATGCCGAGGCCATACCGGGAAAAACAGCCGGAAGCAACTGCTAGCTAGATGATATCGGAGTTCAGCCAGCTCGGACAGGTCGGCAGGTCTCCGCAGTTGTTCCTCGCGAGAGGGTGCGGACGCCGCCAGCCAACGGACCAGTGTGCGGATCACCGCCATGGACACGGAGACGGTGATGGAGACGGTGATGGAGACGGTGACGGGGACGGCGACGGAGACAGCTGAGCTGCGACTGAGAGATGATGACGTGAGCAGCTTCCTGACCGAGCTGTGTGCCGGGCTGCAGGTGTCCTCTCTGCCGCCGGCCAGGGCCAGAGACGAGGCCCTGCAGCACGCGCCTGTTCGTGCCACGCATCTCTCGCCCGAGGAGAAGAAGGTACGCTGCGAACGCGGCAGCAACGTCATGGGATGATCTGCTTCAACTCTCTTACTGGCCGCCGACACTTGGTTATGTGGCATATTAGGTCAGGTGTGTGTACGTGTCATGGCATATTCCTTGAATCCGTGTTGCTTAGAAATCGTTTTGCCCATGAAAGGTATGATTTTTTTTCCCATATGCAGCATCATAGCTGGTGGCTTCGAATTATCGGTGTTGCCAAGATGTGATTCAACCACATTACTTCATATACTGGCATGGACTGAATGTTAAGTCATGAACAATAATTATGTTGCATCGATGGACCCAAATACATAGACCCTTCCATCAACAAAAAGGTCTGCTGTACTCTGAAATAGTGAACAACATTTCCGTGTACCTTAGCCCACCTTCCCGGTCAGAGCCGCACGTCCCGTCTCGGGGCTCCTTAAAGGTCCCCAGCCGAACTTCCGAACTGAGCGTTGCACCAAAACTAACTGGATAATATCGGAAAGCCCTCGTTCAATAGGGGCCGGAAATAGTATTACTTTTTATTTCGAGATCCTTCTTAATCGATTTGTCAAAAACATCGCCAACAAAATGTCAATAAATTCAACCAAGCAAATTCAAAATATATTAACATCGAACACAACCAAATATCTGCTTGTTTGGACAATTTAGGTCGTGCAATGCAATTTTGATATTATTTAGGCCATGAAAACGAAAAATAATCATAAAACAGCAGTGCCTAAATAGGCCTAGCCCACATTTTGCACTTTATCGTAACTTGACCTCAGACCACTTGACGAAGGACATGCAGATTGGATTAGAAACTTCTCCTGGTGCGTCTGCATGCATACCAAGGTAAAAATTATGTTGGAAGACCATGCATGTTATACAAATATGGCAATTGACCCAACATAAGACAAAATTGGTCATGACCTCCTCAGTTCACTAACCTTACCTCAAGCAAAAATCCGAGATATGCGGTTTAGAGGAACTGCTGAATTGCGCTTACGTAGCAAGTGGCATCTAAATATATCTCCGTGTGTATTAGTTATCGATCCTCAAACGTAACATCATCCGATCCCAAACATCAAACAGAGCACGGGCCTCCAACCTTGTGCAGCATATAGCCGTGAGTGCTTTCATGATGCACTCTTCTCCGATGAGAACAATTTGGTGTAGTCTTGGTCAGTCTAGTCTTGATCGAATAGTCCATTGATTATTATCAGCGACTTTGTTCCACTCCGCGAATGGTTCTCCTCACCACTGCAGCAGCCTCACCCTGTATCAACTGTTTCGCCCTCACCTACGATTCTCCCCACCATTGCAGACGGCTGTTCGCAACGCGCTGCGCTACTTCCCCGCCTCCTGTCACCCCGAACTGGCGGCAGAGTTTGCCGGAGAACTACTGCAGTACGGGCACATCTACATGTACCGCTTCATGCCCGACACGGAGCGGCTGAGGTCAGTGTGTGTACCGCTTCATGCCCGACACGGCGCGACTGAGGTCAGTGTGTGTACCGCTTCATGTCCGACACGGAGCGGCTGAGGTCAGTGTGTGTACCGCTTCATGTCCGGGGGTTCAGTTTATGCCTGCCCGACACGGAGCGGCTGAGGTCAGTGTGTGTACCGCTTCATGCCCGACACGGCGCGACTGAGGTCAGTGTGTGTACCGCTTCATGTCCGACACGGAGCGGCTGAGGTCAGTGTGTGTACCGCTTCATGTCCGACACGGAGCGGCTGAGGTCAGTGTGTGTACCGCTTCATGTCCGACACGGCGCGACTGAGGTCAGTGTGTGTACCGCTTCATGTCCGACACGGAGCGGCTGAGGTCAGTGTGTGTACCGCTTCATGCCCGACACGGCGCGACTGAGGTCAGTGTGTGTACCGCTTCATGTCCGACACGGAGCGGCTGAGGTCGTGTGTGTACCGCTTCATGCCCGACACGGAGCGGCTGAGGTCAGTGTGTGTACCGCTTCATGTCCGACACGGCGCGACTGAGGTCAGTGTGTGTACCGCTTCATGTCCGACACGGAGCGGCTGAGGTCAGTGTGTGTACCGCTTCATGTCCGACACGGAGCGGCTGAGGTCAGTGTGTGTACCGCTTCATGTCCGACACGGCGCGACTGAGGTCAGTGTGTGTACCGCTTCATGCCCGACACGGAGCGGCTGAGGTCAGTGTGTGTACCGCTTCATGTCCGACACGGCGCGACTGAGGTCAGTGTGTGTACCGCTTCATGTCCGACACGGCGCGGCTGAGGTCAGTGTGTGTACCGCTTCATGTCCGACACGGAGCGACTGAGGTCAGTGTGTGTACCGCTTCATGTCCGACACGGAGCGGCTGAGGTCAGTGTGTGTACCGCTTCATGTCCGACACGGAGCGGCTGAGGTCAGTGTGTGTACCGCTTCATGTCCGACACGGCGCGACTGAGGTCAGTGTGTGTACCGCTTTATGCCTGACACGGCGCGACTGAGGTCAGTGTGTGTACCGCTTCATGCCCGACACGGAGCGGCTGAGGTCAGTGTGTGTACCGCTTCATGTCCGACACGGCGCGACTGAGGTCAGTGTGTGTACCGCTTCATGCCCGACACGGCGCGACTGAGGTCAGTGTGTGTACCGCTTCATGCCCGACACGGAGCGGCTGAGGTCATGTGTGTACCGCTTCATGTCCGGCACGGCGCGACTGAGGTCAGTGTGTGTACCGCTTCATGTCCGACACGGCGCGGCTGAGGTCAGTGTGTGTACCGCTTCATGTCCGACACGGAGCGGCTGAGGTCAGTGTGTGTACCGCTTCATGTCCGACACGGAGCGGCTGAGGTCAGTGTGTGTACCGCTTTATGTCCGACACGGCGCGACTGAGGTCAGTGTGTGTACCGCTTCATGTCCGACACGGCGCGACTGAGGTCAGTGTGTGTACCGCTTCATGCCCGACACGGAGCGGCTGAGGTCAGTGTGTGTACCGCTTCATGTCCGACACGGCGCGACTGAGGTCAGTGTGTGTACCGCTTCATGCCCGACACGGAGCGGCTGAGGTCAGTGTGTGTACCGCTTCATGTCCGACACGGCACACTCATGGTAAGAAAAGAACTAATCATCGAATTGAATTGATCGAATTTCCCGAGTGAACCCCCTATACGAAGCATACCAAACGCCAAATGTGGCACAAGACAGTCATGTGGCAGCAATTAGCAAAACTTAGGAGGCCAAGCAGAAACCGGAGAATCGCACGAAGTGTGGCGAATGCACCGAATGTGCAAGGCGGGTGTACACGTGCACGAGCTTTGATGTTTTGACGACCGGGCGTTATTAACTGGATTGCATGAAATTTAAAAATTGTACATTTTTATTGATTTGCACAGCTGTACTTTCAGCAGTGTGAGGTCACATGCAAGGATACAAAAACCTTCGAACAAGATGAGGGAGTAAGGATTGAAATCCGGTGACTCAGAGACGATGGTGGCAGATTTGGCCCCATTCACAGGACAATTAAGTTGGTCACTATTTATTTTACTAATACAAATAAAAATAGGCCACTTTGAGAAAATAACGGTCGAGATCCGGGGACTTATTAAAACTGGGGGTAGGTGATTCCCCTCTAAAACCGTTCCCCCCCTCCACCTCCCCTAGCGCCAATCCTAGGTACGCCACTGCCTGTCACCGGCTTCATCGCTCAAACTGCAGACTTCTGCAGTCTCAGCACGTCTTGCAATGAATTCGGCACTATGCTCTCGGCGCCAGATCATGCATTAATGCACGTGGCAAGCATCAAAGCGGAAGAAGTGCCAACACCGCGAGCCGGAATCTGATTAGCTGATTGCCTAGCTTGCTGCTGAACTAGCGTCGCAGAACCACGTGATTTTCCAACGACCGTCCGAACACGAGTTCACTGCCCCTGATTCCCTTGCAGGTGGCCGGAAGGCACACACCGGTCAATGCTGATGTGTGCCCGGAGCGTGCTGATGCGCCTGTACTCCAGTGTGTCATGGCGAGTGTCTCGTCAGGGGTGCGCCTGTACTCCAGTGTGTCATGGCGAGTGTCTCGTCAGGGATGCGCCTGTACTCCAGTGTGTCATGGCGAGTGTCTCGTCAGGGATGCGCCTGTACTCCAGTGTGTCATGGCGAGTGTCTCGTCAGGGATGCGCCTGTACTCCAGTGTGTCATGGCGAGTGTCTCGTCAGGGATGCGCCTGTACTCCAGTGTGTCATGGCGAGTGTCTCGTCAGGGGTGCCTGACCCATGTGTGTCTCCTCATATCGTACCGGTACACATGTACCCGTGTGTGTCTCCTCATGGCGTATCCGATACGCATGTACCCGTATGTGTCTCCTAATATCGTACCGGTACACATGTACCCGTGTGTGTCTCCTCAGGGCGTACCCGATACGCATGTGCCCGTATGTGTCTCCTTATATCGTACCGGTACACATGTACCCGGGTGTGTCTCCTCAGGGCGTACCCGATACGCATGCACCCGTATGTGTCTCCTCATATCGTACCGGTACACATGTACCCGTGTGTGTCTCCTCAGGGCGTACCCGATACGCATGTACCCGTATGTGTCTCCTCATATCGTACCGGTACACATGTACCCGTGTGTGTCTCCTCAGGGCGTACCCGATACGCATGTACCCGTATGTGTCTCCTCATATCGTACCGGTACACATGTACCCGTGTGTGTCTCCTCAGGGCGTACCCGATACGCATGTACCCGTATGTGTCTCCTCATATCGTACCGGTACGCATGTACCCGTGTGTCTCCTCAGGGCGTAACCGATACGCATGCACCCGTATGTGTCTCCTCATATCGTACCGGTACACATGTACCCGTGTGTGTCTCCTCAGGGCGTACCCGATACGCATGTACCCGTATGTGTCTCCTCATATCGTACCGGTACACATGTACCCGTGTGTGTCTCCTCAGGGCGTACCCGATACGCATGTACCCGTATGTGTCTCCCCATATCGTACCGGTGCACATGTACCCGTGTGTGTCTCCTCAGGGCGTACCCGATACGCATGTACCCGTATGTGTCTCCTCATATCGTACCGGTATACATGTACCCGTGTGTGTCTCCTCAGGTCGTATCCGTATGTGTCTCCTCATATCGTACCGGTACACATGTACCCGTGTGTGTCTCCTCAGGGCTTATCCGTATGTGTCTCCTCATATCGTACCGGTACACATGTACCCGTGTGTGTCTCCTCAGGGCGTACCCGATACGCATGTACCCGTATGTGTCTTCTCATATCGTACCGGTATACATGTACCCGTGTGTGTCTCCTCAGGTCGTATCCGTATGTGTCTCCTCATATCGTACCGGTACACATGTACCCGTGTGTGTCTCCTCAGGTCGTATCCGTATGTGTCTCCTCATATCGTACCGGTACACATGTACCCGTGTGTGTCTCCTCAGGGCGTACCCGATACGCATGTACCCGTATGTGTCTCCTCATATCGTACCGGTATACATGTACCCGTGTGTGTCTCCTCAGGGCGTACCCGATACGCATGTACCCGTATGTGTCTCCTCATATCGTACCGGTATACATGTACCCGTGTGTGTCTCCTCAGGTCGTATCCGTATGTGTCTCCTCATATCGTACCGGTATACATGTACCCGTGTGTGTCTCCTCAGGGCGTACCCGATACGCATGTACCCGTATGTGTCTCCTCATATCGTACCGGTATACATGTACCTGTGTGTGTCTCCTCAGGGCGTACCCGATACGCATGTACCCGTATGTGTCTCCTCATATCGTACCGGTATACATGTACCCGTGTGTGTCTCCTCAGGTCGTATCCGTATGTGTCTCCTCATATCGTACCGGTATACATGTACCCGTGTGTGTCTCCTCAGGGCGTACCCGATACGCATGTACCCGTATGTGTCTCCTCATATCGTACCGGTATACATGTACCCGTGTGTGTCTCCTCAGGTCGTATCCGTATGTGTCTCCTCATATCGTACCGGTATACATGTACCCGTGTGTGTCTCCTCAGGGCGTACCCGATACGCATGTACCCGTATGTGTCTCCTCATATCGTACCGGTATACATGTACCCGTGTGTGTCTCCTCAGGGCGTACCCGATACGCATGTACCCGTATGTGTCTCCTCATATCGTACCGGTATACATGTACCCGTGTGTGTCTCCTCAGGTCGTATCCGTATGTGTCTCCTCATATCGTACCGGTATACATGTACCCGTGTGTGTCTCCTCAGGGCGTGCCCGATACGCATGTACCCGTATGTGTCTCCTCATATCGTACCGGTATACATGTACCCGTGTGTGTCTCCTCAGGGCGTACCCGATACGCATGTACCCGTGCGTGTCGGGTCAGGCGGCCGCCATCATCCTGATGATTCTGAACAACCTGGACCACCGCGTAGCGCAGTTTCCGCAGGAGTTGGTCACGTACGGTGGAAACGGCCAGGTGTTCTCCAACTGGGCGCAGGTACGCCTCCTCTCACGGCCCCCTCCCACGCCCTGACGCGATGGTAGGGACAGTCGGTGCCCACTCAAACCTCCTGTGTGTGAAGTGGTACGGTGTGAGGCAAAGGCTTGTCGTGTGATCACAGGATAGAACGGACCATATACCAGCCCATCTACTCACGAGTGTGGATACATGCAGCTCCTGTTGACGGACCATATACCAGCCCATCTACTCACGAGTGTGGAACATGCAGCTCCTGTTGACGGACCATATACCAGCCCATCTACTCACGAGTGTGGACACATGCAGCTCCTGTTGACGGACCATATACCAGCCCATCTACTCACGAGTGTGGATACATGCAGCTCCTGTTGACGGAGCAAATAAGACAGAAGGGCACTTCGACTTGTCGTAGATCAGCCAGCCTACTCGGGTACTCTGGTACTCGTCGTTTGCTTGCATCTGCAACTTGCCGTTATCTCGCGCGCGACTATTCTGTTGTCATTGAGCGAGTGGTGCCGTTACCGTCCGACTTCCGTGGCCTTTTAAATACTCGTCTGTTGACGATTAGTATTCACTTTTTGCTCCCAGTTCCATCCAATTCGCACTGCGCCTCAACTCTGCTCCAACTTTCCCCCCATCAGCACTTCGGTCTGATCCGGACTAATATCCTGCACTGCCTCCAATCTCGTCTGATTACAATCCATCCCGTCACCAATCCCGTCTGACTACAACTCGCCCCGTCCCTAATCCCGTCTGACACCTCATCCCGTTCCTAGTGCCGCCCGATGCTTCACTTCAGCCTGTTCCTGGCAAGCACTCTCTCCCGGCCCGAGTACCGCATGAACCATGTCCATCAGCCTCGTCCCCAGTTTCATGCGAGCTACACCCGATCCTCCCCTTATCCAGGTCTACATACCCCCCCCCCACACACACCCTCCCCCAGTTTCGTTCGCTTCAACATGCCGTTCAGTCATCAGTTCCATCTTACGTTGCACTGGAAGAACCGTGCAGTAGGCAAGTGCCTAACGTCACGATGTCAATTATGAGCAGAGAACTCTAGTGCTGTGTTCTGCTCCTCCTGCCACCTCCAGTTGACTGACCGCCCACCCGTCCAGTTCCGTGTGACTCTGCAGTACCTGTCGACCATGACGGAGCAGCAGACGCTGGTGCTGTACTCTGGCCACCCGCTGGGCCTGTTCCCGTCGAGCGCGGCGGCACCGCGCGCTGTCGTCACCAACGGCATGGTGGTGCCCAACTACTCGAGCACACGCAACTACGACCGGCTGTTCGCGCTGGGCGTCACACTGTACGGCCAGATGACGGCCGGCAGCTACTGCTACATCGGCCCGCAGGGCATCGTCCACGGAACCACGGCACGTGAGCCTCGGCCGGCCACTGACCATCGGCCCCCGCCGTCGCAGGGTCTCTCCTGCTGCCAGCCTCTATCTGGGGCACCGACGCTGGAAACCGGCCTGCTGCATTCTCGGAGCTTTGGGCGCCCTTTGGCATGCCACCTTTTGTCAGAATGCAGGCTTTTTACATAGAAATGCGTGTCCATGCCATGAGCACAGCACGAGCACAGGCGTCCACAGCACTTCAGGCATTGGACGACAGACGGGCATGTTTGTTAGCATGTCCACAAGCCATCGCAAGATGGTTACACGGCTCCGCTCTCATTTATTCACTGGAATTGGTACACGTACTTACTGAAAAACATAAAAGAGAATGGGCTAAAACTTGTGAAGGATCACAGCTAACCTGGTTCCGTTCAGCTTTTCAGTGCCGTGCCAACCGAATGTTTGTGTTCCTGTTACTATTAAGGGATGGAGGGGAAGTTCTGCCGACAATGAAACCTAGTGGTGTCGTTACTTTGACTCATGGCGGCATGGCGTTCTCCACCCATGGTTCAGAGTTATTGCAGTGCGCTTCCGGGCACCACGGAATAAAGTCCGATGAGAGACTACAGCGCCGATAAAGGCTATCCACCGGGAAACTGTAATGCAGTTCAGGAAGGTAGATACCCGAGAGACTGCGACGTCGGATCAGAGACATCACTTGGCAAGACTTCAATGCTGAAAAAAGTACAAAATTGTGGGGTTTGAACGCGTTTGATATGCATTACGAGGGCTGGGGATTGCCGCCTAGTTGGCTCAACAGATTAAGTAGGCATTGGCCTGCACATACCATCATTGGCCTGCACATACCATCATTGGCCTGCACATGCCATCATTGGCCTGCACATACCATCATTGTCCTGCACATGCCATCATTGGCCTGCACATGCCATCATTGGCCTGACATCACATTTGCCATCATTGCCTGCACATGCCATCATTGGCCTGCACATGCCATCATTGGCCTGCACATACCATCATTGTCCTGCACATGCCATCATTGGCCTGCACATGCCATCATTGGCCTGCACGTACCATCATTGGCCTGCACATACCATCATTGTCCTGCACATGCCATCATTGGCCTGCACATGCCATCATTGTCCTGCACATGCCATCATTGGCCTGCACATACCATCATTGGCCTGCACATGCCATCATTGGCCTGCACATACCATCATTGCCTGCACATACCATCATTGGCCTGCACATACCATCATTGGCCTGCACATGCCATCATTGGCCTGCACATACCATCATTGGCCTGCACATACCATCATTGGTCTGCACATGCCATCATTGGCCTGCACATACCTCCCCGTCTTGGCACAGCGGGTCGAGTCGCTTCACACGCTCGCCATGAACGCCTCCGACTGGGATGGCCAGTTGGTGACTGGTCAGGCAAGGTCCAGGGCGCAGGCATCAGGTGACAGTGCCGCCTGTGTGGGCACGCTAAACTCTGTCAAGATTGTGCTCAGAACTGAAATTGTCTGACCCGATGGTGGTTCAGGCTTCAGGATCAATACAACAAGCTTACGCTTAGCATTGACTCTGGTCCTGTGAAACCTCGCCAACAATAATTCGAACTAAGTTCATTTTTAGGTTGAAAATACAAATAGAAAGGAGGCATTCCTTTTGGCTCAATTATTCATAAAGACAATGGCGTTCATCTTATGCTTCGAATGGTTTCTAGATAGTAAAATTTGAAAAGTCTAAAGCTTTTGAAAAGCACTGGGAGACTACAGACTTGAAAGAGAATTAACATGTATTTTTGAAGGCATAGTCTTTCATAACTCTGATTCCGTACTCAATAAAAAAAAACTGGAGGATCCTTAAAGACTATATATCGTGGGGCTAGGCACGCCCATTACTTTACCATTGGTGACACTCTGTACCTAATTATCACCTACCATTTACTATGAAAACTCACGAAGCAAATCTCGAGGATCAGAAACCCGTGATAAAAATGTAAGACGCAGTATTTTATATAATCCACATCAATTATGTTTCACCATGCATAGAAAATAATTGATCGTTGTGAAACATAATTAGCTTAAGCCATATAAAAAGTAAGCCATTTTCACGGTAATGAAGCAGGGCCATGGTCCGAGGGAGAATACAGGACTTGAAAGGCTCTGACAACTCTGTGTATGTTATGTATGATTCATCTTATTTATATTTATTTATTGCTGAGTCACTCGAATAAACCTTTTTGTATGTACGACAAAAGACACCTCGAACTTTGCCTGTACTCGCAAACGGTAGTCCATGGTTTCTGAAGTGGTCTGAAATGTGGCGAATTTCTAATGGATGAATCTAAGCTTGTAATGGCTAACGCTAATGCAAATGCACAGGTATATTCCCTTCCAAGCCTGTCTTTCCACCTGCACTGTCGAAAACTGAGGTATTCGAAATCCATTGACATCACGCCCACCAGTTGACGGATGGCGCCACGCCCACCAACTGACAGATGACGTCACGCCTACCAATTGACGGATGATGTCATTGCCGGCACTTAACGGGAACGTCACGGCCGGCGGTTGATGAATGACGTAACGGCCAGAACTTGACAAGTGACGTCACGTCCACCAGTTGACCGCAATGACGTAACTGCCGGCAGTTGACGGTGCTGAACGCCGGCCGGCGGTACCTGGGCTCAGACGACCTGGCCGGCCGTGTGCTGCTCACCTCCGGTCTAGGCGGCATGAGTGGCGCCCAGGCCAAGGCGGCCATCGTTAGCGGCTGTGTTGGCGTCATCGCAGAGGTCAGCCGGCACGCCGTCGACAAGCGGCACGCCCAGGGCTGGCTGGACGAGGTGGTCGACAACCTGGACGCGCTGGTAACGCGTGTGCGCGCCGCCCGCACCGCCCGCCAGCCTGTCAGCATCGGCTTCCACGGCAACGTGGTGGCCGTGTGGGAGCGGATGGTGGAGGAGCACCGACGCAGCGGCGACCTGCTCGTCGACCTGGGTACCGACCAGACCTCGTGCCATGCGCCCTTCTCCGGTGGCTACTACCCGGTCCAGCTAGGCTACGAGGAGGCGCGTCGCGCCATGGCAGAACGTCCAGACGAGTTCCGCGCGCTCGTGCAGCAGTCGCTTGTGCGCCAGGTGGCCGCTATCAACTACCTGGCCGACCGTGGCATGGCCTTCTGGGACTATGGTAACGCGTTCCTGCTGGAGGCGCGCCGTGCCGGGGCCGATGTTGGAGGCGTCGGCGACCCGACCGCACTGCGGTTCCGCTACCCCAGCTACGTGCAGGACTTCATGGGCGACATCTTCAGTCTGGGCTTCGGTCCGTTCCGCTGGGTGTGCGCGTCCGGCGAGTCGGCCGACCTGGCTGCCACCGATCGCATCGCAGAAACGGTCATGGAGAACATCATGAAAGGCAGGTGTTTGTTTTTCGTTTATTGGGTGGTTCTCGGCGCACTTTATGCACGATCATGGCTAATGGCGCCGCCTACACTGTTTCGCCGGTGGGCAGCGAGATTGGGAAATGTCCCGAGTGGTGCAGGTGTTGAACCCGGGACCTTTGGTACCAAAAGCTCAGCACTTTAACCATTCAGCCATTCCCGCCCCATGAAAGGCAGGTGGATTGGAGCTGTGGCGGCAGAAGTGGAGGCTAGTGTGCCTTTGGTATTGTCAGTACAACACCACAAATAATGGTGTTGCATGGCAACACGTACCTCCTACCAGACTTGTGCTCGACTCAAACTGTTTTGGGTCGACTCACATGTGACTCATAGATCTTGAGACCTGATTCGACTCATGATTCAGAGCAGGTCAAAATTATTTGATTCGACTCAATTCAGACTCAGAGCTCACAAAGCATGATTTGACTTGCGACTCAAACAGACTGACAGAAATTTGAATCGATTCACATCCGACTCAGTGGTATCAGACTCATGAGCCATATGATTCAGTGTGCACTTCCCACACATTATATATATATATATATATATATATATATATATATATATATATATATATATATATATATATATATATGTATTTGAATATAATGTATATATATATACATACATATATATGTATACTATATATATATATATATATATATATATATATATATATATATATATATATATATATATATATATATAAATATATATAATTCCCCTATTTAATAAGACACAGGTAAATATGCTTTGACATCAGAATTCTTAACATTAATACTTATTTGTAGTTATTGTCATTGTTTTTGGTAAATAACTTCAGTACTCCTCATTCTTTACTCACTAGCAGCTAACAAGTTGACAATTGTAATGCTAAGCATGAATAATTATGCTGTGTTTTTACTCCCTACTTTGTGTCATGGCATACTATTCACAAAGATGCATGCTTTATATCATTTGTTCATAACTTGCATTTGAGTCATAAGACTCAAATGATTCATTGTGATTTGAATGATTGACTCATGATTCGACTCATTTTTTTAGAAAGATGTGTTTCAACTCACGACTCAAAATATATTTTGGGGAAAAGAATCGATTCAACTCGCGACTCATCCAAAAACGATTGATTCATGAGTCGATTCTCGATTCATCTCGAGTCGAGCGCAAGTCTGCCTCCTACTGGCCGCCAAACACTGTCTTCCTATTTACTCTCTGAATCTGTAGAATACACCAAGCTCCTTTCAAAGGCAAATAGGCGCCAATATTTCAGTGCACACCGGGCGTTTTGCATAGTAGAAACTCTTGAATATATTGTCCTGCCAATGCAACATCAATAATTTTCACAATTTAGCGTTCGGTGTACGTTGTTGCATGGATGGTACCTGGTAGAGTAGCATGTTGCATTGTTGCAACAATAATAATTATGCGGAGCCTATGCCTGTGTGATAGGCTGCTGTCGATCGGTCAGTGATATCCATGGGCTGTGTTCAGTGGCCGCTTTTGCAAAACCGTTGGCGCACGTTTATATTTATTTTGGCACATTTGATATGAAAGGTAATTGGCCATATTTAGGTGTTCCTTAGGATGCTTACCAGCACTATTTCGTTGCTATTTCCTCTCTTGAATGATTTGCATTCCATATTCATACTTTGGCCCTTTGCGCACACATTGAATATCACTGATGGATCTAGAATTTCGCCAAGGGGCCATAGTTTTTAGGGAAAGCCCACATGCCATCAGGGGGTGCCTGCCTGAGCTCGGAGGCGTATGAAGGGGCGCCATCTCCCCGAAGAGATGCCACTGACTAATATAATTTCAAGGTGGACTGCACTCAAGCTTTCCTGGATGGGTCTGCCCTCCCCATCCCATTCCTCATTATTTCTACTCCTTTTCGACTTTCTACCTTCGAATGAAAAATGCGAGGCGGTACACTCGAGCGTCCTGAAGCCTTTTCAGTCCGACGGGCATAGTGTCGGGACCAGGGGTCATGGGATCATCCCCCACTCCTGGATTTCTTTGGGACCAAAGGTCCTGTTGAACACGCTTTGTTTCAACATAGGTCGCACAAGCACACAAGGAATTTGACGTTCCAGTGAGATTGTGGGCGATCGGTGATGCTCCCAGGGACGACTTGAAAGGCCATGGATCGACATGAAGGGCCCCTGGGCCGATGAGAGAAACCCTGGGCTGATGGAAAGTGTCCCAAGCCGATGAAGAGGGTCTTCTAGTCAACAGAGGGTTCCCAAGGACTCATGCTGAGGGGCCTCGGTCTGGGCGAACGTGAGGGTCTGCGGGTCGACGGAGGAGCCCCGGGTCGTTTGAAGGGCCTCCGGGCTGGCCGACAGGACCCGACGGTAGGGGATCCCGAGCTAACGAAAAGGATCCCTGAGCCGACCGAGATGGTCACTGAGCCGACCGACACACCTGGCGACCGGAAAAGGCCCTGTACCTATATGAAGGGTATCTAGGCCCAAGGACGCACACATGATTTTTCGTAATGGGGTGCACACATTCTTAAAGGGCCCTGGTAGACTGGGACCCCTCTGAATGACTTGGGTCCTTGATTACTCAGGAACTTGCTCCGTTTTTTTTTCTCTCGAAATGAATCGGCTTGTTCGGCGTTCGAATCTTGCATACGCTTAATTGTTCTCAGCACTGCAAAAACGGAGTGTGGTTGAAAATGTCGAAGAAGAATATTAATTTGCATGAAACGAGCTGCAGAAATAACCAAATTGTGTCAGAATTCATAAGACCTTGCAAAACTGGATAATGCGTTGCGTTCATGTGGTTTTATAAAATAAGGGTTATATGTGCATCGGAAATTTAGCTAGCCAGCAATGACAACATAATACGCGGTCATGTCTCTTCGATGAAGTTTATACCTGCTTTCCACCAATGCTGTCTCTTCTTTATTGATTAGTTCTGCATGGGCGCCACATTTGGTACGAGACCTCCAGAAGAGGAAATGCTACACGTGGACCTCAACATGCTCCGCACACCAATTTCTTTGGAGGCCCTTTTCTCACAGAGGTTATCCAGAGATGATACTTCAGTAGTAATATGACAACCATCACTGGCGGATCTAGCCCACCGGTTTGGGGGGGGGCAACTTTCGGTTTTCGGCGTCAGCCCCCCCCCCCCCTCCCCCTCCCCCCAGTGGCGTACTTAGGAATTGCATCAGAGGAGGGGTCGAAGGAATTTGGAGGGTGCCCATTCTGCCACTATTTTTTGTTAAAAGCATCGGATTTCTACCACTATTTGTCAAATGGACCCATTTTTTACAATAATAATTAATGACAACATAATTTCCTTTGTAGGGGCCCCAGCCTACCTCCACCGCTTCTAAGTTACGGGATTTTTGTTCTTGTTTACCAAAACGTTCATGTTCACGTTCAACGTCTTGTACCACGTCAACGTTCGTGCACGTGTACACACTGGCAGATCCGATTTTGTCAACTCTTGCTGTAAGCAGAACTTGAGCAGCATAGAACCCTCGATGCGTGTCAGAATGTACTATGCTACCATATTGACTTCGAAACAATTATAAAAAATACCTTTAAAATTGGAGATTCTTTCATCCAGACGAAATTTTTTAACCTCGGCAAAGGTTACTGCATTTTCATTCAGTTTACTTCAGTTGGTTTCGGGGGCCAAAAGACACTATGGCCCCCCTTTTAAGCGCTTCGGGGGAGCCATGGCCGGAATGGCCCCTCCCTGGATCCGCTAGTGAATGTAGCCTGTCTCTTCATCTTAGCAACCCCAACACCAACATACGAAACATGCTGCTCAACTGGACTCAACTGGTCACTCACACAAAACATCCTGTTTAAATTCCGCTTTCGAAATCTGGCTCACTGGGTCCGCTTGCCCGTTACTGGCTAAACAAACTTCATGAACCTATCTGACGAAGGAATAATGAAACTGCTGATTTCGTCATCTCTTGCTGGCAGAACTTCAACAGCATAGAACCCTTGATGCGTCAGATTCTACTATGCTACCATATTGGGCTTCCAAACAATCATAACAAAATACCTTTAAAATTGGGGATCATTTCTCCCGGAAAGCTATTTTTTAACCTCAGCAAAGGTTGCTGCATTTTAATTAAGTTTACTTTTATTGGGTTTTTTTTTGGGGGGGCCAAAAGACACTATGGCCCCCCTTTGAAGCGCTTGGGGGGGGGGCCATGGCCGGAATGCCCCCCCCCCCCTGGATCCGCCAGTGACCACCATTCCTTCCTAACTTCGGCATTCCACTAAGGATCTGCCCTTAGAAATTTCCCTTATCCAAAGTTCCTGTACCGCAGGTCGACTACCCAAAGGACCTGCCCTGCCGATCTGTCCCCTTTTCTAGGAGTCGGTCCTTCCTCTCATCCTCTACTTCGCTGACATAGTCCCTGCTACCCTTCGTGTCCTAATTAAGGATCTGAATTTAACTTTTCTAGAGGATCTGAGCTTCCTTTCTCCAGAGGATTTGAGTCAGACTATTCTCCACTAGAGTTCCGAGTTTCCTTTTCCCTAGAGCAGGTAGCTCTCCGCTTCTCCTTAGGATCTGACTCAATCCTTTTCCAGAGAATATGACCCTTTCTGCAGTGGATTTAGGATTTATTCTCGTCCCTCCCCGCAATAGATTGTGATGTACAGAAAGTCTGAAAGAGGACAAACATGACCAAATTGGGTGGTTTCAATGTCCATGATATTAGCAACGCATTCGCATTCGCATTCAGCATCCTATTCGCATACTCTCCGAATTCGTTCATTTTTTTCAGGATATGATCTTTGTCGCTTGCAAAAGTAAGGCAAACAACGATTCTTCAGTAGGACGAGCGGTTCGATCTCCAGAGGTCCAGAGAGGTTACTCGGGTCAAAACGGTGTACCGCATAAAATTCGAAGTATTTCACTTAGCCGAATGATTCCAACGCCTAGATATCCGCAGTCCATCAAAGATGCAGCACATCGAATTACGTGAACTTCAATTTCACAGTTTGATCTCAGGTCACCGAAGTTGATTTTACTCATGCACTATATCTATTTACGGGGTACCGAATAAAATAATGGTGACACATTGGATATACCTGATTTTTGCAGGTCATAGTCTACATAGCACGTACATAGAGCACATCGATTAAAATGACCCATTATGGCCAGTGATTCATCACCGTTCGCCAAAAATCCCAAAAAATGCAACTATACCAAATTCTTGTGTACACGATAATTTCCGCAAAATTTTACTTCGCACGACGAAAAAACACCCAGACATTGGTTATGCCCATGGATGCAGCACATTAAAGCGTATGACCTATAATCTCATAGTTTGACGTATATTCGCAAAATACTGTTTTGACCATGCATTATTGCCATCTACGGGGTACCTGATAATACCTTCCTAAATACATTCATCGGATGGACATTAGCGCCAAAAAATATCCCATCGGACAAGAAAGCAGCACATACAAGCATGTCACCTTCAAGTTCACCATTTGACCTCAGGTCAACGAAGACTTTAACATTACACCCTATGGGAAAATCACGGTGTACCGAATACAATTTTTCTGAATACATTTATCGGACGGATATTAGCGTTGAATAATCGCCCACCGAGCAAGGACCGTCATGTGACCGTCAGCAAGGTCCGAGCATGTGACCGTCAGCGCCAGCGTTTGACCTCGGGTCAGGTTTTATGAAATTCAGAAAAAGAAAGTAGTCCACTTGGGTACCGTATGTGCACCAAACGAAGCATTGAATGTAGACTATCTCAACACTGATGCATGTACTAGCAACACAAGAAGCAGCACACTGCGTGATCTGACCTCTATCGATGACACATTTCATCAGGTAGCACTAGCGTCCCATTCAACAACGCATTCAGAAACGATTTCACCAATGTCCTCCGATTCGTCTGAAAATTTGACACAACCTTCGCAGACATGCATCCCGCATCCCGAAACCATGTTCTGCTACCACGAACTATTTCGCCTTCAGAGGCGAAAAGGTCAGCCAGGTCAAATCTGGGGTACCGCATAACTTGCCGGAGAATTCACTTATTGGAATGATTCAAACGCTTGTGCCACCGCAATCATGGTGGCATGCAGCACACAAAGTCAACTGGTTACTCGAGGTCACCATTTGACCTCAGGTCAACGAAGACTAACATTACACCCGATGGGAAAATCACGGTGTACCGAATACAATTGGTTGTCCAATGGTTCACCAATGTCCACCAATGGTGGACATTGGTGAATTCGTTTCTGAATGCGTTGTTGAATGGGATGCTAGTGCTACCTGATGAAATGCGTCATCGATAGAGGTCAGATCACGCAGTGTGCTGCTTCTTGTGTTGCTAGTGCATGCATCAGTGTTGGGATAGTCTACATTGAAAGCTTCGTTTGGCCCACATTCGGTACCCAAGTGGACTACTTTCTTTTTCTGAATTTCATAAAACCTGACCTGAGGTCAAACACTGGCGCTGACAGTCACATGCTCGGATGTGCTGCGTCCTTGCTCGGTGGGCGATTATTCGACGCTAATATCCATCCGATAAATGTATGCAGGAAAATTGTATTCGGTGTACCGTGATTTTCCCATAGGGTGTAATGTTAAAGTCTTCGTTGACCTGAGGTCAAATGGTGAACTTGAAGGTGACATGCTTGGATGTGCTGCTTTCTTGTCCGATGGGAGATTTTGGGCGCTAATGTCCATCCGATGAATGTATTTAGGAAGGTATTATCAGGTACCCCGTAGATGGCAATAATGCATGGTCAAAACAGTATTTTGCGAATATAGGTCAAACTATGACATTGTAGGCCAGACGCTTTAATGTGTTGCATCCAAGGGCCATAACCAATGTCTGGGTGTTTTTTCGTCGTGCCAAGTAAAATTTTGCGGAAATTATCGTGTACACAAGAATTTGGTATAGTTGCATTTTTGGGGATATTTTGGCGAACGGTGATGAATCACTGGCCATAATGGGTCATTTTGATCGATGTGCTCTATGTACGTGCTATGTAGACTATGACCTGAAAAAAATCAGGTATATCCAATGTGTCACCATGATTTTATTCGGTACCCCGTAAATAGATATAGTGCATGAGTAAAAACAACTTCGGTGACCTGAGGTCAAACTGAGACATTGAAGTTCATGTAATTCGATGTGCTGCATCTTTGATGGACAGCGGACAGCTAGGCGTTGGAATCATTCGGCTAAGTGAAATACTTCGAATTGTATGCGGTACACCGTTTTTGACCCGAGTGACCTCTCTGGACCTCTGGAGATCGAACCGCTCGTCCTACTGAAGAATCGTTGTTTGCCTTACTTTTGCAAGCGACAAAGATCATATCCTGAAAAAAATGAACGAATTCGAAAAGTATGCGAATTGGATGCTAAATGCGAATGCAAATGCGTTGTTAATATCATGGACATGTGGTTTTAGCGGAAATAGGTGCCATACATGCACTGGGAAGCACGCAAGATTTTCATGATGGGAAGGTCTAGGATGGGTGAAGATGCTTGAATTTGTATTTTGAGAGCAGGCGGTGGTGGTAGTGATGCTGGTGGTAACGTTGGTGTTTATTTCCCCCCCCCACACACAACAATTGCGGAGAGTGATAGGGCTGGTTCGAATGCTACGGGTGGAGCCTACCCGAAGTCCCAGGGTTGATCTTTATGTTCAAGTTTTCGAGTTCCGGAAAATAATATCAATCCTGAAAGGAACCGGCTTGGGTGGCTTCTATGGTGCGCTGGTTAATAAGCATACCAAAAAAAAAATAACGAGCAAACCCAAATATTGCAAATATTGAACGGGGCATGTCTTCCAGCTCCCTCCCCCATCTTACAAGAGAAAAAAGCCCAGTCGATCTGCCCTGTGTCTTCTTCAGAGGATCTGCCAGATCCTGTGCGGCAGCAGTACCACGATAATCTGCGCTGGATCCGCGAGGCGGGCCGACACGATCTGGTGGTGGGATCCCAGGCGCGGATCCTCTACAGCGATTGTCGAGGACGCTCCGCCACTGCGCTCGCCTTCAATGCGGCTGTAAGGAGCGGCACTCTGAAGGTTAGTGACGGTTCGCAGCGACATTCCGAAGGTAACGGATCCTCACCGATGCAGTCTGAAAGTAAGTGAGGATCCGTAGCGGTGCTGTGTTGGGTGTCACACGTCTGATAGCGACACTGTGGATATGCCATAAATGATACCAAGTAATTAGGTTCCAAAAAAGTGGTAAAATGGCCTCACTCACTCGTATGTATTTACAGGAAAAATACAGAATCAAGGGTGTAGCTTTGTATACTTCGAGGCAGCGGGCACTTTACACTCCCATTCGAATCACATCTCGTCACGCATGGGACACGAGTTTGTCCTGGTTCCCACCAGGTGTCATATGCGCCCTGGCTGGATGCTGTGCCGCAGGGTGCCGTCATCATCAGCCGAGACCACCATGACGTCAGCGGTACTGACTCTCCGTACCGCGAGACCTCCAACGTGTACGACGGCTCGGCCTTCACCGCCGACATGGCCGTGCAGAATTGCATCGGGGACGCCTTCCGCGGCGCCACCTGGGTCTCTCTGCACAACGGAGGCGGTGTCGGCTGGTGAGACACCAAACGGTGGCGAACAAAACTTTTAGTATCTGCTTCACTCACCAGTCTTTCCTCAGGCGGGTGTTCCTGGCAAAGCATTGTTTCCATAATCTGTAGTGTACACCATCTGCCTCATAGTGCATTTGTTTCGGAGCCCAGACAAGAGGTGCAGCCAAGGGGATGGGACCGCCCCCTCCAAACATATAGCATCCGAAGATACACTAGATAAAACAATATGTTTTTTTGATTTTCACCACGCGAAAACCTAAATTTTCGTAGCGCATTATCAACTTCAGCAAATTATCAATTTTTGTTCTGAATTAAATAGAAGGATCAGGTAATCGACACGACGTAGCTCCGTCCTTGAACTTTCAGAGCTACTTGGAAGAACTACCTCTTTCGGTTGACGTTTCATTTTGGATCAAAGGGATCAATATCGGGATGCTCTTCAAGAAAACTAAGGAAATCAAATTTGAATCGTTCCCTCCCAGCACTGCAAAGGATAGCATTTATAATTACTAAATTTGCAACGCGGGTGTCCTACGGGAAAAAAATAAACACAACACGTGTGCTGTTCCTCGCGATCATTTCGCCGACCCGATTACCAAATTGGTGGACGCAGCCTGAGATCTCATCACACATTGGTGGGCCTCACGTATGTCGCTAGAAAAGAAAAGAAAGTGGGAAGGCGGATAGAAGTGTCAATTTGTACGTTAGGTATTTGGGGAGCTATTGCCGCTCCTTTAATGGTCGATATCTCGTTCATGTCTTCTAAATTTAGCATGAGGTCGTATGAAGCTAGCCTCGTCAACAGTGTAAGCTCCCATAGCTAATATGTATATTGCCTTCACCTCTCCCTCTCCTCTCCTTTTCCACCACCAATCGGTTTGATGAAGATCATCCGTTGAAGGGGAATGGCACAAAGCATAGACTAGCACCACCATGTATATATGTGCATATATACATGTGCATCATGCATATATGAAATATCCAGTAAGTCTTTGATCTCAGTATATCTAGAGATTGATACCTCAGCCCAGGTCAACCTTTTTCACACCACTTTACCTGCTACCATGATCTCATCCAGCTTTACCACTGCCACATGTCCATAGGCGCACCGGAGGGGGGCCCAGGGGCCCCCCCCCCCCATGAGACCAAAGTGCCCTTTTGGCCAAAAGTGCCCTTTTGACCGAAAAGTGCCCTCTTGGCCGGAATGTCCCAAATTTAGCCCAAAAATCACCTGCCTTATGTGCCCCGCCTGTGCCAAAGGTGCCCTTTGTTATTGCATAATGCATGCGGGCCCCGCTTAACAAAATCCTGGCTGCGCCACTCCAAGACGATACTTATCCCACAACTCCACGTCCGAATTCAATATTGTGCATATTCAATACGCGACAAGATCCCCCTTGCCAACCGGCCCCATTGTAACATTCAGCATCGCCGCATGAAAACAGCGGAAGACAGCATCAGCCTTTTAGAGGAGGGACGAGGTGACTCACGCTCCCTGCCATGTACCGACCCATAGATAACATATGTAATGCACCAGTTATCTGATGAGGGATCCAAGCACCTAGGCTCAGGGGTGGATCCGGGAATTGTCACGGGAACACATGTCAAGAGGGGCGCCTTTGCTCCGAGGGACACCTCTGGCCGAAAAACTCGATGGGAGTGCACTCGTGCCTTCCCAGAGGAGCACTTCTTCCTAGCCGGAGGGGCGCCATTTTCTATGGGGGCACGTGCCACCAGTGCCCCCCCCCCCCTTGCATCCGCCTCTGCCTAGGTGTCACGCACATTGTACGCAGCTCACGTGTGTATTACTAACATAACATACAAACAAAGAATAGAAAAGCGGCCGCCCTGTTTCAGGGGGGAGGTGATGAACGGTGGCTTCGGGATGGTTCTCGACGGGTCAGAGGAGGCGAGTGGACGGGCCAGCAGCATGCTGCACTGGGACGTCAATAACGGAATCGCGCGCAGGTGGGGCCTGCTGGAACGGTATGTCGCCTGTTGAAGACATCGCTGGAGGGGACGTTGATTATGTCGTTGCGAGAGGATGTCACAGGTCAAGTCGGTTGGTTGGTTGGTTATTGGTTTTTACGACACGTCGACCATTGAGTCATGTAGCGTCGCCAATCTCTCACGCCGATTGGTCGCGGGCGAAGAGTAGCGACAGGTGAGACTCGAACCCACAACCTTTCGATTGTGAGACGAGCATATTACCCCTAGACCACTCGTCCTCACAGGTCAAGTCACGACGAGGTATGTCACATCTGAGGAAGGTTCACTGGGAGATGATGTCGTGGATGAGGTCACCGGACTGGAAGCCACAAGTAGGGAGGTCCGGTAGAAGAGTAGGAAACGGGTAGCGAGGTACACCTGGAGTCGGTGCCCTGAAAATGTTTTTTTTTCAATTGAGGGGGAGTAGGGTGATGCCAAAAAGTCAACTGATGTGTTAAAAAATGTGCAAATGTATGTGGATAATACCCATTGATGAGTTATTTTCTTTGACCCTTGTTGATTGTTTGATAATGGTGATGTTAGAAGTGTACCTGTTGCCTTTACCAGTCGGCAGCGCTGCTGTCAGAAGCCATGCACGCTTTTAAAAACGCAAATCTCACTCATAGCCTGTAGTAAAAATCAAAACAAAAATTACATTTAATGATTTCAAAAAGAAAAAATGATGTCAAAAACAATTGTCATAAGGTGTGGGTCTCCACTCAAATTGCAGGGCACTACCTGGAGTTGATGTTACCGTGGTTAACACGTGTTGCAACCGTAGCACTGTATGACTTCCGAGTTGGACGCGTCGATGTATTATCAGAAAATGGATCGGCAAGCTTTTAATTATCCGTATATGGTTCAATGTGCACAGGTTTAAAATCTACAAGGGAACTCATTCATAAAACCCCACATTGCCCTTCAGGGTGGCCAAGGACCCTCGGAAGCATGCAATTCTCAACACATGATTAGGTGTAAAATAAAGGAGCAAGCTCCTTCTCAACGAAATGAAGTTGATTAACCTCCACCGCAACCTTATTCAACACTTGTTTTTACTTTTTCTCCCACCCCCTGACAAGTGGAATGTTACAGCCAAACGCATCGTGTGTTCCCAGAAAGCTTTGCGAAAATTACTCCCGTGCTACACCGCTGCAGTTGGTGCCTGAAATGATTGGCACGGTTCCCTCGGTTGTCCATGAATCACTAGAGCATCGTCATTTTCGCTTTCAATCCTGTGTGCGAATTGCATCGACCATGCTTGTTGCGTACCAACAGGGGCTTGAAGGCCATGCCACAATATATAATGCAAGGCCGGCTGCACGGCCGCCAGTCTTGTGATCAATGAGTTGTTTGGTAACGTTGCCGAGCATCACGGACCCACCTGGCGTCTGGTATGCGGCAATGCCCCCGCCCAACGTCGGCTGCTGGCCCATAGTTGACTGAAAACGAAGACAAAATCGACAATGCTGTGAAGAACGACAAGACACCGACACCCTTGCAAATAACGGTAATGCGGTGGATACCGTTACAAATAACGGTAATACACTGCACTATTGAAAAACTGTAATATCTTGACGATGTACCCCACCATATTGCAAACATGTGTGGGGGATCATGGGGAAGAGCGTGGAGAGCGCAGTCATGGCTCGTCAGATATGAGGTACAGGACACGCACAGGCTTCATTTGTTCAATAGAAATAACGAATTAGCTTATTTTCGGCGCATCAACGTGAGTCTCTCGAACTGTGTGCAGCCCATTATCACTTTATCACTTTATTGAATTTCACTGGAGGTATTTGATCATGAGCGGTTCTTGCTCCTCTCACTGCCGAAAAGAAAGGCACGCAGACATGATCATGAGGACCACCTTCTCCTTTAAGGGATTGGTTGGTTGGTTATTGGTTTTACGACACGTCGACCGTTGAGTCATGTAGCGTCGCCAATCTCTCACGCCGATTGGTCGCGGGCGAAGAGTAGCGACAGGTGAGACTCGAACCCACAACCTTTCGATTGTGAGACGAGCATCTTACTCCTAGACCACTCGTCCCCTCTCCTTTAAGGGAAAACCAGTGCGTTTTTACCCCCCCCCATATGCTTGCATTTATCGTTCCATCTCCCCACCGATACACGCTGAACCATGGTCGTCATTTTACCCTTTGTCTGCCCTTCACGGGGTAGTCACAGAACATCCACACGAAGACGCAGACGGTCGTCTGTATAGCTGATTGCGGCATTTGGCACGAGGCGTGCTCAGAGTGCCCGATCAGCTGTTGCGGTTACGCGACGTGTCGGCAGGAGCTGGTCGGGCAACGAGAACGCCGAGCTGGCTATCTCGCGAGCCATGCAGGCCGAGCCGCTGCTGAGGGTCACACGAGCCCACCGAGTGCGACAGGACGACCTGCTGGACCACGCCCTCTCGCAGTGATTCGCAGCTCGGCCAGCGCAGCACACAGCACCGGCCCCGGCCCAGTGGCAAGTGCGCTACTGAAGGCGTTCTGATTGGACTACGACAGAACGCTTGGGCCAGTGTCCACATGTGCGAACTGTGCTAAAATAACGGCGACGATTGTAGCTCGACTGGCTGGACGTAAGCGAGGATATTCCGTACATTTCAGTGTAATGCTTATAATATCCTGTACAGACGTACTGCAGTTTTTAAACGTCGCGACGTGTTGATCTGAACTTATAAGTGTGGTGTGTGACCCCGGCCGGTAGCATTATTGAAGCTTTGATTTTGGACTCGTGCGTCCCCCACCACGACTACCTGTGTAACCACATAACATTGACACGTCCGGCAGTCTTCTTTAGCGTTAATATGCGACAAGGGAACTTCAATATCCCTTCGATCGAATGATATACATTTTACAACACGCTTGGATGGCGTAGCGTTATGTACGCTAACACGTGCACAATAAACAAATCGTGTATGAGTGTATGAGTTTATTGCGCGGTCGACAGTAACTCACTGCATAACCTCGCCTCATAATAAGTAACAGCCTGGCTCGGTAAACGCCCACGGTTTGGGTTGCACAAAGTGTCTGGGCCGGCGGCCCTGAAAGCCCACAACACCGACTAGAGGGGAGGGGTGAAGGCCCGCTCATCCAAGGGTGAACGCATGCCCCGACCCCCGCCCATACCATCCCCGTAGTGTACGTTAGGCCCGTAGCCGGGCATGTGCGGCATGCGCGGTCGGTGGTGCGGGAACATGCCGGGGCCCATGGGCCCGGGCACGCCGGGCATGAGGCCCAGCAGCCCCGGTTTGGCCGGCGGCATGTTCTGATACATCATGGCGCGGTTCATAGCATGCATGGGAGGCATGACTGGCGGCCCGGCCATGGGGGACATGGGCTGCGTGGGCGCGGGCGCAGCAGCGGCGGCGGCGCGGCGTGGGTCGGCCGCAGCGCGCGGCTCGGCCCGGTAGCGCGGATCCTCACGCTCCTGCACCATAAGCCGCTCGTACTCGCGTGCCGGCTCGGTAGGGATCACCTTGGCGGTGGGCGGCCGCTCCTCCTGCGAGCTGGTGCGGCGCGCCACCTTGAGTCGCGGGTCGACACGGGCCAGCGGCTCGGCCACTCGGTACCGCTGCTGCGAGTAGTCGAGCCGCTCCACCGTCACGTGCACCACCACCCACTCCATCGGCGGGTGCGAGTTCACCGACGCGTCAATCTCCACGCACGGCTTGAAGTCGACCGGCTTGAAGGGCAGCGGCAGATCTCCCACGTCCTTGTCGAAGTCCATGGCGCCCACGTCCCAGGCGGGCCGCGCTGCCACGCGCATATCGCGGTCCTGCAGGCGCAGATCTACGTCGCGCATGCGCTGGTCCACGTCAGGGGTCGGCCAGGTGGCGGCAGGCTGTGGGCGACGTAGGTCTACGTCTCGACTGGTGGCCGCCTTCTGTGTGTCGGTGCCTCCCCACCGCGGCTCTGCTCCGTGCGAGCGAGGGTCAGCGTCCCGAACACCACGCGGATCGCGCGCGTCCACGTCTCGCACGGCGCGAGGATCTCGTGAGTCTACATCTCGCGTAGCGCGTGGATCTCTTGAGTCCACATCTCGTGCAGCTCGGGGATCTCGTGAATCAACATCTCGCGAGGCACGAGGATCCCGCGAGTCCACATCTCGCGCTCCACGGGGATCTCGTGAGTCAAAATCTCGTGATCCACGGGGATCTCGCGATCCACGGGGGTCTCGTGCGTCGACGTCCCGCGTACCGACATGTATGGCTGGTCGGTGGTCTCGCGGGTCGCGACCGTCGTGTGGCCGCCTCGCCTCGTCGCTGCCCTTCCTGGGCTGGTGTCGACCGGCGGCGTCCCTCCAGGGGTCGCGCTCGTCCGAGCCAGAGCGGCCGTCCTGCCAGGAGCGGCGCCGCTCGGACGGCCGCGAGGACCGCTGGTCGCGGTCGCGCTCCCGCCGGTGCCGATCGTCCGGATCGCGCCGGCCGCGCTCATCTTTGGAGGAGTCGCGACGCGTCCGGCTGACATCCGCGGTGGCCGACTGACGGTCTCCGGTGTCGGAGGACCTGACAAACAGAGCGATATCATCAGCAGGTCATCAGGAGAGAAGTGTTCACCACAAGGCGCAGCACCAGAATATCGCGGTAAATAACATGCTGATACACGGGCATGCTGATGCAGTGTTAGGTGCAATACTCCCTTTCGCATAATTCTGAAATTCGCATTTCGTAGGGTGTAGGTATCAGCTGAAGACGTTAAAACTAGCAATGACGTTGACATAATGGTTCATAAAGAGGATGCTACGAAGACGGGTCCTGAACGCTAGTGGCACTTGGTGACATAACTTACTTATGAAACTGCCAATATTATGACATTGTTTGGAACTGTGAGACCTGCAAATACTCTTACAAACAAATACCATTCTGCCACATCTTATGGGACTAAATTGATGAACCAACACATCTTTCACGGAAAGTCAAAACAAGATTTTACAAAGCATTGGTTTCTACTTCAATCATGCTTTTTCAGGACACCGTTCTTTCGAGTGATCGAATTATTCGTAGTGGAACAGGTGATGCCAGATACTAATGTTACATAAGGTCCTATACCACACTTGTTTGGAAGTGATAAGTAACGCAATAGTTTTAGAAATTAAGTTCACCAATTTTAGTGCCCAAAATGTCAGTGTGCCAAGATGATTGGGATGGAAAACGACACACAGCTGGGATTGCCTCTTCCCCTTACCTTTAATAGCAACAAATAACTTCCATCGCCTATCGTTGCATGCTCAGATGCCATTAATTATAAACAAACTGAAAATATAACTACACGAACACATCTCACTTACCTTCCACACATTGGTGTCTTACGTCACAGTAATTACGTCTGCACCAGCCACACCATTCACTATTTATATGAATAATATGCTGGCACAAAACGTCATTTCTGTCCCTTTTACATGCAACCTCATGTTCTCACACAATCAGATGTAATCTTCCACCCAACACCCTCAAGAAACTTATTTTTGGGTCATTTACTATTTCATCAACCCTTAATGTCACGACGGGTATGACGCGTGAATAATGGAAAATGAAAGCATGAACACTGCCTCTAATTGGTTGAATAAAGTTCGCTGAACTGTTAGAATCAATAAAATTGTTGTCCTAAAATATGTGAAATCTGGCCGAAATTGAATAAAACCCATCGCTAGGGAGGTGTTCAACAAATGGTTGGTTATTGGTGCTTCAGAGAGCACCGACAGACAAAGCATATGGTGCCTGCACAATTTTCAACAAAGCGGCTGGTGTATAAATGGAAGAAAGACGGGGAAATCGTGGTGATTTGGATAATCTAGTGCTATACAAATTCAAACCTACAACACTAATCATATCCACAAGTACAAATGTTTAGGAACAGACCGCCTTCTGAAGCCGCCTTCTGCATTGCGAGTTCCGGGTGCAACGTAAGCTGCGAAGCACGGAATATTTTAGGACTTCCACGATACAGAGCGCAGGCAGCGGTGTATCTCGTACTCGACCACCACGAGATGGACTTCACTCAACAATTGTGTGTCTGCAAGCATGAATGCCGTACCGTGGGTCCTGATCGGCGGTGCTTTGTCTGATCGTGGTCAACAGCTGGTTGATGGCATCGGCAGGGTTCATGGTAGCGACGGCACCGGTCCCGGCAGCACCGGCGGCATTGGCGGCATCATTCACTGCACCCATCCGGTTGGGCTGAAAAAAAAACTCAATGAAATGATACGTAAGATTAAATCCATAGCCGTCTGACCAGTAGGGTAAGAACATCGGTTGTTACAGATCAAACCCTTCAAGGGAACAAGACACCTTGGAACAGGATTGGACAAAAACTCGGTCCCAGATCGGCAATAGCTCGACCGTTGATTGATGCAAGGATGCAAGGATGTCGCTCGGCCCTGATCAAGTCTCTTCCGTGTCTCTCTTCGTCTCACCGAACACGGGCACGACCAGCACTTCCATATGATCTTTTACCAGCATGTGCTTTGTTGTGTCAAAACGTCTTTTAACAGTCGGTACGCCCTGAAGTATAAATAATCCATGAACCTTACAAATTAAATTGGCTATATGTCTACATGACAGATGGCAAAAAAACGCAAAGCCAATCCGTATAACTAAGCAGAACACTTATAAATCTACATCATATTGCCGGCTGTGGAAATCCAAGGCTGTGATATGGAGAAAAACATGATAGTAGGAAGCTACAAGTCTTCCATTCCGAATCGTTCACCGTGTAGCCCCTTGTTCTGCCACTTAAACAGCATTCCAAATATGCACAAACTTGTGGCCAAAAATATATCTTGGGAATATATGATCAATATGCATGTGTACATATGTGGAAGCAAAACAAAAAAATGCCGGATCGGTTCTTTTAATAGACAGCCGCTGTGAATTTGATGGTGATCCTCGGAAGCGTGAAGTGTTTTTTCCTGCCCAAATCGTGGACGAGGAGTACTACACAGAACCCGCAAGTTGGTAGACATGTGATAGTATTAAACCGAAGCGATTCACATCGACAACATACACACATCACCTCTGCTTGGTATTGATCAGCGGTCCGCATACCAAGGAGTGCCCTTTGACCTCTTCCCGAGATAAAACGACATGATCACTCACCTCACTCCAAAAATGAAAGGATCCTCTCTGACGAGTACACTCCTGAGACAAAAGGGATGGACCTGCACCATCCCTAAGATGGACGTGGTGCCCCCACTCGCACCCAGCAATAGGCGCTGAGATGGCAGCGCGACATCACCCACCTCAGACGACATTTTCTTGAGCACGTCGGTCAGTCGCGGAACGTCGTCGTCGTCGCTCGAGTACCAGTTGTCGTCGGCGGCGCGGTCCTCGTCATCCTCGGTGGGCTGAGGCGTGTCCTAGGCGGACACGTTCAGGTCAGCATGGCTCAGCAAATATCATTGTACACCGCGAGTGCAGGGCAGCACAGGCCAGCACACAGCACACACGGCAACACGGGCCAGCACAGGCTAGCACAGACTAATAGAAACCGTTCGGTGCGCCGCCAAAACATGCGGACCCCTATTCGGAGTACATCCAGATCATTGACCACATCCCTTCCCTCTGCCCCTAATTAACAAGTGGGGAGAGCACTCACGTCCTAGCATAACTCCTGCTGAATCCAGAGGCGATAACGTGTGCACCCCAATGCCATCCGATTGCATCGCAAGCCCAGCTGCCTATGTACACATGCCCATGCATTTTGGAATCACATCATGTACACGTGAGATGGCTGTGGCAATGGTATTCATTCTGAAAGCCCAGACACATCCTGTAGGTGCTTACCACTAGAGACCGTATACGATCCTGTACCAGCGATCACAGTGATGGCCACACCACCATCACATAATCCTATCACCACCTCACCATGCAATGGCAGCCACAGCTGTGGGCTGAGCACACCACACATGGCAGCTGTGACCAACCGAGACCACAGTCCACCACCTACCTCTCTGGGTGCGTGCTCTTTCTGCTGCTGGTGGATCCGCAAGTACAACTGGCGCTGGCTTGCCGGCAAACTGTTGATGAATTCCATGTTTGGTGGCTCGTGGTCCCGATCTGCGGCCGACGGGCCATTCGGTGCAGCCGCGCGCTCCGACGAACCGGGTCCCTCCTGGAACTCAGGCCTGTCCTGGGACCCGAGCCTGTTCTGGGACAGGAGCCTCTCATGGGACCCGAGCCTGTTCTGGGACAGGAACCTCTCATGGGACTCGAGCCTCTCCTGAGATCCGGACCTCTCTGGCGAGTCCAGTTCGGCTGGCTCGGTCGGCTCGGTCGGCTCGGTCGGCTCGGCCGGGTCGTACCGGTTCGGGTCGGGCGGCGAGCCGTTGACGCGCGGCGGCGAGCGCGACGCACGCTGGCCGTCGTCGTCGGCCGACCGCCGCTCGACATCGTCGCGCTCGGCCGAGCCGGCGGCGCGGCCGGCGCGCCGCTCCTCGCGCCGTCGCCGCCGCTCTTGGTGGCGCTCCCGTCGCGGAGACCAGTCGCGCTCCGCGCTGGTGCGCTCCTGGTGGCGCTGCTGACGCCGCTCTTCGCGCTCGCGCTTCTCCTGCGCGCGTCGCTCGCGCCGTTCCCGCCGCTCACGCCGTTCCTCCTCCTTCCGCTCGGAGCGTTCTGCCTTGTCCGACTCGCCGCGCTCTGGCCGGTCAGATCGCTCCGACCTGTCCGGCTTGTCCCCTCTGCCAGCCTTGTCCGGTCGGTCAGCCCTGTCGCCCCGATCCGCCCTGTCCAGTCCGTTGCCTCGCTCCATCCTTTCCGGCCTTTCGCCCCGCTCCATCTTTTCCATCCGTTCGCTCCGGTCAATCCTTTCCGACCTCTCAGGGCGCTCGCCCCGCTCCATCCTTTCCGGCCATTGTGCCCTGCCAGCCCGATCCGTCCTGTCCGGCCGCTCCGAGCGGTCGTCGTGCTCCGGTCCGGGCCAGGACAGTCGGTCCGGCTGGTCCGGACTTGTCCAGTTGGGTCGATCGGAACCGGACCACTCTTGCGCTGGCACTGGCATCATGTCGCGATCGTTCTCCAGGTTACGCGGGTCGAAGGAGCTCTTCACTGCAGGCGAAGACAGCTTCGAGTCAGGCTTCACAGCACAGGGGATGCACCAGCTCTGGATGAGCGGCGTGGCGTGATGTCATGTCGTGTGGCATAGTGTGGTGTGGTGTGGTGTGGTGTGGTGTGGTGTGGTGTGGTGTGGTGTGGTGTGGTGCGGTGTGGTGTAGTGTCGTGTGATATGGTATGGTCTGGTGTGGTGTAGTGCGGGGGCGCTTGGTGTAATTTGTTGTGGTGTGGCGTGGTGTAATCTTCTGTGGTGTGACGTTGCATGGTGTGGTGTGGTGTGGTGTGGTGTTGTGTGTGGCATGGCCGGTATGGTGTGGTGGAGTGTGATTTGGTCGGTATGGTGTAGGAAGTGGTAAGCACTCCTAGTAGAAGCATCGACGTCCGGAAACGGCATTCAGTCTTGTTCATTTGATGAGCACGAAATGATCATAGAAATTAACATGAATACGTGGTACCCAATATCTTAGAGTGGCAACTGTTCTTCACTATTTATGAGCATCGGCACCTGCTGACACATGGATTAGCAACTTGTCACCCAAAATTGGCCTTGCAATTTGCTACTGGACTATTATAGCTAAGTAGTAAACAGCAAATATCAAGTGTGTTCGTTTTTGTCCAAACCAAGATGTGCTGCAAAACTGTGGCACGTAGAATTAAACGAGATAACTTGCACGTGTCACGTGCCACAGTTGTTCAGAGCAGCTCGGTTTGGACGCGACTGAACACGCTTACTGTAGAGTGCGGTGAGTGCACGTCCACGCGCCTCCCTCACGGCCGCACGACGGCGCGGGGTGCCTACCGAGATGCGCGGGTGCCTACCGAGATGCGCGGGGTGCCTACCGACGGCGCGGGGTGCCTACCGAGGTGCGCCTTGCGCGTCTGGTCGAAGTTGGGGAAGGTGAAGTCTGGTTCTTCGTCCATGTCGCGTTTGGAGATGGCCAACTTCATGCGGTGCAGCGCGTCGCCACGTGTCATGCGCGGGAAGTCGCCCAGGATCTCCTTGGGCGCCGTCTCCAGGTGCTGGGGAAGGCAGCGGCCGGTCACGAGCTACACCGAGTGCGCTCAGCAGTAGGGATAAATGCACCGGGGCTGTGTTACTGGCAGAGGCCGGTCAGGAGCTATACTGGGTGTACGCTGAGCAGGAGGGATAAATGCACCGGGGCTGTTACTGGCAGCGGCCGGTCAGGAGCTATACTGGGTGTACGCCGAGCAGGAGGGATAAATGTACCGGGGCTGTGTTACCGACCACGACAGCATGCATTGTGCTCGACACAGAGGGTCACTTGTATACTCGACAAAATTATAGAACTAAGTAGCAACAAGGGATTTTCTGTGAAATTCAAGCGTTGATTGGTGCCGTTTGTGTTATTTCTAGACAGATATGCGTGCCACAGTACGCGTCATGCTTCATATCCTGCGAGCAGCACCATTAGTTCGTAGGTGCTGACGGAACCAGACCCACGCTATAGCAAACGCAAACAGGCGAAAAAGGCATGGAAACTACAGTAGATGCATAGCTTAGATATATCCTGTCAAATTAGTACGGAAGCGAAATTAATTGAATCCGTTAATAATAAACTGCATGTAGTCAAAGAACATATCAGTGGAGTTCGTCAACGAAATACAGTTAAACGAATAATGAAATGAAAACAGCGCGATAAGATCAAAGTAACAGCGACTAAACAAAACTAATTGAATTGAATTTTTTTTTTAATCCATCAGCGACGAACAGACTCACTATAAGTACTCCAAAATATTACGATAAGATTTCTAGTCTGAAGTGCAGCCTTACATAAGCAAACTTTAAACATCCAACTTTCCATATATCTTCCGTTACCTTCAACAGAATCGACCTCGTGATGTCGTTGAGAGGCTGGTGACTGAACTTGCACTTCTCGTCGACAAAACACTTCGCGCCAGTTTGGAAGAACTTGCAGGGAAATCCCTTGTGTAAATAGAGACACTTCTCCTTTTTCACACAGCAGTCCATCAAATAAAACTTGCATAGCTCCATCTTCCTCGGAGGGATGGCAGAATGCGAAAATGAACACATTCGTCCCTGCAACCATACCCACCACTTATGCGACACTGGCGCGTAAACAAGCAGCACCACCAATTACACAAACACGACAACGAAACACTCGCATGTCAGGGACCGTATGTTCATATCTGCCAATTAAATAAAGCTCCCAGCCTTCTGTTAGCTTCCAGCAGAATCTACACGTTATTTCAGGGTGCCAAATACACTGAGTACGTGAGGCATACGTACGACATACTATTGCAATGTGCGTAGAATACAAGACTGACAATTTTGAAAGATAACCTAATTTGCGAAACATTTAAAATATTGTGCCACACACTGCGAAGAGTCTGGCAAACCACCCTGATATCTCGGGACAGGTCAACGCACCACATGTCAAGCCACCACTTTACAGAAGGGGAAATTGAGACGGAGACGTGCACGGACATGGGGCCAGAGACGAACACAGAGCCTGAATGGTGCCGAAAACACAGGTCAGAGAAGTAGACGGAGACTGAGACGGAGATTGAGCCCGGGATGGTGCCGGAGACAAAGACCAGAGAAGTAGACGAGGACGGAGACAAGTGCCGGAGACAAAGTCCAGAGAAGCAAACGAGGACGGAGACAGTGCCCGAGACAAAGACCAGAGAAGTAGACGAGGACGGAGACAGTGCCGGATACAAAGACCAGATAAATAGACGAGGACGGAGACAGTGCCGGAGACAAAGACCAGATAAGTAGACGAGGACGGAGACAGTGCTGGAGACAAAGACTAGAGAAGTAGACGAAGACAGAGACAATGCCGGAGACAAAGACCAGAGAAGTAGACGAGGACGGAGACAGTGCCGAAAGCAAAGACCAGAGAAGTAGACGAGGACGGAGACAGTGCCGGAGACAAAGACCAGAGAAGTAGACGAGGACGGAGACGGTGCCGGAGGTACAGGCCAGATATGCAGATGGAGTCAGAGACATAGCCTGGGACACAGTTCCGGAGACACAGACTAGAGACGTAGACGGAGACAGAGCCGGAAATGGGGGATTGAGCCAGACGCGAGACCACGGCGACGGAACTGACCTTCTGGCACTTGCCCTGCATGTAGTAGCTGCAGATAGCCGGCGACCGCTGCATGGGCCGGTCCAAACGGCGCCGCTTGTTGAAGCGGCCGTGACCCATGGCCATCTCCTCATCAAACTCGCTGTAGTCTTCCATCATGCGCGCGTGTCGACCGGGCGGGCCGTCGTAGCCGTCATAGCCGTCAATGGGGACCGGGACCGGGCCCGGGCCCGGGCCGTGACGCGGCGCCTGAAGCAGAGGCTGCTCCCATCACAGCACTGTCAGAGACTGCTCTCATCACAGCACTGTCAGAGGCTGCTCCCATCACAGCACTGTCAGAGGCTGCTCCCATCACAGCACTGTCAGAGGCTGCTCCCATCACAGCACTGTCAGAGACTGCTCCCATCACAGCACTGTCGGAGACTGCTCCCTCACAGCACTGTCAGAGGCTGCTACCATCACAGCACTGTCAGAGACTGCTCTCATCACAGCACTGTCGGAGACTGCTCCCATCACAACACTGTCAGAGGCTGCTACCATCACAGCACTGTCAGAGACTGCTCTCATCACAGCACTGTCGGAGACTGCTCCCATCACAACACTGTCAGAGGCTGCTACCATCACATCACTGTCAGAGACTGCTCTCATCACAGCACTGTCAGAGGCTGCTACCATCACATCACTGTCAGAGACTGCTCTCATCACAGCACTGTCAGAGGCTGCTCCCATCACAGCACTGTCAGAGACTGCTACCATCACAACACTGTCGGAGACTGCTCCCATCACAGCACTGTCAGAGACTGCTACCATCACAGCACTGTCAGAGACTGCTACCATCACAACACTGTCAAAGGCTGCTACCATCACAACACTGTCTGAGGCTGCTACCATCACAGCACTGTCAGAGGCTGTGCACGTCACATACTGTCAGAGGCTGCTCCCATCACAGCACTGCCAGTGGCTATGCACGTCAGACATTGTCAGAGCATGTGCATGTCACACACTGTCAGAGGCTGCTGTCATTGCAGGACTGTCAGGGGATCCGCACACCACAAAACTGTCAGAAGATGTACAATCAAAACACTGTCAGATGATATGGCACATCACAGCACTGTCAGACAGTACCTCAGGCAGTAACGAGAGAACAGCGCATCACATTCTGAACAGTCATCACATCATTCTGGCATAGCTCAACGAATGTTCTCAACTGACTAATCATCACCATCAAATCCCAAATTCATCATGATCACAAAGCAATGGTTTCAAAAACTTGTCCGGTACAATGAAGCAAATAACGGGTCGAGGTGAGTCCGTTAACTTCGGTGGAGTTCTCGGCAGTCGTTCATATTATGTCAGATTGCCAGATGCACACATGCCACGGTCTATCTATAATCGGTCAATGGTCATGCCATGTGGCCGAAACCGCTTGGGAATGCATGCAGACATTCGTGCACTGATCTCCCCCCCAGCACATGCATGCACACGACAGCAGTGTTCAACTTCACGATCGTAGGAGACCAAGTCAGGATCCAAATACAATTTGAAATTGAAATAGCTTCCGAATCCTGATAAACATAGGCATCAAACTCTGATTCGGCCTGCTTCGAGGTAAATAATAACCTGAATGTGACTAGATTTACATTGTCTATTACACATTCTCCAGGGATATTTTCTGCTTAATTCTGACGCCTAACAGCCACCATGCACATGTATTCTGCAGCCTGGCTGGACATCCTGCATCACAGTGTGTATCCGAAAACAGAATCATGCTTAAGCAACAACCCTATTTGTGTCAACGGATGCATGAGAATTAGGATATGCGGGTGTGCTTAATGTTATGTATCTTCAATACCTCTCGTATTTGAGAGCACATGTAGCGCTGTATTTATCACCGAGCCAGCAATATAACCAACAGAGCAGCGCCACGGTTGTAGCAGACTCTGGTGTGTCACGACCCAACCGTCATCAGCTGGCAGCGACCCGGCCAAACTCCGCCCACCGCACCATCGACAATGAGAGCTGCTTGCACAAGTGGCGACACAGCTCACGTCACCATACCGCCAACTTGCGCACCTCGCAGCGGAGGCTTTCAAAGGTGGGCGGTATTAACATTATTTCAGGCAGGGTCAAGGCCTCAATGTCGAACCAACCTGGAGCGCTCCATACTGGCTCGCCGCCCGTGCTACGTTGCCTATCCATCACTGACACGACGTCGCCACTAGAGCTCATCATGGGCGGCGCTATCGCAAGGCACCATCTAGCATTAAGGTAGTGGGCGTCACATCAAGCGAACGGACCTAAAAGCTACAGCACACCCTAAGGGGTTTCTTAGCGTGGCCATTAAGCATTGCATACGGTGTTTGTAATAGCATGCCTTCTAAAAGAAAAGGGCAAGTTAAACACACATCATGTCAGCAGGAATAAGTCCAAACATCGCAGAACTCCCGGCCTTGTTCGCATCGATATTTGTTTAATTTATAAAAGCATGTGAATGGAAACGAATCTGCATGAAGCAAACCGATTAGACTATTATTAGGTAAATTTGGGCCACAAAGTGCATGTTCTTAATGAAGCAGACCACTTGCTTGCAGCCACCTTATCTCCGTTTAGGGGATGGAAACCCAGGCGGCAGGAAGCCGACCAACTTTCTCATATCTTGAGGAGATATTTTTGAGCACTGCAAACCCAAGAACTACATTAAAACCAACCTGCCTTAGTAAAAGTTGGTCAATTTTTTAAGGTAACCTATGTTTTGTTTCTCGTCTTCATTTTCATTTTGATTCTTTTTGCTTTAGTTTTTCCTGTTTGCTAAAAAATCTCCATTTCGGTGGGTTTGACCAAAATCACCACCCCATGGACCAGTTATAGTGAAACAGAGCACAATTGCCAGCAGGGTGCTTAGCTACCTTTAGCTTTGGTTACAGCAGAGCAAATAGCTACCTTTCGCTTGGGTCGAGCCTCCTCGTGATCGGTCCACATGGAGCCGGCCTTTTTAGGCTTTTCGTCAGCAACCGGCTGCGTTTTCTGCGGCGACGTCTTATCGGTGCCAGGCGTCGTCTTCTCGGCGTCTGCGCCTGCGCCGGAGGTCTCCTCGCCGTCGTCCTCTAGTTCCCCGTCCTCCAGCTCGCCTTCCTCGAGAGCGGCGACCGACTCGTCCGGAACGGCGTCGGCCGCCGGTTCCGACCCGATCGAGCCCTCGTCTGCCGAAATGGACACGGCACCCTCGTCCTCGAACAGGTGGGCTTCGCCCCCGTCACCGGCCATCGGCGTGGTCAGGTCGGCAGAGCAGGGCGCGCCGTCCGAGCTCGCCGGCAGTGGGCTGATCTTCGCCGGCGGCGGGCTGACCTCCACCGGCAGTGCCGCAGTCGGACCTGCGCACGGCTCGCCCCGCTCCATGTCCTCCACGATTTCCAGCCTCTCGTCATCGGTGTCCATCACGCCGCTGTCGAAATGGGTCGGAGGTGAGTCCAGACCTTTGGCCACGTGCCAGATGCGAGAGGTCAGAGGAGGCAAGAAGCGAGAGGTCAGCTGGCAGTCGTCAGAGATCAGGTCACAGATCAGCACACGACAAAGCTCAGTTGAAAGCCGAGATCACGGATCTGAGGTTAGCATCAGGGACCACCAGTCACTGGTGTGAGGCAGAGGTCAGCCAAGATGGTAGCTTAGATTAGAGAAAACGGGGAAAAACGCAACACAAAATGGTGTAATTATTTTTGCTGACACTGCTTACACCTCCAAATGAAAAAAAGGAGAGGATAATTTTCCGGAAAGGACTATGTTCTGGATGACAAAAATTATGGAACAGCCTATTTTCCAACACTGGAGAGGGGCACTTGTCTGAAGGGGCGCCATTTCCTTGGAGCGGCTCTACTGATTTTGAGAAGACAAAATTCCAGGGGAAGGGGGCGTGTAACTCATGGTGTTCAGTGGTGCCTTCGGTGGAAAATGTGTACCAGGTGCACTTGAGCGTCCAGGAAGGGCGCCTTTTTCAGTCAAAGGGGCACATCATCTCCATGGGGAGGGACATGTCCCTGCGCCTCCTTGGATCCGCGCCCATAACTGGAATGCTCGCTAGCGATTTTACCTTGCTATATGGTCGGTTGGATGCACCACTGAAGTATGAAAGTTGCCTTTTTCAGTACCTATGCAACCTGAGTAGCCTAAGTTTCATTGGATATATGATTGGTTGTTTTCATTAAGACATCCTCCCCAGTTTCATAAGATGTTGGCAGCTATGCAGGCCGGTCAACACTGTGATACACATGCTCGCACCCTTGCTGCACATCCCAGTGCCGGCCTGTACAGAGCTTCAGCAAACATTATGTTTAATAGACTCTCGCCCAGTGGAAGTAGAACAGGCGCGTACAGCAGGCCTTACTGAAGGGACACGATTTAATGATCGGCCGACATCAATAAAGCAACTCCAAAAGGTGTAGGTGCCCAAAATATATACGCAATTCAATCGAACAAGGAAAGGGGACCAGATACTCACAAAGAATCGCAAGGGGTATCCCAAAGGCATCCTGTGGGCATCTTCAAATACCGAGCTTTTCTAGTCTTTTTTTTTGTATTGCAGGGCCATCGATTGCCAGACGGGTACAAGCCAGGGCCGGACACAGGGCAAGGGACACTGGAGGCAGTGTGCCAGAATTAATTTCCACTTGAGTATCTAATACAAACAAAAATATATTTTTGCTCTTAAATGTGTAACTACAATATCGGATGGTAGATAATGCATCTTCTATGGAACCGTATAACTCTATGTCTATGTCTGCATATGATTCTATGTCTGCATATAGTTCAACATCACTGCAAAGCCTATAAGTGGCAATTGAAAGTCATTCATGCCAGCTGTGTTTTTATTATCAGTAACCCATTTCTTGGTGTACCGATATAGACCTATGGAAGGTGTCAGCAAAAGGCTAAATATCTGACATAGGATGTAAATAATTGTACTGCTATGTGTTGTTTTCCACCCAAATTTCTGAATTTAGACCCACTGACTGAGGCATGCGCCCCTCTCCCCACGGAAAGTGGCGCCCCTGATCAGGAAAAGACAGTCTTCAGGAAGGCATTAGTGCATTTGCCCTCAACCCGTGGAGGAATTTTTTTTTCAGTTTTCAGTTTTTCAGTTTCAGTAACCCCTTTTAGAGTTTTTGAGGAAAAAGCGCCCCTCCAGTATGCTCCAATGCCCCTTCGGCTCAACGATTTTTTTCAGCCGAAAGCGCTCCTTCAGGGACTTCCGCGGTGGCGTCCAGCCGGTGAAAAGTCGCCCCTCCAGACGAGTGTCCACGAGGAAAATTCTTGAATCCGCCTTTGGTACAAGTCCGTGCGTTCCCCGGGTGTATCTGCGAGGTGAGGACAGCAGCCGGGTACCATGAAGACGAGTCATCCGTGACTATGCTTTAATGCACCTACGCTCATGTACTAAATCACATACAACGGAGTACTCCAGGGCATCAGCAGCACCCAGGGGCGGATACAAGGTGTGTGTGGGTGGAGGCACGTATCCCCCATGGTAGGGTTGCGCCATTTCGGCCGGGAAAAGGCCCCCCTCCGGGAAGGCTCGAGCGCACCCCTCGATTTTTTTTTTCCAGCCAGAGGCGCCAATCAGAAGGCAGTGTCCCCCCCCCGCCGATGTGCCCCATGACAATTCCTGGATCCGTCCCTGGCAGCGCCAGGGATGGAGGTGGGGGGGCATGATCGTTTTTGGGTACATTACTTCCATGCAACACTTATAGGCTGCTAAGCTTCATGTTTTGGAGGACACGTCCACCTTCCGTCATCCCCCCCCCTCCCCCTTGGCACCGCCAATGCAGGGTCATACCATCCTCATGGTAGAAAATAAGAAACTAAACCAGCACCTAACGTCTCCCTTTAGTGCCCATGTACATAAGGTGTGTATTACGGACTAAGGAATAGCCGAATTTTTGTCTGATCCCCTCTTGTCGAATTTGGCCCCACTCATCAAAATCTAGGTTACGTCACAATTCAGTATAACATATTTTTGTGTATCCATTGCAAATGTAGGTATGTATATAAGGGACACTGGGAGAGGACTCCCGAAGACATCCATACCACTGGGAGGTGTCTTGCATCCCATTCGATACCGCCCGTAGAGCACACTCGCGACAAAAATTCCCCGTCACGCTGCGTGCGCGGGCATCGAATGATTGGCCGTCGGTACTGATGACGTCAGCCCTGTGATTCACACGGCTACCGGCTGACGTCACACCAGCATCGTCCAATGGACGAGCAGGCCTGGCAGGGCGGATGCTCGGCTCCAGGCGGAGTGGACCAGTCTCCCACGTTCAAATTCAATGGCAGAACTTCGGCCAAAAACTTGGTCAGCCGCCAAATGCTTTGACATAGCCGGCCAGCCTCTACCGAGCTAGGTGCCAGCTGACTCGGCCAGCCAACAGCCGAATGGTGGCGTTTGCGGCGACTCGAGGCGTTCGTCTTACCAGCGGTCACAGGTGACGTCTAATGACGTCGATGGGGAGGGCGTATTACATGACACCCAATGCCAATGTTAATCGCCTCTGTCAACTTTACATATGCCACGATCAGTGGCGCAACCAGGATTTCAGTTCGGGGGGGGCCAGGGTTGGAGAGCGGGCCCCCTCGCAAGCGGGCCCCCTCATGTTTTTAAAAAGTCTGCGGAAAACATGCACTTACTTTTGAGCGGGCCCCTATGTTTGTAAAACTTCGCAGAAATAAAAGCACTTTTCCGGTTTTAGCGGTTCGAGGCGGGCCCCAGGTAAAAGCGGGCCCCTGGTTCTAAGCGGGCTATTGGTTCAATGCGGGCCCCTGGATCAAAGTGGGCCCGGTTCGAAGCGGGCCCCTGGTTCCAGAGAGCCCCTGGTTCAAGACAGGGCCCCAGATTGAAGCGGGCCCCTGGTTCTAAGCGGGCTATTGGTTCAATGCGGGCCCCTGAATCAAAATGGGCCCCGGTTCGAGGCGGGCCCTGGTTAAAACGGGCCCCCAGATTTTCAGTTGGTTCAAAGGGCCCCTGATTCGAGCCACAGATCCGCTTCGCGGGCCCCTAGCCAGGGCTCTGAGCAGGGTGGCCCACTCCGAGCCAGGGGCCCGCTTCGCGGGCCCCTGGCTCGGAGCGGGCCCCAAAAAAATTTCGGGGGGGCCATGGCCCCTTGGCCCCCCCCCCCTGGTTGCGCTACTGGCCACGATCTTAATCAGGGGTGTTGTTTTATATACTTCTGAGGGAGGCAAGCACCCCATACACACCGTAATTCTTTAAAAAAAAAAGGTGACCCTCAAAGGACACCGGGCCTATGAGACCGCATGGGGACCAAAAAAAACTGACTGGGGTCGTCAGAAAGCGAAATGGTTTTTTAAAAAAAATGAATAAAAAGACCGGGCACTAAATAAACACATCGGGTCTTCAAAAACGCGCCCGTACATAAAAAATACCGTCGGTGCACAAAAAAGCAACAAGACGCCCCTAACAATAATTGGCCCGAGTCATAAAACACATCCACAGACGAAGAAAAACTCAAATGGACCAAAAACAACGCCTAGTAAGGGTCCCGGTTCGGTGATCAATCCGAGAGCGTACTTAACCAAAGAGATGAGGTGCATCAAAGCTCAGCGGATATCCGGATTTCTTAATCGCCAACAATGTGGGAAGAAGAGAACTAATAATCGAATTGAATTAATGGATTTTCCCAACGAACCACCATAACGAAGTATTCCACACGTGAAGTATGAATTTAACAGAAATGATGCAATTAGAGGTCATCAATTCAAAATTAAAGTTAATCACAGCAGGACAAGGTTAAGACAGTCTTTCTTCACCAACAGGGTAGTAGAACACTGGAACCAGCTTCCAGGAACAATTGTCAGTAGCAACACACTGAACATCTTTAAAAACGGCATAGACAATCATTATAAGAATAGGGGGCTTGTTTTTCTGTATTCCAGGGTGGGTTGATTGACAGATTTGGTGGGCAACTGGTTCAGTGTACCAAGTGCAACCAAGAAGGGCCCTTGTGGCTCATAGTTGCACTGATCTTTTATGTCTTTATGTCTTTATGGCACAAGACTGATGTCGCAGCAGTTAGAAAAACGTAGGAAACCTAGCAGAAACCGGAGAATCACACGAAGTGCGGCGAATGCGCCGAATGCGCAAGGCGGTTGTACACGTGCACGAACGTTGGCGTTTTGATGATCGGGCGTTATGAACTGGAATGCCTGAAATTTGAAGATTTTAATTTTTTATTTGTACAGGTATAATTTCAGCAGTCTTACTTATCAAGGGATATCAAAGGAAAAACATTCGAACAGGATGGGGGGAGTCAGGGTTGAAATCCGGTGACTCAGAAACGATGTTGGTAGATTGGGCCCCTTCACAGGATAACTAAGTTGGCTACTAATTATTATATTTTTTTAATGGGACCTTTTAAAAAAATTGTGGTCGAAATCCGGGGACTTTTTCATGTGGGTAGGTGGGCCCCTCGAAATACGCCCCCCCCCCCCCCTCCCCCCCATAGCGTAAATACAAGGTACGCCATTGGGGGCATACCACATGAGTTCGATATTAAAATAATGGTTCTTCGTTAGATGGGAGACGTCGAAACGAGTACAATAGAACATCAAAACTCTCCCTGGAATTAATGTAGTTCAAAATACTTCTTATATTCTTCGAACCCAATTTTGAACGAATGGCACACAATTTTTTCGAACACAATTTTGAACGACTGTACCTTTTTGATTTGTTTTGAGATACCTAGTGTAGCCTATATTCGGGATAACGATAAAAGGGCCATGCCATAAACTGGTATGCATAACAGACCATATCGCGGGCAATCCACTTGTCCAGAATGGCTTTGCGAGATGCTCGGTCATCACGATCCCTTATGGTGAACATAAGCATGCTACTTTTCAACGAGAAACTGCTAGAAACGAGGCATGAAGACTTTATAAGCATGCATCAAGAAGCATGTTGATACTTCTTTGTGAAGGATGTCTGTTCAGTGTTCAGGAAGTGTTACAGTCCACCATATTTCACCAATAATTTATCGCTGCGAATGGTTCCATGTTAAAAGTTGAAGTTATTGGGAAAAGACAACATTGGGGGTGGGGGTGGAAGGAAAGTGCCACCCAAAAACATACAATGTACACCCCTGAGATGGCCCCTGTGACTTGTATTAAGACCTAGCATTTAGGTGCTTATTCTCAAGACGCTTTTACCGATGCACCACATCAGGCGTGTCAGCTTTCCGCCTTTAGTGTAAGACAAATGTTTGGAGCTATGAAATTAAATTCTGCCCAATGTCACCCTACATTCCTGAACATACTGCGCCTGGTACTGCTCTTGCAGTATCAGTTTCCTCATGCATCAGTGGAGAATCTATCCCCACGGCATTCTCCACCCACAGCCCAGTTGGGTATCTGGGCCCAGCCTCAATAGCTAAAATTCTCCTCATATCCGGAAAAAAATGCAGAAAAGCTATTCCCGCCCAACAAAACCTTCACGTCCTCGCCCTTGTCGATGATCATGCTCACACACTACTGTAACCAAACATCCCTACAATCGTGTAGGAGACAGAGGAAAAAAATTACAGGAGCAAAAAAGATACATTACTGTTTACCTACGCTGCATGTAGTTTTTGGTTGGCGGAGGCTGTCGGCCGAAATTTGTAGCGACCACAGGTGAGGTGCGGCATGGCTAGGCTTTTTCAAGAGCTGTCGCACTTTCTAGTGTAAATATATGGCGTCGCCACGGACCTAAGATAGCGCGGACGTTTCTAGGCCGTTTTTTCTATGTAACGCCATAGGCGTAATGCAAATTTCACCAACTAGGCTTCATCAAGTCCCCCCCCCGCCCTCCCACACCGCGGCGGTGCCCTGTGTGAACTCACCCTCCCCCTTTATGGCATGTTCCATTCTCTCACACATTGCCCTCGTTCTCCGTGTTCCAGCTAGTTATCACCGTTCCTTGTTCAGCGGACGGCATATTGCTTCAGCGTTCGGTCGGTGAGTGACTTCCGCGCAGAGGCTATGCACACAGGACCGTTCTACGCACGGTACAGCCAGACAGTCGATCCGTGGACGCGACGCTTTCGCTTCTCTGGATACCATGGAGTGCAGTAGCGGGTAATGCAAATGCAATATATGCTGTGGGTATATAATTCCATTGTTGCAAATTACAATCCCTGGTCAGACCCAGCAAAAGGTTCAATGGTAAGACGTTGCATCCTCGTTACACGTTACTCGTTACTCCATTACGTTAAATACGTTACCACATACAAGTAGTTTTGTCATATTTGTGTATGTCAATAGCTTTGCGGATTAGCGCTACAAAAGAGCATAATAACCTAATTGGCAAGACAAGATCATGCGTATATTGAACATAGGTACCCCAGGCTTCATCAAGATTTTTTGCTAGTGCGCCACCCGTTTGGTGTTATCTACGCATTCGAGCGGGGCCTCACCCATCATAAAATTGACCGGCGAGATTCAGGGATTTTTGGATTCGAGGTATATTTCTCTCCATGTAGTGTTTATAAGCGTAATGTTATATTCATGAGGATATACCCTTTCACCTAGTAGCGCAGGCAGAGGGGAAAGGGACCTGGACTAGGGTAAGGTTTGAAAAGATGTCCATGCAAGAACTTGAAATGGTCCAGCGACAGGAGCAATTTCAGTGCGTATACTTTATGAAACTCAGGCATCTCCAAGCACCTATCCACCTGGTGATGGAAAAAAGGGAAGTTTCGGCCCTCATTCTCCCGTAAAAGGGATCTTGTCCGTACACCTGCCTCAACCCAAATAAATGGTGGCTGAGCATATGAATTTGAGGAACATTACAATGGGGCATGATTGGAGGTGTTTGGAATTGTTGAGGAGTGTGCTATGCAATATCAGGTGAATGGTGCTAGATAGGCTGGGATATATAGTTCCCTTGGAACTTGAGAGAATGGATTGATTGTGGTGTGAGCATGTACTTTTCTAGTATCTTTTCTAGATAGGCTTAACCTAGATGGGCCACTGTGGCTCTTATTAAGCCTCAACACTTTATAAACTTTTATTTATGAACCTTATGAACACAGCATCTCGATAATGTTGCGGAGAGCTGTGTTGAGCATAGTCGAATTGAAGATGATTATAAAAAGTAACCAAATGCTCATATTAAGTAACATAGGATCAAAAATCGGTCTAATATATATCGGGCGTGACCCTTCTCGTCTCCGAAGAAGACGAGAAGGGCCTTTTTTTATTAAGATACATCCTTTGAAGAAATATAATGCCGGACATTGCGGAATGAATGTATAATGCCGCATATTGTGGAACCGTTCAGGCGCTAGAGCGCTGCATCATTCGTACATGACACGTTTATTTTGACGCCCATGTTAATTCACCCGTACGGCGTTGACCATAAATCTACTTCAAAAGTGGTGAGCCCTATCCATATTCCAAGCAGTGACCGTCAGTTTCGATCTCAAAATAATATTTCAAGAAATCATTAAACAAACGAAGAGTAACAATGGTTCCCAGGTTCTTCTCTCTCCAACATGGGTATGAGAAGCGGGAGGGGGCGATCCAACGTTCGGAGTGGTTATGCCAAAGTTGTCACCTAAAAAATTGTGCCATGACATCGCCTCTTGCTGTAATTTTCATGTTCCCAAACTTACAAGGGAGTATTTTAAGAGGGAACTACCGCAAGAAGTTCTTAAATAGCCACCGAAAGCACCATTTGCCACAGAATATTCCAGCCAACTAGAGGTATCCATATAGAAGTCAGTGTTCGAATCGATCCAGTAGGGCACTTGACCTGTCGTAGCACGAATCAAATGCCTTGCTTCTTGTTCCTTGTCCTCGCAGGGGTGTGGGCCACTTTTAGAAAATGGTCAGATCCCAACAGACAAATTCATACCACCTAAGGATACAGCTACGTTGATTCTCCAAAATCCCCAGGATGGGGCGAGACAGACTCCTTGAAGCAGCGCCCATATTGGAATGTTTGGGAGGAAAAGCCACCTCATCAGAACTATACGGAGAGCATTGTTCAAAAGATTTACTTTCACATTCGCGTACAATTTATTCTTGTTTCTAGTGCCAGAAATGTTGCCAGGCCTAAACACGAGTGTGATTTCACATGTATCGTTCTTAGCAATATGAGCTGATGATTTTTACGTCCACGGTCATCCAAATGAATATATACTCTAAACTCCAGAAACTGAAGGCTCTGGAGACGCCTCGCAATACCTCTTACTTGTAATTTTGGAGTGCATCCGGTGAGACAGCCGTGGGGAGGAGCTTATCGCATTTCCTGCGAGCAATTGTATGGGCTTACGAATAAATGTATAATGGAAAGACGTCACTACTTTCGTAAGCACTGTTTCAGAGACGTCCCATCGAATCTGGGGGACCAGGTAAAGTCCAGATGAAGGCAGGTGATCGGAACATTTTTTTTGTTTCTAAGAATGGGGTTCCAGTATGATGAGATAATCGTGTGACAGATGAGCCCACAAACAGATGCTGATTACCTGAATCTCGGGTTTCGGGTGCACAAACTGCACTGCGCTACACCTTTACGCTTAAGTTGGCAATCCCAGCTCACATTCATGGGTTCAGATCCGTGAAAGTGACCAATGCCAAGCGTTAGTTTGACGTGACCTAGTCCAATATATGCGCTCCCTGGGGCGGTCGAAATATGTCAGTGGCCAGACCATGGGATTATGGAAAAGCATTACGAAATAACATTTACAACTTGTATTAAACAAATGATCTGTTCAGCGAAATGATCATTCACACCAATATCCCAAATATCAAGGGTGGAGACAGGAATGCGCATTCCCTGTCCCAATAATCAAAGCTCTTCAGAAATCGTATATGGGAATCTAACAAGTTTCTTCCCATGCATGATGCGGCGTCATGCGCGGGGTTTCAGATGCCATATTCAATAAGCAAAAATGTCCCGCACGCCATTGACGGGTCTTACGAATCGACTGCCGGCGGGATCGGGCTAGGGCAGAAGGGCGAAAGGGAAAACCAACGAATTGTTGCGGAAATTTGATGCTTCCGCCGACCAACTTGATCAATATTTAATCTCACAGACAGACTTCCTTGCGCCCCTCACATGGAAGCCGTTCATGAAATTGAAATTGTGACTATTATATTCGTTACATATCTTCAGAAAGGGACTAGACTACAACACGCATATATGTATGCAAGCTTCGCACGTGAATTGCACGCCCTGTGAAGTGAATTGCACGCTAGTTTGAAAAAGCCGTACAGCCTGATATATACCAGAGCATATTTTTGTGGCGAGGGTGATCCAGAACTAACCGACCGACCGGAATATATATGCCACATTTGCAAGTTTTTAGCCATAATAATTCGAACAAATCGTGTTGCTTACTTTCTCTTGAGCTTTTCTACCATACTGCGCCAGAACAGCCCGCGAAATTTAAGCAGACTACTTGCAGGCCCAGCGCACCCGATATGCCGGAATAGTGGAGTGTAACGAATTATACAAAAACTTGGGGGATTGGGGAATTGGGGGAGGGTATTTGATGACCAAAACTTGATGAAAAACCGTTTTTATCTGGTGAACGTCGAAATCCCAATAGGTAATCTTCGGTCCTACCGCCGGTGGGGGAATCAATGATTGAGGGAGGCAGTGGCCCTTAGCATATCCGAAGTGACACTCCTGGTCGGGGAAGCACACCGTGTTGGTTTTCCTAGGGAATATACTTCCGCAGTTCTCACGATTGGCCGCAAACTAAACGTCGCGAACTTTACAAAAAAAAAGCATATCTAAATGTTGCTCAAACTTTAGGGCAATACCGATCCAGGATAACGGAGCAGACAATGTTATGATTAGTTTTTAAAATTCAGATATAATGATCACTTGTGCTCAGCTTCAAATGTGGACATCTTTCCTCCCGATCGACGACTGGCGGAACCACGAAGTTTCGGTTTTTAGTCTTTGCATATAATCTTCCCTTGCTTGACCGAAATGGGCCCGCGCGGCCCTCGTTAAGCCACGACACTTGACTATGGAGAAGGCATCTATCCCCGAAGCGTGTCCTTGGATTGCAACTTCGTACTGAAACATATATACATACATACATACATACATATATATATATATATCGCTCTAGAGCAACGGCAATTTTTAACAAACACATGCAGCCAGGGGCACAGCAAATGGGAGGGGGCCCTCCCCTAGCACCCAAAAATACACTAGGTCAGACGAAAAATTTTAACATCTTCACCACACAAAACCCCGAACTTCCGGCGAGCCGAAGGGTTTGATTCTTCATATTTTCTTCGTCGGGCCACCCTTAGGAAAATCCTGGCTGCGCCACCGCATGCAGAAGTAATGCATCCAAAACTAGACCACAAACTGGTGTTCACAAACGTTGCCCTACGCGGGTTCAGTTATAAAATGGATGCCCTGCCAAGACAAATCAGATTCATCGACGTCGGGATATGCAACTTTCACGTGCTTAAAAAAAAATGCAGCTACGGCTACTAGCATTTTTAAAATGACATGATTTTTGATTTTCCAATACTTAACTAGTGCTGAACGTCATACTAAAGTACGAACTTTTTCTCCGGCGGGGGAGGAAATATTCGATTCCATTCTCCCGTTGTCAAGAACAGCGTCGCCCGCACGGACGCGCTGCGGCGACCCGGGGCGCCGACCTCAGCATTGGCCCAACAGTCCGCTACGTGCACACGCCGATCGATTTTCGCGGCACGACGTGCACCCACGGGAGGGGAGGCGAATACAATTGGAAGCTATGACAAAGCAGGTTGTCACACAGAGACCTCGTCCCGCGGTGTGTCGGGAGTGTTTGATCAATCCAATATCTGAAACCCGCCTTTCCATCCAAGGCCGACGCGGCGCCCTCACTAATGCACGCACGGTGGGAGACGGCTCCCGACGCCGGGCAGAGTACCGCGGTGCTCGCACAATTATCCATTCACAGTAGTCCACTGCTGCATACCCGTGAGCTGGACTTGTTCCTTACGGTGTCACGAGGTCACATGTTGTTGAACGTCACAGATCCGCAGCTAAAATTTCGGTTTCCTACGCGGGTTCCGACGGGCCTGCGTTGCTGGCCCAAGAATCAAGCGCCTCGCCCGCCGACCGAGCTGTCATGGCGGCGCTCGCCACTGCCTGCGGCGTCGCCGCGCTCAGGACGGTTCTGATTCACGCGGCGACGCCCGGCCGACGCGCAGAAATCGATGACGCCGCGGCCCCCGCGCCGCAGGAGCCGCAGACCTGCTGGGGTATAAAATACACAGCATACTGTTAAATCGATCACAACATTGCGAAAAAGAAACCGCACATTTCGTGTAAACTCGTGCAGAAGCCCAGCGATTAATTTAGGGGGTAATGAGAAAGTCCACTTTTTAGCACATGTCAAACCCTGCTACTGATCTGATGGAGCTACGGGTCGATTGCCGAATAAATGGCACGCAGCGGGCACAGGCCTTGCGAGCGCAGCGCGAAGAGCTCCGGAACGGCGGTCGCACGTGCCCAAACCAACCTTTCAGATTCGTAAGGTACATTGAGCGGTAGTCCACTCAACGGCTGACGAATTGAATCACATTTCATGGAGCCGCGCGGCGTCGGACTTCTGTGTGTACCACAACAGCGTCTCCGTCCGTTCAGGCACGGCGACCGGAGACAACGACCGGAGCGCTGCCGAGCCCCGCGCCGCCGCCCGCCAACTGGGACGGGCCGTGACGTCATCCGCCGCACAAGCGGCCTCGCCTGCGCGGACGCCAGGAATGTAGCCTCTGCCGGGGATGTGGTAATAGCGCAAATGGAGCTGGCGGCCGGCGAACATACGCAGATGTGGGAACTGTGCTGCGGGGTGAGATTCCGGCCATAATTTGCGGAAGCCTGGCGATCTATGTACGAGAAACTGAGTAAATTTGCCAAACCGCCGTTTTTTTTTTTACTCGCACGAAACACTTCTCCAAATCTGACATCGTTTTATTCAAAATATATTTGCTTAGAACAATCACACGGACGTGATTTATTCCAATTCCAGAGGTTGGCTGTTGATTTGAATTGGAAGTGTAAGGAACTATTTTAACTTTGGCCTCTACACGCCTTTCCTGCCCCTCGACCTCCCAACTCAGATGTTTAGGTTCGCCCCTGGTCGGCAGATATCGTGGACGGCAGCGGTGCGGGAGGAAAAGGAGTTCACCGGCTTCAGCGGCGCAGCCAGGGGATCGAGAGGGAATGGGCGTCGCTAGGCATGGGCGTCGTTGGTCCCTGGAGCATTTGTCCCTGCCGTTTGGATCCCTTTTTTGTTCCCTTGGTAATACTTTTTGTCAGCGTGCAAGGTGATCAAGGTCACATCACATGCCCCCTCCCCCCACGCGGTGGCGACAGCCCGATAGACACGACCAGACCCGAGTCGGCACAACCTGCCTGATACTCCCAATACAATCCCACATGGCACACCGTGGCACGATGCAGCATGATGCCGATTCCTCACGGCATGGTAGGTACGGCACGGCACCGCCAAAGTGACACATGACATGGGTGTCACTTTGTGAAATTGATTGGGGGGGGGGGGACAATTTATTTTTTGATAACATTTTTATCCGGAGAGGGGTATCATCGGCTGAAAAAAATTCGTTGAGCGGGGGGCAGAGGGTGCACTCCAGCGTTTTGGAAAGGCGCCTCCATGGGCTCAATGGTTAGGATTCGGTTTCATTGAGGGGGAGGGGGGAATCAATGATTGGAGGGCCAGATTAATGATTGGGAGCGATTTCCCCCTTAGCGCATGCAAAGTGATACCATTGTGACATGACACGAACCAGCCCGACCCTATCCAGATTCTGTTTCTGTTTTGTTGAATTAGGCTCTTCGGCCTACTCAGGCCATTTCGCGCCGTTTATATCAAATGAATAAAGTTTTAAATCGCAAATGTCAGTCTATAATTCCTGGAACAATTTGGTTTCTCGTAGAAAATTGAAAAGTAGCTTGATAAGAAATGGGTGATCGTCCCCCAACAATGAGGGCAAAGAGAATGGAATGTTGTGTGTGGCAGTAATCGATAAGTTGTTTTCTAGGGCCATGGTATTGCGGGCAGTGTAGTAATATATGTGGGACTGTAATATGAGTGTTACATGATGGGCATGAAGGCCGAGGTGAAGCAGAATAAATAAATATATGTGTGAGGTAAGTGTGTCCTATGCGGATGCGCGATAGGACTTTTTCTTCGTGGCGGTTGATTAGAAATGATGGCGTCCGAATATCGATGACTGGTTTAATGCTCCGTAATTGCGTATGGTTTGTACTTTGTGTCCAGGTTTGGTTCCAAAAATGCCGAATGTTCTGTCGTACTGTTGATTTAATGGCGTCAAAATGTGGTTGAATTTCTGTGATGTGTGGTAATTGTAATGATTGTTTTGCGAGATGATCTGCTTCCTCGTTTCCTGGGATGCCGCAGTGACTGGGCACCCACAGGAAACGGACCTTCACGCCCATCAGATGAAGTGTTTGTAGTGATTCATAAATAGACATATGGCAATGATGTGAAAAAGAAAGTGACGAAAGAGATTGTAAAACAGATTTGGAGTCGGAACAAATGATGACGCTGCGCATGGGGTGACAGAGAAAACGGTTGCGAATATAACGGAGGGCAAGGAGGATGGCATGTCATTCAGCGATGAAAATTGATGTTCCGTTTGGTAATCGATGTTGTTTTTTGTATGTTCCAGAAACTACGGCATTTCCTGTAAGGTTAGCATGTTTCGAACCGTCTGTAAAAACAAAAGGAACATGGTAATAACGAGACCGAATTTGGTGAAATTTTTGTTTGGTATATTCCGGACAAAGCTGTGATTTTGGAGTTGTGGTCAGATAGAAAATGTTTCGTTCGGCTATCTGCCACGGTGGTGTAGTTGGTGGAGAAAGAGAAGTAATGGGTGGAATAGTGAAGTGAAGTTGTTCAGAAAATGTTTTGCCCGAGAAGCCAGTGAGTCCAGTTCGCTTTTCGGCTGGACCTAAATAATGATGATATAAATTTGGGAGAATTTGCAATGATGTGTGTGTCGGGTGGTTTGCATGAAACTGAATTTTGGAGGCGTATCTAAGTGTTTGTTGCATTCGGCGGAGAGCTAAAGGAGGAATTCCCGATTCGGCTTCTAAAGAGATGATGGGTGAAGTGGTCATTGCACCAAGTGCGATACGGAAAAATTTAATTTGAATTGTGTCTAAAATGTGTAAGGAGGATGGGCTGGCACCAGCATAAACTACTGAGCCATATTCAATGATGGGGAGTACTAAGGATTTATATTGTTGCAAAAGAGTGTGACGATCGGCTCCTAAGGAAGTAATGCAGCGAAATAAATTTCGTCGGCGAAAACATTTGTTCTGTATGTGTTTCATGTGTTGATGCATGGAAAGGCTAAGATCAAAGATTACACCAATATCTCACTGCTCTGCCCTCGTCGCGACCGGACGTGTTTTTGCGCTCCCGTGACGAGGGAAAACCGTGAGTGAAAGATTGGGCACAGGTGGTTAGTGGAGGGAGGATTTGTTCTATTGTAGGCCTAGGCTAAGAAAGAGCGGTTATATTGTTTAACTTGAGTATATTAGACTTAGCCTAGGTATTCTAAGCTTCTATAATTATCGATCGGCCACGTGTACGTTTGTAGACGGGTGGAGTGGCCACGTGGCTTAGGTTTCTGTTAGCATAGAGGAATAAGTTTGTGTCTGCTTGGTGTTTTAGTTGAAGATTAAAATAGTGAGCTTAACTTACACTAGGTAGCTTCTAGAATTATCCATCGGCTACGTGGACGCTTTGTAGATGGGTGGCGTGGCCTCGTGGCTTAGGTTTCTGTAGTGCAGAGTCATAAAGTCATAAAGTCATAAAGTGTTAAGGCTTAATAAGAGCCACAGGGGCCCATCTGGGTTAAGCCTATCTAGAAAGGGTACTAGAAATGTACATATTCTCACCCCAATCAATCCCTTATCCCAAGTTCCTAGGACATATCCCAGCCTATCTAGCATCATCCACTTGCTATTGCATAACACCCTCAACAATTGCAAGCTCCTCCCATCATACCCATTGTGCTACCATAGCCCCTGCTTAAAGGGTCTGTGCCATGCACACTTAACATAAATCTCACCCCATCCATCCACATTAGAACTCAAAAACAAGATTTTCCTGTCTAAAAAATTTGTCCACCCTACTTTTAAATACATTCAATGAGGAACTCCCCACAACATCAGCAGGCAGCCCATTCCACTGATCAACAACCCTTTGACTGAAGACCTGTTGTCGCTTAACTGTCCTACACCTCAACTTGTCTAACCTGAATTGGTGACCCCTGTGTGATACTTTAAACTGAAGAGCACCATTTAAATTGACCTGATCTAGTCCTTTAACAATTTTGTACATTTCAATCATGTCCCCCCTTAATCTCCTATACTTGAGTGAGTACATATCTAATGCCACAAGCCTTTCTCCATATTCTAAGCTACCTATTCCACTGATGAGTTTTGTTGCTTTGCGTTGCACTCTTTCTAACTTGTCTATATCTTTTTCTAGGTAGGGGCTCCAAGCTTGCACAGAATATTCCAAGTGGGGTCGCACATATGCTAAGTACAGTTTTTTCATGACTTCCTTGCTCTTATATGTCACACTTCTATTAATGAGTCCCAGCATTCTGAGTGCCCTGTTCCTCGCTGAGCTACATTGTTTCTCTGCTTTAAGGTCTTTTGAAACCAACACACCTAAGTCCCTTTCCTCTTCAATAACATCCAGTTCCCTCCCTCCCATTGTATATCTGAAAGTCTCACCTCCAGACCCCAGATGCATAACTTTACACTTGTCATAGTTGAATGACATCTGCCATTGATCAGCCCACTTTGTTAAGTCCTCCAAGTCTAGTTGAATATTACTAGATTGATCACAACTGTTTGCCACTCCTACCAGCTTGATGTCATCAGCAAATTTGAACACTCTATTCCTCAGCCCTACCTCAATGTTATTCACAAAGATGATAAAGAGAAGTGGCCCTAGAACAGAGCCCTGTGGTACTCCACTCAGAACATCCTTCCAATCAGATTTACATCCATTTAACATTACCCTTTGCTTCCTTCCCCTCAACCATGCTTCAATCCAACCTAGAACTTTTCCAACAATCCCATGTTGCTGTAGTTGATGAATTAGCCTCCTATGTGGAACTTTATCAAAAGCTTTGCTAAAGTCCAAGTATACAACATCCATCCTGCTTTGATTGTCTACTTCTTTAGTAACATACTCCATGAACTCCAAAAGGTTAGTTAAACAAGACCTTCGAGATCGAAATCCATGTTGAGTATCCCTTAAAAGATTGTGCCTATCAAGATGAATCTGAACATTCTGTTTAACCAGATTTTCTAGTACCTTGCAAACTATTGAGGTCAAACTGACTGGCCTGTAGTTCCCTACACACTTCCTACTTCCCTTTTTGAAAATTGGAACTACATTTGCATTTCTCCAATCTTCAGGCACTTCAGAGTATTCCATAGACCGCCTGAAAAGTATACCTAGAGGAACTGCTAAAGCTTTAGCACACTCTACTAAGACCCTAGCATATATATCATCCGGTCCAGAAGCTTTATTAGGTTTTATATTCTGCAACTGCTTTTCTACAGCTTCTGTAGTTATTGTAAGATACTCCAACCTGTCACCTGTCATGGCATGTGATTCAGTTGTTTCTATTCTACCAGAATTCTCTTTAGTAAAGACTGATGAGAATTGCTTGCTTAAGGATTCCACAATATCACAATCATCAACCACTAATTCCCCATCTATCTCCAGTGGTCCTACACCACACTTTTTAGCCTTAAATTTGTAGAAACTAAAGAATCTCTTAGCATTACCTGCTGAACATTCCCGAGCTAATTTGATTTCAGCCAGTCTTTTAGATGCCCTAACACACCTCCTAACTTTATTTCTAGCTATTTGATATGATTTGAGGTTTACCTCAGAGTTAGCATATTTTAGTTTCTTGAATGCCTGCTTCTTTGACTCCAGTAAATGCTTTACTTCCCTGGTCAGCCATGAAGGGTGCTTAACCCTGGTTAATCTAATTTGCCTATTGGGAATGAACCTATCCTGACCTTGAAATAGTTTATATTTTATCATTCTCCACATTTCATAAGCATCTAAGCCTTTCAATAAGTCTTCCCAATTAATTTCATTCAGGAAGATCCTGAACTCATTGTAATTCCCTTTAGCAAAATTTGGAATCAATGTCTTATTGGTTCCTACATTTCCAACATACAATGAGAAGCGTATAATGTTGTGATCACTATTACCCAAAGTCTCTCCTATGTTCACATTTTGTACCAAATTTTCCTCATTAGTAAGCACAAGATCTAACATTTCATTCTCCCTTGTAGGTTCATGTATCATTTGAAAAAAGAAATTCTCCTCAAAACAATCCATGAAGCTTCTTCCTGATTTGTTTAGACCTATAGTTTTGCTTCCCAATCCTGTTATGTTGAAATCCCCCAACAAAACAGTTCTCTCCTGTACTCTCCTACTTATCTCTTCCTGCATCAACCTGTCCGTGTTTTCATTCTGGTCTGGAGGTCTATAGAAGGCCCCAACCCTAAATTTTGTTCCATTTTTGAGAATGATATCTAACCACAAGGATTCTACACCTTCATTATGTACACTATCTTCTATGGAATGACATTTCATTACTTGTCTGACATACAACAGTATACCTCCTCCTATCCTTGCCTGCCTTTGATAAGCATGCATGTTGTAGCCTGTCAATTCAAATTCTTGCAAGTTGTCTCCAAAAATGCTTTCATTAACCCATGCCTCTGTTATGCATACCAAATCTAGCTTTTCAGACAACATATAAGCATGCAGTTCCCCAATTTTGTTCCTAACACTTCTGGCATTGACGTAAAAACATGATAAATCATTCCTTCCCTTGTTTGCAAGACTTCTCTCTCTACCAGCTACATCCCCCCATGACCTGCCCAGTTTCCCTGTTTCCTATTGAGAGCCTCCTCATACCTATTGCTGAGCAATTCAACTCCTCTCTTGCTCAAATGTAGCCCATCTAATGCAAACATTTCAGTCTTCCCCCAGAAATCCCCCCACAAATCCAAGAACCCCACCCCAAGTTCCTTACAAATCTTGGCCACCCTGGTATTCAGCCCAATGGCCCTTGAGTACCACTCTATGCTTGCATTAACCATAGGGAGGATGGATGTTACCATTCCTCGTTTCCTGCTTACAGCTAACATACCTATCAAAGCCCTATACTCTTGTATTGTTTCCTCTGTTTTTGCTTTTCCTACATCATTTACACCAACCTGCACAATTACTGTTGTGCTCTCTCCACTACCCTTCATTACTCCTTCTATCCTATCACCAACATCCTTTACTAGGATGTTGGTGATAGGATAGAAGGAATAAGTTTGTTTTTGTTTGTTTTTGTTTTGTTTTTTTTGTCCTAGAACAATCAAAAACCTAGATACCTATACAGAGGAATAAGTTTGTTTTTGTTTTGTTTTTTTTGGTGGTTAAGTTTAAAATAGAGTTCACTAAAACAGTGTGCTTAAATTACACTAGGTATATCTTCTTGTCCTGGTGTTATTGTATAGGTATCTAGGTTTTTGATTATATTAGTGTTTAGTTTGGTTTAGTTGGAGTTTGCAGCTGGTGGTAGGTGGAGCTGGTGTAGACGGGTGGAGTGGCCACCATATATTTGCATAGTTTTATCTCATAAGTTTATTTTTAACGAGCAGATTTTTAGCTTCTAGAATTATCGATCGGCCACGTGGACGCTTTGTAGACGGGTGGAGCGGCCACGTAGCTTAGGTTTCTGTTAGCATAGAGGAATAAGTCTGCGTCCGCTCGGTGTTTAAGTTTAAGATATACTTTAAGATTAAAATAGTGAGCTTAAATTACACTAGGTAGCTTCTAGAATTATCGATCGGCCACGTGAACGCTTTGTAGACGGGTGGCGCGGTCTCGTGGCTTAGGTTTCTGTAGTGTAGAGGAATAAGTCGTTGTCCTTTTGGTGTTTAAGTCTAAGATAGAGCTTAGGACTAAAATAGTGAGCTTAAATTACCACTAGGTATATTTTCAATATACTGGTGTACTTGCAAAGGTATCTAGGCTCTTTTTATATTTTAGTTTGGTTTAGTTGGAGTTTGTAGCTGGTGAGTCGGGATAACTTTATTTAAATTTTAAAAAAATAAAAAAAAAATAATAAAAATGCAAGGCGACTGTGGGAAGTGTAAGTGTATTGTAGTCATTGCGGACTTGAGTAAGAAAGTAGATATGTTAGCAAGGGAGGTGGGGCATCTGAAGTGTTTGGTGGCAGGGCCCACCATAGGAAATGTCAGCCAGGCAAGCCAGGTGCAGGAGTCTAGGAGTGATAGGGGTGGAGATGGTATAGACCATGACAGTAGAGAGTGGAAAGTAGCTAGACGCCAGAGTACGAGACTAGCTTTAAGGAAAATTGACAAAGGCATTGAGACTAATAATAGATTTGAGGTACTGCAAGAGAGAGATAGAAATGCTGCTAAGGAGGAAGGGAGGAACGACCAGGCAGCTGATGGTAGAGAGGGGGAAGTTTTAGTTATAGGGGACTCAAGAGTGAGGTACATGGACCGTACTTTTTGTAGCAGGAACCCCAACAAACGGACTCGTGTTTGCTACCCAGGGGCCCAGGTAAAGGATGTTGGTGATAGGATAGAAGGAGTGATGAAGGGTAGTGGAGAGAGCACAACAGTAATTGTGCAGGTTGGTGTAAATGATGTAGGAAAGGCAAAAACAGAGGAAACAATGCAAGAGTATAGGGCTTTGATAGGTAGGTTAGCTGTGAGTAGGAAACGAGGAATGGTAACATCCATCCTCCCTATGGTTAACGCAAGCATAGAGTGGTACTCGAGGGCCATTGGGCTGAATACCAGGGTGGCCAAGATTTGTAAAGAACTTGGGGTGGGGTTCTTGGATTTGTGGGGGGATTTCTGGGGGGAGGACTGAAATGTTTGCATTAGATGGGTTACATTTGAGCAAGAGAGGAGTTGAATTGCTCAGCAATAGGTATGAGGAGGCTCTCATTAGGAAACAGGGAAACTAGGCAGGTCATGGGGGGATGTAGCTGATAGAGAGAGAGGTCTTGCAAACACCTCACAGTCACCAAATAGGGGTAGCAGTAGATCAAGGGGGCAGAGTGGTAGCTCATCCAGAGATGATAGAGCTACTCAACATGAAAAAGCCAAAGAGGGTTATGGAACTTTTGTTAAGTGTATGATGCTTAATGCTCAGAGCATTCGATCCAAATTTGATGAGTTCAAGTGTTATGTTGTTGAGGAGAAACCAGATTTTGTTTGCATTACTGAGGCATGGGTCAGTGAGGGATATTTTGGGGATAACTTGCAGGACTATGAGATCCAGGGATACAATATGTTTTCATGCAATAGGGGTCCAGCAGTGAAAGGGGGTGGTGTAATGCTCTATGTGAATAGCTTATACAGTTCTCAGAAAGTAGCAGATGGGGTAAGAAATGTGTCTGTGGAGTCCATTTGGCTTGATGTTGCTGTGGGAAGAGGCAATAGCAATAAACTGAGGATTGGAGCTTTGTATCGATCAGGAACCTTGCCACATTCTCAGCAACTGGAGCTTGATAAGGTGATTTGTGAGGAAATCAGTAGGAACTTTCAGAGGAAATGCCTTATTCTTGGTGACTTTAATCTAAAAGGATATGAACATGTTGGTGTTGGCTCCCCATCATGTAAACTGTTTAGGAAATGCCTTGAAGAGGACTTGTTCTTACACCAGTTTGTAATGGAACCAACCAGGCAGGGCTCATTCTTGGACCTTGTCTTCTCAGATTTAAGTGATTTAGTTCAAGACTTGACTGTAGGAGAAACTCTGGGAAGAAGTGACCATAACATAGTGAGATTTAAGGTACAAATAGCAGGGACAATCAAGGATAACTTGGCAAAGATTCCAAATTTTAACAGGGCAGACTTTGACTCCATGAGAGAGGCTTTAAGTGCCATACAATGGGAAGAATAATTTTTGTATTTAAATGCCTGTGAAATGTGGGAAAAGTTCAAATCTTACTTGAGGGAAATTCAGATTAGACATGTCCCCCAAAATCAAAGGCGCAAAAGAAGTGTAGGAAAGCCAGCATGGCTTACACCAGATTTGAGGAGATCAATTAAGGCTAAGAAAGATGCATTTAGAGTATTTAAGGAAGCCTCACATGTCGTAAATCTAAGGTCGTATCAAAAAGCTAGAGATGCTGTGAAGCAGAAAACCAGAGCAGCAAGGCGGGCAAAAGAATTGGATTTGGCTAGGAACTGTAATGGGGACAGTAAAAAGTTCTTTAGTTTCTACAAGCTAAGTAAAGTTTCAAGCACAATTGGTCCACTGGAAGTAAATGGCACTATATTGAGTGAGGATGGTGAGATGGTTGAGGAGCTGAGCAAGCAGTTTAAATCAGTGTTTACAGTGGATGATGTGACAAATTTGCCAGCCGTGAACCACAGTTCAGTGACAGGTGATCAGATACACAATGTTGATTTCATTGATAGTGATGTTGTTTTCAATTATATCAGAAAAATAAAGCCAAACAAGGCAGCAGGACCTGATGGAATTTATGCTAGGGTATTGCGGGAAGCTGAAAAGGAACTGGCAATTCCACTTACTATAATATTTTGTAGATCAGTTTCACAAAATGAAATTCCAACAGATTGGAAAAGGGCAAATGTAGTTCCTATTTTCAAGAAAGGAGAAAGAGGGAAAGTTGAAAATTATAGGCCAGTAAGCCTCACATCCCTAGTCTGCAAGGTACTCGAATCAATTATCAAAGATATAATAGTTAGTTTTCTGGAAGGAAACAGATTGATTCAAGATACTCAACATGGGTTTAGAAAAGGGAGATCGTGTCTCACAAATCTCTTGGACTTTTTAAATTTTGCTACAGAACAATTTGATCAGGGAAATCAGGTTGATGTAGCATATCTTGACTTTAGTAAGGCCTTTGACAAGGTACCCCATAAACGGTTAATGATGCAGCTTCAGGTCCATGGCATTGCAGGTAGCATCCTAAAATGGATTGAGTTGTGGCTTTCAGATAGACAGCAGAGAGTGATGCTTAATGGTACTAAGTGATCATGGCAATATGTTCTTAGTGGAGTCCCCCAGGGGTCGGTACTGGGGCCACTGTTGTTCATTATATTTGTGAATAGCATTGAATGTGGCCTGAGCAGTAAGGTTTTGAAATTTGCGGATGATTTGAAGATCTTTAGGGCAATAACAGGGCACAACGAGCAGGTTTTGCTGCAGAACGACTTTGACGAGCTTGTGAAGTGGTCCGAAAAATGGCAAATGAAGTTTAATTTTGATAAGTGCAAAGTCATGCATGTAGGTAGGCAGCATATGAAGGCGCCATACTTGATGGATGGCCAAGTACTATCTGTGACTCAGCAGGAGAAGGACTTAGGTGTTATTTTGAACACAAAATTGTGGCATCAGAACAGATCAGAACAGACCAAAGAAGCCAGGAAGAAGGCACTAAGAATGCTTGGGGTGATACAGAGGAATGTGTCATACAAAAGTGAGGAGGTCATCAGGAAGCTTTACTGTGCATATGTCAGGCCACATTTGGAATACGGTGTCCAAGCTTGGTCCCCTAGTTATGAGAAAGATTGTTGGCTTTTAGAGAGAGTACAAAAGAGGGCAACAAAAATGGTTAATGGTATAGGCAACCTGGCATATGAGGAAAGATTGAAGAAATTGAATATGTTTTCACTTAGATATAGAAGGCTGAGAGGAGATCTCATCGAGGTTTTTAAATTTGTTCATGGTCAAGAGCAGGGATATCTAAGGGAAATGTTTGAATTTAACAGAAATGATGCAATTAGAGGTCATCAATTCAAAATTAAAGTTAATCACAGCAGGACAAGGTTAAGACAGTCTTTCTTCACCAACAGGGTAGTAGAACACTGGAACCAGCTTCCAGGAACAATTGTCAGAAGCAACACACTGAACATCTTTAAAAACGGCATAGACAATCATTATAAGAATAGGGGGCTTGTTTTTCTGTATTCCAGGGTGGGTTGATTGACAGATTTGGTGGGCAACTGGTTCAGTGTACCAAGTGCAACCAAGAAGGGCCCTTGTGGCTCATAGTTGCACTGATCTTTTATGTCTTTATGTCTTTATGTCAATAAATTTAAATGAATGTACAAAAGGTATGTCATTTTGTCCAAGGTGAAGTTGTGTATCTGGGTTTGGGCAGGGAGTGCATTTGCTAAAAATCATAGTTGCAGATTTGGGGGCCGAAAAATTGAAACCGTATTTCATGGACCATTGATGTACTCTGTCAAGGGCGTTTTTAAGCCGAATCTAACAATTTTCGTATTTTTTGTCTGAGCACCAAATTGCACTATCGTCCGCGAAAAGAGAAAATGATACATTTGTAGCCATGTCAGCGAAAAGGTAATTAATGATGATGTTAAATTAAACTGGTGATATGCAGCTTCCCTGTGGCAGTCCGTTGTGCATAATATGCTGAGTGGAGATTGATGATCGACATCTGAGGTGGAAAGAACGGCTACCAGATAGAAAACCTATTAAATAATGAGCTAAGTGTCCTTTGAAACCGAGTTGATAAATTTTGAAAAGTAATGCGGGTTTGTAGACCATATCATAAGCTTTGTTAATGTCTAAAAATACTGCCACTGTATGTTCGTGCTTTTTGTAACCAAAGCGGATGTCCGTTTCTAATCTGATGAGATGATCGACTGGGCTGCGTCCGTGACGAAAACCACATTGGAATGGAGATAAAAGAGAATTTATGTCCAGGTGCTAATCATTATTTCAAGAAGTTTCCCCAAGCAACTGGTAAGAGCAATTGGCCGAAAATTATTGGGGTTACTGTGATCTTTGCCGGGTTTTGGAATGGGAATGATGTTGCTGTATTATGATTTGACCATAATGAATTTGACCAAATGTGTCTAAGATGCATTGTTTGGTGTGGTCAGAAAAATGTCGAAAGAAGGAATAATGTAATTTGTCAGGCCCTACTGAAGTGTTACCGGCGGAGGAAATGGTATTCTGCAGTTCGAAAAGTTGAAAAGAAGCATTGTAGTCCTCGGTATTGTCGGATTGGAAGAGTTCGAGATTGGTGTGAAAAGTGTGTTGCGCGTTTGGTAGGAAATTAGGTCGGTAATTTACATCGGAGCTATTATGGGCTATGGTATCAGCTGTGGTATTTACTATGGTTTGTGGGTCTGCAATGGTGAGATTGTGGATTTTGAGGGCCGGTAGAGATTTAAATGGGGAGCGTCCGGACAAGCGTCGGATTAATTGCCATATTTTACTCAAAGGTGTTCGAAAAGTCAGCTGCTGTAAATATATGGCCCATGAACGGCGCTTGGCATCGCGAATGATGCGGCGGGCCCTCGCACGTTCGCGGTTCCGGATGTATAGATTTTCTTGATCGGGATGTCGTAAATAATTTCTAAATGCTCTTTTTCTTATCGCAATGGCTTTTGAAATTTATCGACACCACCAAGGTACTGGTTTCCTTCTTGTGAATGGTTTTGTAAGTGGAATAGTCGTGGAAGCTGCCTCGAAAAGTGTATTTGTAATTGAGTTGATGTTTTCGACGGGAGAAATGTTCGGGTTGTGTTGCATATAAGAAAGTTCCTGAAATGTTGTCCAATCGGCTTTTGAAATTTTCCAGCGGGGAATAAAACTGGGTGTAGTGTCAGTCGCCGTTAAAAAAGTGGGTGTTAATTTTATGGGGTAGTGGTCGCTGTCATGGATGTCGGTTTCTATTGTTCAATCAAAGTCGTTTGCCAGGGTGGGGGAACAAATAGATAAATCAATGGCTGTTGCTGTATTATGTCCAAGGTGAAAAAGGTTGGTTCTCCGGTGTTAAGTATTACTAAATTATGCCGGTCTAAAATTTGTTCAATGATGTGGCCGCGAGTGTCTCCTTGTGTACGTGCTTGATCCCAGTCTGGACTGTGTGCATTAAATTCTCCGAGTAATACGAAAGGGTTCTTGAAATGTGCTATAAGGTTTTCGAAATGTGTCAAAATATTTGTGTTGTCGGTGTGTGGTGGAATATAGATGGAACACACATCTATATTTCTACCATGTAAACGCAATGTACAAGCTCCGGCTTGTAATTGTGTATTAAGTGTAATTTGTGTATGTGTGAAATCATTGTTTATGTAAAGTGGTGTACCGCCACTGCGATGTGATCCACGGACCTCGTCGTGACGATACAGTGAATAATTGAAAATATTGAAGTTATATGTATCATTTGGCAAAAGCCATGTTTCTTGGAGTGCGATGAGAATTGGTGTGAGAATACTGAAGAAAGCTTTCATTTCGGCCCATTTGGATAATAAACTATGGCAATTCCATTGTAAAAATGTAGACATTGGAAGAAAAAGTGTTAATGTTTGTCAGCACCTTTCGGTGCATGCCGGAGCCAAGAGTGTAGCTCCGGCGAACACGTGGGTTGGGTGCGGACGGTGGCTATGGAGTCATGGACCCGCCATAGCCGTCCGGCCGACCGGTGACCTTGGCGGCCGGCTCACGGCAGCCGGTGGGACATCATGTGCAGAGTCCGGGGTCGCGCGATGGTCGTCAGGTGTAGCGAGTGGTGGAAATTCCGATTCAGGGTCCGGTGGCGAGCTGGAGTCCGTATCCTTCTTTCGTTTTTTCCCCATCGCGGGGAAAAAACACTAACTAATACGATTCAAATATAGACGAAGGACACACAGACAACGGACAACGGAAATACGACGACGATTAAATCCGTGCGGGGTGACGGGTGTCACCCCGAGGGTGTCACCCCGAGAGAAAGAAAAAAAGAGTAAGGAGCGACGGGTGTCACCCCACGAAAATGAAAAATACAGCCGCGAAAAACCAGCAGCCAATCACGCCTTTCGGCAGGTCGGAGTGTACAGTTAGCTTTGGCACAGGTAGGTCTGGCTCAAATAATACTGACACTCCATGCCCTACCCAGCTTTGCTTTTGTTGGGTTGGGCACTTCGGCCTCCTCGGGCCATTTCGTCCCATAATGAGAAAGTGTATATTATGTTATGCTAAATAATTAAGTCTATAAATCTTGGAACAGGTTTGTTGTGCGGAGAAAATTGAAAAGTAGTTTGATGAGAATTGGATGTTCATCCCCTAATAGTGTAGGCAGAGTAAAAGGAATGTTGTGTGTATGGCAAAAATACGTCAGTGTTTTTCGTGGGCCTTGGTACTTCTGACAATGAAGGAGAATATGTGGAACTGTAAGATATGTGTTGCATGATGGGCATGGAGGTCGAGGTGAAGCCGTGTATATATATATCGATGGGTAAGAAAAGTATGGCCGATGCGTAAACGTGATAGAACTTTTTCTTCGTGTCGGTTTTGTATATGATGTGATCCAGGTTTCGACAGCAGTTTTGATGAAACGCAATTGTGTATGATTTGTGTTTTGTGTCCAGTTTTGGTTCCAAAAATGTAGAATGCTCTGTTGTATGGATGATTTAATGCCTTCAAAATGTGGTGGAATTTCTGTGATGTTTTGGAGGTGTAATGATGCTTTGGCTAATTTGTCGGCTTCTTCGTTTCCTGGGAAGCCGCAGTGGCTGGGCACCCACAGGAAACGGACCTTCACGCCCATCAGATAAAGTATTTCAAGGGTATCGTAAATGGAGATATGGCAATGGTGCGAAAAAGAAAGTGAAGAAAGTGATTGAAGAGCAGATTTGGAGTCGGAACAAATAACAACACTGCGCATGGGGTGACAAATTGAACGGTTGCGGACATAGCGAAGAGCAATGAGGATGGCGTGCAATTCTGCGATGAAAATGGAGGTTCCGTTTGGCAAGCGATGCTGTTTTGTGTGTGTATCCGAAACTATGGCATTTCCAGTGAGGTTGGCGTCCTTTGATCCGTCGGTAAAAACAAAAGGAACATGACGATAACTAGAACGAAATTGGTGAAATTTTCCTTTTGCATATTCCGGACAAAGTTGTGATTTTGGGGTGGTGGTCAGATAAAAAATGTGTCGTTCGGCCATCTGCCACGGTGGTGTAGTTGGTGGAGAAAGAGAAGCAATGCGTGGAATAGTGAAATGAAGTTGTTCAGAAATTGTTTTGTCTCGAGAAGCTATAGTGAGACCAGTTCGTTTTTCGGCTGGACCTAAATAATCATGATGTAAATTTGGGAGAATTTGTAATGACGCGTGTGTGGGATGGTTTGTGTGAAATTGAATTTTGGAGGCGTACCTAAGTGCTTGCTGCATTCTACGGAGAGCTAGTGGAGGAATTCCCGATTCGGCTTCTAAAGAAATGATGGGCGAAGTAGTCATTGCACCGAGTGCGATAGGGATAAATTTATTTTGAATGGTGTCTAAAATGTGTAAGGAGGATGTGCTAGCACCGCTTTATACTACGGACCCATATTCAATTATGGGTAGAACTAAAGATTTGTAAAGTAGTAGAAGTGCATGACGGTCGGCTCCAAGTGATGAAGAAGTGATGCATCGAAATAAATTAAGTCGGTGAAAACATTTGTGCTGGATGTGTTTGATGTGTTTACGCATTGAAAGCCTTCGGTCAAAAATAATGCCAAGAAATTTAAACGAAGCTACAACAGGTATATCATTGTTTCCGAAGTGAAGCGGTGTGTCTGGGTTTGGACAGGGTGTTGATTTACTAAATGTCAGTGTTGCAGATTTTGGGGCCGAAAAAATGAAACCATACTTCAGGGACCATTCGTGTATTCTGTCCAGTGTGTTTTGTAAGCGAATTAAACAATGTTTATAATTTTTCCAGGAGCACCAAATTGTGCTGTCGTCTGCAAATAGTGAATATGATATATTGGTAGGCATGCCATCAAAAAGATCATTAATGATAATGTTAAATAATACTGGTGAAAGACAACTTACCTGTGGTAGACCGTTCTGAAGGCAATGTGAATCGGAAATGGCTGACCGGCACCTGATGTGGAATCGACGAGAACCAGATAAAAACCTACTAAATAATGTGCTAAATGTTCTTTTATACCGAGTTCTTGAATTTTTAAGAGTAATGCGGGTTTGAAAACCATGTCGTACGCTTTGCTGATGTCTAAAAATACTGCGACTGTGTGTTCATGTTTTTGTATAGCCTTGACGGATGTCTGTCTCTAACCGAATAAGATGATCTATGGTGCTGCGTCCTTGTCGAAAACCACATTGAAAGGGAGATATAAGAGAATTTGTTTCCAGGTGCCAGGTCAGTCTTTTTATAACCATGCGTTCGAAAAGTTTTCCTAAACAACTGATGAGTGCAATGGGTCGAAAATTACTGGGGTTACTATGGTCCTTGCCAGGTTTTGGGATGGGTATAATGAAAGATTCTTTCCAACTTTCGGTGAAGCCATCAGTTGGCCATAGTGAATTAAAGGTTTGCAAAATGCTATGTTTGGTGTGATCCGGTAAATGTCTGAAAAAATAATAATGTATGTTGTCGGGCCCTACTGAAGTATTGCCGGCGGAGGAAATGGCTGCATCAAGTTCTGAAATTTGAAAAGGATAATTATATATTTCTGTGTTATCAGAATCAAATTGTGCGGGATCGAGGTAGAAAGTGTGTAGTGCATTTTCTATGAAACCCGGTCTGTAGTTGTCGTCGGAGCTATGGTGGGCAATGGTATCCGCTATGGTGTTTACTATTGCTTGGGGTTCGGTAATGGTGGTATTGTGAAGTTTGAGGGCCGGTAGTGATCTGAATGGGGATCGTCCGCTCAAACGTCGGATTAATCTCCATATTTTGCTTAACGGTGTGTCGAAAGTGATTTGCTGAAGGTAATTTGCCCATGAACGGCGCCTAGCATTACGTATAATGCAGCGTGTTCTTGCCCGTTCATGGTTCCGGTTGATTAAATTTTGTTGGTCGGGATGGCGTAAATATTTTATAAATGCTCGTTTTCTAGTGGCTATTGCTTGGGAAACTTCTATGGACCACCAGGGGTCTGGGGTTCGTTTTGTGATAGGTTTTGTGAGTGGGATTGTTGCAGACGCTGCCTGTAAAAGTGTGTTGGTAATTAAATGAATGTTTTGTACTGGAGAAATGTCCGGGTTGTATTGTAACGACGAAAGCTCCTCAAATTTGGTCCAGTCGGCCCTAGAAAGTTTCCAGCGAGGAATGAAACTTGGTGTGGTATCGGCAGTTGTTGAAATGGTCGGTACTAATTTAATGGGGTAGTGATCGCTATCATGAATGTCTGTGTCTATTGTCCAATCAAATTCGTTGGCCAGGGCTGGAGAACAAATTGTTAAATCAATGGCAGTTTCTGTATTGTGACCGAGGTGGAAAAAAGTTGGTTCACCGGTGTTGAGTAATACTTAATTGTGTCTGTCTAAGATGTGTTCAACTATGCGTCCGCGGGTGTCTGGAAGTGTGCGTGTTCTATCCCACGCTGGGCTATGAGCGTTAAAATCGCCAAGTAAAATGAAAGGGTTTTTGAAATGTGTGATGAGGTTTTCTAATTGTGTCAAAATGTTTGTGTTGTCTGTGTGTGGCGGAATATATAGCGAACATACATCTATATTCCTACCATGGAAACGCAATGTACAAGCTACGGCTTGTAAAGGTGAATTCAGTGTAATTTGTGTATGTGTAAAATCATTGTTGATGTAAAGTGCTGTACCGCCACTGCGGTGTGGTCCATTGACCTCGTCGTGACGGTATAGCGAATAATTGTAAAGATTGAAATTATATGTATCTGTGGGTAAGAACCAGGTTTCCTGAAGTGTGATGAGAATCGGAGTTAAGATGCTAAAAAAGGCTTTCATTTCTGCCCATTTGGAAATCAAACTACGGCAGTTCCATTGTAGAAATATGGACATCGGTGAAAATTAATATTTGTCGGCACCTTTCGGTGCCTGGCGCAGCCACGATTGCAGCTCGGGCGGGCATGTGGGTTGCGTGCGTCCGGCGGCGGTTGACCCGCCTGAACCGTCCGACCGACCGGTGACCTTGGCGGCCGGCTCTCGGCGGCCGGCCACTGCCGCGGGGATGCCCGCCCGCTGGAATGTGTCGGTCGGGTCACGTGGGTGTTGGCCGGCGCTGGGTACGCAGGGTTCGATCGGCGGCCCGGCGATGGTGAACGATAATTTGCTCCCGCAGCCGAGTGAATGCGGGGCCTGTCACTCCTCCCTGGAGTGGTCCGCTTGTTGGGAGCCGGAGTGGTTTGTGTGTTGGGAGCCAGGGTGGTTTGTGTCGGTGTGGTCAATGGTGTGAGTTTTTTTTTTCAGTGGAGCTAATCCGGGAATCATGTCAGTTTGAATAGAAGTAGAAGTGGTGTTGACGCGAGGGGCGGAGGGAGCGACGGTTGCCGCCTGGGCGTAAGTTTTGGTCGAGGGGGAGGTGGCTTCCACAGATCTCCGTGCCTGGGGGTAAGACACCCCGGTCGTGGCCTTGAAGGGGCACACTTCCTTTTCCTTGCGCCAAACTGGGCATTGATTAGAAGTGGTGAGGTGATCAGATGTGTTACAGCTGAGGCAGTGGGCAGGCTTGGAGCAGGTGGAATCAGGATGGGGTGATTCTCCGCACTTCGGGCAGCGGGCTGATTGGCGACAAGTTGTACTGCCATGGCCGAAGCGCTGGTAATTAAAACAGCGGAGAGGATTTGGAATAAATACGCGAACTTGGAATCGGATGTAGCCGGCGAGGAGGGTCTTAGGAAGAGTTGTAGAGTTGAAGGTAAGGACAAGGAGGCTTGTATCGCGTTTCTGGCCGTCTTTAAATGAGGTAATGCGGTGGACGCGGGTCACCCCCTCCGGCCTGAGCTCCATCTGGATATCCACTTCTGACATGAAGCGGAGCTCCGGCGCGAAGATGGTGCCCTTGGTGGAGTTGCGGTTGGAGTGGAGTGAAATGGTGACGGATTTACCACAAAATATGGTGGTACGAAGGAGGGCTTTGGTCTGGGCTCGGGTTTGGGTTTGATGACAAGGGTTCCGTTGGCAGGGGCTTCGATATCAGGATTGGCTAAGGAGCAGATGGAGAGGAGTTGTTTGGTTGGCCAGAAAACGTTAATACGGCGGTGAGGGGCAAAGGGCTTCCATGGCGTCGTCCAAAGGACGCCATTGTCCGGCGCGGGTCATCAACGGTGGTATCGAGAGGTGGGACATCATGTGCAGAGTCCGGGGTCGCGCGATGGTCGTCAGGTGTAGCGAGTGGTGGAAATTCCGATTCAGAGTCCGGTGGTGAGCTGGGGTCCGTGTCCTTCTTTCGTTTTTCCACATCGCGGGGAAAAAAACCCTACCTAATACGATTTAAATATAGACGAAGGACACACAGACAACGGAGATACGACGACGATTAAATCCGTGCGGGGTGACGGGTGTCACCCCACGAAAATGAAAAATAAACTGCAATAACCAGCAGTCATTCTGGCCAAAAGTGGCACGGCGGAGTAATCAGCAGGCTATGGCAATATGGACCTGATAGCACTGGATACTCCATGGCCTTACCCAGGACGTTCGCAAGATCCTTAAACTTAATGGAAGTACTCTTCTCTCTCCGCAGTCTCCGCATAAATCCTCAGAAAATGTGCGAATATCCCTTCGAAAGCTTTGCAGAGGTCCTTCCTGGATATTCTCGGATGCCCAAGGGTAAGCTATTGCCCGCAATCTTCCCCTCGCCCTGGATTTAACCCTGATTGCAAGAACGCAATACTTTAACCATGTTAGTTGCCAGTCCCATGCATTATTGAGTCAGACTCATACACGCCTGCCATCTATGAGGTGTTGAAGAAAACATTCCGGATAGGTGGCGCCAAGATACCTTTACTAGAAGGTAGATCGAAGTTTTCCTTCAAGCCCGCATGACGTCATCAGAAGGTTTTTTAATATGGTATCAATATGGTTGCAGACGACTTTTCTCAAATCATACGCAATGGTTACTTTTATTTTGCTTCCTCTACAAGCAAATATATTTATCTTCCGCTGACTGTGTTATTAATCTTGTCCTGTTCTTTCTAGTGAACATTTGTTCCGACACATATTTTTATCATGCATAGGCAAGGTTGGATTTGTGCATTGTAATATTGCATGTTGAGAGGAATATTTTGTAGTCATCCGGTATGGAGAATATTTTTGTTCAAACCTTATGCATCGTAACTCAATTTGCACCCACTTTCGGTGAATTTTGAGCACTTTTACTTGATCACAGCTGCTCATTGTCAAACATAGGAGGTGACTAAGGAGATTCAACTTCCAGATGAGAAAACAAGAAACAATTTTCTGGAGAGGATAGTGTTCTGGATTCCAAAAATCCAGGAGGAGCCTATTTTTCCAAACATGTACCTACCTACCTACATTGACATACAACAGTCATTGCAAATATAACTCTTTCTAGGCCAGCTAGACCCAGGACATGTTGCATTATTCCTTTATTAATTTTGCATGGATTATTAACGATACATGCATAATTGAACATTTACGTACAATACAATCGTCATGCTATGAATGCCTTCCTGAAATTTTCCATGAGTTGCAGTCTGATTTCCTGTAGTATGAATTCATATAATTTTTGAATGTAACACCTCTCTGTTTCAGGTGTCATGCCTTACTGTGCAGTACCAGAGGTGGGACTGGGCAGACAACTTTAATAAAGAAGAAATCTGGTTACACCATTTTTATCAGGATTCTGCCTTAGCAAAATCTCTTAGCATACAATAAAACATGTCTAAGTTCTCAAATGTTGGGAACCAAGAGCATGCTCCAAGCATTTCAAAGAAATTGATAAGAGAAGAAACCTAAAGAAAGAACTGCTCAACTCTGCCTCTTTGCAGAGAAGCAAATGTCTCCTACCATCAGCTATTCCCACCATAATATTCCCACCAGCCAATACCTGGGTGATCCTGAAACTTTTTGTATTAGTGATGTTTACATCATTTGCAAGATTACGTTGTGTTTTTTCATGCTTTGTTTGCGTGTTCACAATGTTTTTCCTCCACAAAAGAAAAAGATGGATAAGCCTGGTTAGGCTATGTCCTTTTATTTCAAGATTTTGATACTTTTCTCTGAGAAAATAGATTAGGCTGGCTAATTTTATGCTAGGTTACTTTGCACATTTCTAAAGCTTTCAATAATTAGTTATTGTATATGAACCAATTGAAAGCACTCCTTTTTGGTATAATTTTGCTTTTCAACCAATTTTTGTGCTTGCTGGTAAAAAAATGTTCTTTGTGCACCAAAATAACAATCACGATAAAACCCTCATGTCAAGCATTTACCACTAAGTTATAGCTACACTAAGTTAGGGTCAAAGGTATGATAAATATATGATTTGGGTCAGATCTGCTGACTGAAATGGTGCATTTATGAGCTACATTTTTTACAGAATGGACAAAGAATGAGGTTATCATGAGATAATAAGTGAGTGATGCCTATATTTAGGTTGATTCTTTCCATCAACATTATAGGATTTGTGTAAAATGCCGCCACACGCCACGGTCTTCACTGCGGAGTTGATGGCCATCAGCAAAACTCTTGCATACATCGAGGTTGACGACGATATTTCGCATGTTATTTTGACTGATTCTCTGAGAATATTACCGATTTATACACAATGGAGCAGTTTTGTGCTTCCTTGCGGAGATGGGATTTGACGTAATAGATGCACCTGCCTAACTGATTACTTGTTTCCACAGATCTTAGATCAAGCGCCTTTATAGCTACCGATGTTTTATATTCGTTTGTGACAGTCTGACGCGTGCTTAGGCAACCTTGTTATGGGTGCAATATAACCCAATGGGGTTGACGCACCCTAAAACCCCAATGATCATCATTAAAATGCCAAACATGCATAAGAAGTCCCTGGGCTATTTTTGATCACAGTGTTGTTTTTCTGGTGTTTTCTGATTTGACACTCATTCCTTTGGAAAATGAAAACTTCCAAAGATATAAGCACTTTAAGTTCAAGTACCTCTGTCTAGGAAATCAGTCCAATAAAAAATATAAAAAAACATTGAAGTAACTTTTTTTAAACAAGAAAAAAATTGACTACATGTACCTGCTATCCCACCTCAACAACATATGGAAAGTGTGGGGAAAAGGTTTTGGGTGTGGTGGTATATTATGAAAAATAACATACAATTATGAATAAAAATGAATGCAACCTAACCTAGCCTACTGATGTTGGACGGCCTAAACCCTACCGATGTTCAATCACTTAAACGCACTAATATTGGATTACTTAAAACCTACGGATGTTGGATTGCCTAAATATGACTTTAAAATGTGATTTTCAAAACAAATTGCAGAGGACTGTCCATAATAGCCACTGCACGTGGAGGGCATGTATTGTGAAATAAATAAATAAATATATAAATAGGAAGACGTCAGCCTTCCACGGCCGCCGGCTGCCAGCGACCATCGTGCAGACAGCGGGTCAGGCGTGAACGGTCCAGGTCGCGGACCGCTGATAGGTCATTCACATTATGGCCCGATCAGGTCGCGAGTGATGCCGTTGCTGTATCCGTTCCCGAAGCCGTCCCGTCGGCTCCTGCGACGTCATTTGCGCGAGGGGTATCTCAGCTGAGGCCACCATCAGTGGTAGCCTTACCCGCTGGCGTGTGTGTTCCCTTGCCGCTCCAGTTCAGTACATAAGATCAAGTTCAAGCCGCGCTGTGACAGACGGTCACCACGTGTGCGCAGACCACTCGTACATTACGGCTGCGATGCGAGTGATGAATGGAAGCAGGCGAAGTTACAGGTGAAAGATTCTTATATTGTGAGTTCATGTCTGCATTTTTTTTTATCGCCAACTGTGGTTGGCGATCCACGCAGGTCATCGGGCTGCTGCCGTTTTTACTTGGTTATGTTATAAGTTCGTGATACATTCGTACTTGAAATACGTATGCGCAAATACACGTGAAAATCGTACTAAGAACATATTCGCACTCGATATATTCGTATTCGGGGAGCTTTATGAACCACGCAAGCAGGACGCTGCACCTGCAGTTGGGTCGGAGGTAGACATTTTTATGCTTTTCCTATTTGTGACTTGTATCCTCAATGACAGATGCAGCCAGCTTCCTGCACACAGACATAGCGAACAAATGTCATCAGCGGGTATCAACAAACACCCCCTGCCACACCAATTATTTTCACAATTTGCCACCAACATATACAGACTGCATATGCACCCACAAACCAAACGCGTGCGTCCATTCATGTGTAGGCTTAACCGTAAGCATGCAAATAAAGGGCATGATCATTTGCAACCTCCTCCAGGAGGTTCCCCTGGAGGAGCCGCATGAAGCCCTTGAGGAATCTGACTGCAACCTTCCACCCTACCCCCAATAGACAAGGCCCGATCAGGTAGTAGCCCCTCCTCCCGGGACACCCGGACAGACAGACCCCTTCCATCGAAGTGCGTCCCATCCTTTCAGCCTCACCCCCAGAAGGCAAGGTTCGTGTGAAGAAAGCCCCTCTCAGATGAAGGCCTCCCCCTACAAAAAGTATGGATGCGCCGTTGTCATGTGCTGGCTTATGCCCGATTCGTGGCATGGTTTGAGGTGTCTTCCCGCTGAAGCCCAGTGGGAAATCTATTTTGACGGACAATCCTGGTTCGACCTACACTGACTTCAAGCCAAATACCGAAAAAGTCCCGTGCATTGTTTCCATGCAGGTCTCAAGCATCATTCAACAATTTCACAATGACACATGGATGCGTCCATGCACGGGCCTTCAGGTGATCGGATGGAGCGAGTTAGTTAATTTAAAGCTAGCAATGTCTGTGAATGCACTAAAAATACTAATGCTAATACCTTTACTAGGCTGCGAGGGTGGTTGCTCCTTCAGCGCCACTCCGAGTCCAGCACATCGCATTCGCATACGCCCGTGACCACACCGCTATAAAGTAAGTGCCGCGAGAGGAAAGTCCTTCACATACTGCATTCCCTAGCCTGAGCTTGTGGTCTCACGCTGATAAAAACGACATTGTTCTGAAGGAAAAAGACGTGCCTACAAATTTTGGTACGTTACTAGAAAGAAAACGACGTTTATTCGAAGCAATTCACTACTTTGCATCGTGCGCGCCGCCCGGCCCGTGTTCATTCGTAGTTACGGCGCCGGAGGGTGACGCATCGTGCACGTCATAAGGCAACCTGCGCAGAAAGGTGCGCAGAGCTTTTGATTTTACCTTAGTATACGGCCTTGGGTAACACAAAAGACTGTTGTCCTGTCGACCGAATCTAGAACAGTGGAGTCGACATCGGTAGGTACGAGTTACGGGCTTTGGGCATAAGGGTGTGCGAAAGCATGAAGAGGAAGGATACGCACCTATTCCCATACCCGTCGGGAGGGTAGAAAGAAAAAATATAGCTCGAGGAGCAAGCGAACCGAAACAAGTACGAAGTGGTATTTTGTGGTATTTAATTTTGTGAAACTGATCTACAAAATATTATACTAAGTGGAATTGCCAGTTCCTTTTCAGCTTCCTGCAATACCCTAGCATAAATTCCATCAGGTCCTGCTGCCTTGTTTGGCTTTATTTTTCTGATATAATTGAAAAAACATCACTATCAATGAAATCAACATTGTGTATCTGATCACCTGTCACTGAACTGTGGTTCACGGTTGGCAAATTTGTCACATCCTCCACTGTAAACACTGATTTAAACTGCTTGCTCAGCTCCTCAACCATCTCACCATCCTCACTCAATATAGTCCCATTTACTTCCAGTGGACCAATTGTGCTTGAAACTTTACTTAGCTTGTAGAAACTTAAAAACTTTTTACTGTCCCCATTACAGTTCCTAGCCAAATCCAATTCTTTTGCCTGCCTTGCTGCTCTGGTTTTCTGCTTCACAGCATCTCTAGCTTTTTGATACGACCTTAGATTTACGATATTTGAAGCTTCCTTAAATACTCTAAATGCATCTTTCTTAGCCTTAATTGATCTCCTCAAATCTGGTGTAAGCCATGCTGGCTTTCCTACCCTTCTTTTGTGCCTTTGCTTTTGGGGGACATGTCTAATCTGAATTTCCCTCAAGTAAGATTTGAACTTTTCCCACGTTTCACAGGTATTAAAAAAAAAAAATATTCTTCCTATTTTATGGCACTTAAAGCCTCTCTCATGGAGTCAGTCTGCCCTGTTAAAATTTGGAATCTTTGCCAAGTTATCCTTGATTGTCCCTGCTATTTGTACCTTAAATCTCACTATGTTATGGTCACTTCTTCCCAGAGTTTCTCCTACAGTCAAGTCTTGAACTAAATCACTTAAATCTGAGAAGACAAGGTCCAAGAATGAGCCCTGCCTGGTTGGTTCCATTACAAACTGGTGTAAGAACAAGTCCTCTTCAAGGCATTTCCTAAACAACATGATGGGGAGCCAACACCAACATTTTCATATCCTTTTAGATTAGTCACCAAGAATAAGGCATTTCCTCTGAAAGTTTCTACTGATTTCCTCACAAATCACCTTATCAAGCTCCAGTTGCTGAGAATGTGGCAAGGTTCCTGATCGATACAAAGCTCCAATCCTCAGTTTATTGCTGTTGCCTCTTCCCACAGCAACATCAAGCCAAATGGACTCCACAGACACATTTTTTACCCCATCTGCTACTTTCTGAGAACTGTATAAGCTATTCACATAGAGCATTACACCACCCCCTTTCACTGCTGGACCCCTATTGCATGAAAACATATTGTATCCTTGGATCTCATAGTCCTGCAAGTTATCCCCAAAATATCCCTCACTGACCCATGCCTCAGTAATGTCGATACGAGCATCTGAAACCGTCAGCTGGGAAAGGCTCTCCTGGTTTCTGCCATCCAGATCATTATTCTCCATGAAGTTTATTTGCATTTTCTTTGCAAAATATTTAGTTATGCTATTTGAAATGACGAAAGCTCATTGCTCTGACAAAAACATCACAAGTTGTTGGAATTCGATAAAAATGCTAAGTTTATAGAAGGCCCTTGAGACAATTTTTGGTGAAAAAAAACCTTTTTCTTGTGAATTCTGATGTGATTTGAATGCATTTGATATTCATTTCTTTGGGAAATGACTTCAAGATATAAGCAATTCAAGTCAGAGTAGGTACCTAGTTCAAACAAAATACAAAATGGACTGGATTGACCCTGTAGTGCTGCACAATGCAGAGCAAAAATTTTGATGGATATTTCATTTATATAGGTATTTCAATATAATGCATTGACAGAATATTCAAATTCTATAATTCATAGAAATATTGTGAATATATGACTAATATTTTGGTTGTATCATTACCTACACAAAATTCCATGCACTTCACCAAGTTTGGTGAATATTTTTTCCTACTTTGTGTTCATGGGCTTCTATATAAATACACCCCACAAATGTGTTTCATACATCAGAAGGAATACTGGATTATCCCTTATCCTCTCCAAAGTTGATTGCTAGCATTCCAGTAAATTTCTCTTAAATTGCTAACCAGTTTTTTGTGGGTGAATGTTCTAATATATTGATTAATCTCATGCTGATGTGACCACTCATTTTCATTACAAATGCTTACCTTTTTGTTCATGACCAACTATGTACTGCATGATCTATCTTGAATGCTGGATGATGTGTTGATATCACTCCCATCAATGTGTATCCTCTTGGTACCTACCAACAGGCAGTAGCACATTTCATGCAAATTGCTTAAGTTGGAAAGATGTCAACATTATGATGTCAAAGCTCCAAATTAGCAGGCTTTTTCCAAAAAGTAGGTCCAATACTTTTGTGAGGCAATGGGGCACATCCAGAACACAAAAGGAGTCTTCAGTCTGGCAAATCCTTCTGGAACTAATGTGGATCAAACCTACAATGAATGTTCTGTTGTCCTCCAATCCAAAAAATTGCTAAGTACCAACCCACAGGAAAAGAAATAGAGATGTAAAAATACAACATGAATTGAAAAACCTGACATAACTTAACCTAGCATATTGCAATGTAATAAATAAGTAACAATCTAACCTAACCTAGCAAACCATATATATTGCATTGGGATATCACCATTTTGACAAATCAAATGGACATGGTCATTGTTCATTTCCATTTCCTAATGTTTTTGGTCATTTTGGCTGCATCTTCTTCCCAGGTTGAATGATGGTATGGGTGTGCAAAATTAACATGGAATTAATCTGAGAACTAACTATTTTTTAATCAGGAAAAGTTTTGAATTATGTGGGTGGAGTGTTGAATTTATTGTTTATCATGTCTGAGAAACACATGAACCATTTTGGAGTTGTCTTCCTTCTGAGTTCAATGATGTGTATGTATGGAATTAACATGGAATTAATATAGAAGTGAAACATTTTCAGTGGAGGGTAGTGTTGAACTATCTTGTTTATCATGTTATGTATGTATTGTACCAATAGGTCTAGTACTTACAAATGATAATTATTTTGTGCAGGATGTAAGCATTGATGAGATCTTAGGAGATAGTGAGCATGCCAATTATATGCTTTTACAAACATCTTGGAGGTGCATGAAACCATAAAACACTGATTGCAAATTTATTTGCCATCCCAAGGAAGTAAAATGTGTCCATCTGGGTCAGTGCAATTTTTCCATATGTCCACCAGCAGTTGTAGTGCATAAAAGTGCAATTCAAATATGAAATGATATGATTATTGCATATATGGATTTGAACTGGTCAAAAGTAGAGAGATGAAATTTGATCTGACCTAAATGGATACATGTTTTTCTTCCGTGGGATGGTGGCAGTTCTCCCAAGGGAATTATGATATGCTCAGGATCATCCTGGGTGAAATTCAGTAGGAAGTGTTACTGTCAGGTATAGATGCATATAAAATGTGGGAAGTGCTAAAAGGTAAACTGTTTCAAGATTAGGTTGGCCCATTCCCAAGAGACAAATCAGAATGAATGAGGTTAGACACCACTAGTGGCTAACAAAGGAAGGAACATGGTAGGAAAACTCATCAAGTGGATTTTTTTAGACTCATCTTGATAGGCGTAGTCTTTGAACACACTTTTATTGAGGGGGGGGGGACAAATTCCACCCACTGCTTCCCATTTTGGCAACATATCATAAACATGTGGGGATATTGTAATGCAATCTTGTGACTTTGTTAAAAACTGATAAGCACATGTTTTGCAGTGCATCAAAATCTGGTGGTGAATATAGGAGCGGGGAGGGGGAGGGGGGGGTGCAAAGTTGACCGACCACCTAGCATTCAAGGTCACAAAGGTTTCGTCCATGCAGCACCTGAGTGTGGCAGCCTCCATTATAGGTCTGCATATCTTTACATCTTTGTGTACAACATTGAGGTAGGGCTGAGCAGTAGGGTGTTTCAATCCATTGATGACATCTTGTACTGGTAGGAATGGCTAACAATAATGACAAATCTAGCAATACTCAGCTAGATTTGGAGGACCTAGAAGTTGGTCGATAAATGACAGATGTCTTTCAGCCATGCTAAGTGTAAGGGTGTCTGTAAGTGTATCATATATGTAAGTGATAAGTGTAAGGGTATCATCTGGAATCTAGAGATTGGATATTTAGACATACAAATATAAGGTAGTGAACTGGATGTCATTGAAGAGGAAAAGGGTTTAGACATAATAGTTGCAAGCAGAGTTGGATTCATACTTCACATTTTCCAGTGAATCATGAGCACTTTATTGCCAAGCAATTATTTGTTAAACAAGACCATTAAGCTCCAAAGGAGAAAAATGAGAGAATAATGATCTGGAGAGGATGATGTCCTGGATGTCAAAAATCCTGGAACAGCCTATTTTTCCAACCCTGGTTGTAACTGACCTTACAACAGATCAATGTGACTGAGCTAGGAACAAATGATATTGGAATGCTAGAAGTCATTTTATTAATGATTCCTATAAATATAACTATATTTATGTAATATATATATATATATACATATATATATATATATATATATATATATATATATATATATATATATATATATATATATATATATATATATATATATATATATGTATATTTATATATATAAATATATGTATATATATATATATATATATATATATACATATGCATATGCATATGTATATATATATATACATATATATGTATGTATATATAAAAGCAAGGAAGTTATGAGAAGTGTGCTTCGCCTATGGGCCACCCCACTTGCTGTGTGCAGCAGGGTTAAAATAACGGTTTTTTGTTAGGTGTGAGATGTCGAAATGAGCACAGTAGGATCCCGAAATTTTCCATGGATTTAGTATCATTTAAAATGCTTTTGATGTCTTTCAGACTCAAATTGAGCCAATGGTGTAGGTACTTATTACTGTACTTTTATAATTTGTTTTGAGATCCATAATTTATGAAGAGCTATATTCGGGATAGGGAGAATAATAACTGTGCTATAAACTGCTATTGTATGCCATATCACATTATAGGTAATCCCTTTACCTGAAATTGCATTGTGAAATGTTCGCATATCACCATTCCTTATCAACAGCATGCACATGCTACTTATCAATGAGATACTCTTAGAAATAATACACAAACACTTCATAAGCATGCATCAAGGAGCAGGATGTCGATACTTCTTGGCGAAGGATGTCGATTGAGTGTTCAGAAAGTGGTATATTCCACCCTACTTCACGAATAATTTAACACTGGTGTGCAGACATGGAGTCATTTCTTAGAAAGATAATATATGTATGCTAGATATAGTGCAGGGCAAATGTACCAATCTTATTAGTGCACTTTGTATATGAAGTGGACAATTTAGAGCATGGAGAGGGTTGTGACATTAGATACATAGTCACTGAAGTAAAGGAGATTGAGGGGTGATATAATTGATGTGTTTAACATAGTAAAAGTTTAGATAATGCCAATCTAAATGATGTACTTTTATTTTGGATGCCACATGGGGGTCATCAATTCAGATTAGACAAGTCAAGGCATCACTTCAGTGTTAGACAAGTCAAGGTGTCAGACAGTTCAATGCCAACAAGTCTTCAGTCAAAAGTTGGTCCATATGGGCGCAAAATGACCAATGCAGTCGACACGCCCTAAAGCACAAATCCACCAAAAGTTGGTCCATCAATGGAATTGGGCTGCCTGGTGACGTGGAATGGGCTGCCTCACGATGATTATGATGATTAAAAGTATGCCTTCTTTAGGTCCACTAATCGTGTTTCCTTTTTCTAAGATGTGCAGTAAGTGGATGGGAAATTGGGTGGCTGGAGTTGGATTGTTGATGGTAGGCTTTAGATCATGTTTATAATGGGAAATTGTGCTGGTAGCAGGTGTGCATGGTGGTGGATTCTGTACCTTTTTTCTGGTGTGTGATGCTGATAAGACTTGTTATGGCAGCGTTTCGGACCTGTCCGGTCATAGTGCTTTCTGCCATTGGATGTGCCCACGGGTCGCCATAGAGGAATGTGCCAAAAAAATGCGAATAAGTTGCTGTTGGCTGAGATAACATCACGAAAATTGAGAAGTGCCGCATACATTCATAGAGTCGAGCCCCGACTACGACATGATATGCGGCGTTCGACTGGGGTATGCACGTGGTACCCGCCAATTCGCGACGTTTCCTGCAGGTGTAGGCCGATTTTTAGTGTGCGAGTTCCATAAAAATCAGGGCCTTAAATATAAATTCATAAAAGTTAATTCTCAACTACGACACAAGAACGTTAAAAAACGTCATTGCGTGCATTCATATACAGTAAAGCAAAGGAAATCCGAAATACGACATACTTTCGTTATGTCGTAGTGTTTCAACCTATCCTGCTAAATTACATTGCATATGCAATATTTTACTATGCATGACCATTATACCCGGGAGCAATTACTCTGCATACTTCAAATTAGCCTCCTCGATTACGAACACTACAGAGAGACTGCAAGCACAGGCAAAGCAATTTAACGAGGTATTTACAAAGCAAACATGAACAGTGGTGTTGCAATAGCATCAGGTTGCATGCATGAAACATGTTCAATTTTGTGACACTGAGGTGAAATATTTGGTCTTATGTGCTGGTTTATATAATGGGAGGCTAGTCGAGTTTTCTGTAAGCTCGTGCAACGTTCGGTATTAGTAATTATAATGTTACAATTTATTGCAATGCGGCATTAGTTCTATCGCCTGTTGCTTCATTAAATAAAATACAATATCAGATCTGGTAATTCTTTGCATCTTGATTCATTGGCACGTGTAAATATTGTGAGGTTTTGGAACTGTTTGCAACATTTAACATGCCGATTAAATTAGTCATGCGACACCGATCGAGGTACACGCACAAGCCATTCAGCGTCGACAACGTATGGTCTGTCATTATCCATCTGTTACATGACTGTGAAAGCTATGCTATTAGTGTGCATTGAGTGATATGGCATGAGTTATATGAAGTGGCGGAGGCAGTTCCAAACCGACAATTAGGGGTACGCAAGCGCTGCATAGTTGCAAAAGTTGTTCTTTACCCACAGCACAGTTATTTTTTTGCATAAGATTATCTTTGTTTTGTACTTAAAATTAATCTACGTAATATTATAGTTGAACCGTATTACGAGATTGCTTCGCTAGGCCACGAAGTACTTGGAAGGAGGGCAGCTCTACCAATTTGCATCATGCATACGAACATCATCAGGCTGCTGCTATCCATCGCCCTGGTTAAAATATTCGCCGCCATCACGTCCTCCGATCACCCGGGCTCGCAACGCGCACGCAGCCGTCCTGTCCGTGACGTCATCACCGCCGCGACCTTCGCCCCCCGTCCGTCACCAGCTTCACCACTCCCGAGCGGCCAGCCCGACCGAGAGGAGCGTCGCCGTTACAAAAACAGCATCTACGAAAACACGCCGGGGCAGGCGCGGCACCAGGGGCGGCAGAAGACGCGGATCGCGGGGCGGAACAAACCATGTGACAGCTCAGCAGCGCAAAGGGCACCTTCATCTGGGACTCACCAATGCTCAGTCTATCAAACCTAAGCTACTTTAGCTACAACACGACCTTCGTTCTTACGGTCTAGACCAAGCTGTGATGACTGAGACCTGGCTGCGACCTATCATCCCCCCCCCCGCCCCCACGCGTCTCATTATTTGCTTGTCACCAAGTAAAACGCGCGGACCGGCCAGACTCTATTGGTTACGGTAGGGTGGCGATTATCGCCAAGTCAGCGCTGACTATTACTGTTTGAAAATGTATACGCCTCCAAGCTCGAGCTCCATACAAGAATCACTGGGCCAAAGTCAGGGGGATTGGCCGAGGGTATTTCATTCTAGCAGCAATCTATCGGACTCCTCGTAACACTCTTCCTGCCTTAGATGATGACTGCTGAGCTTGAAAGACAGGTTCAATTGGCGACACTGAACTTTACCGGCACTTCCTACCTCGCAGGTGATCTAAATTGCAACGTCCTCGACCTGCTTGAGTTCATAAGCAACTATCCACTTATCGTGACAGTGAAGCGTCCTACATTCGCCACAGGCTCTTTATTGGATGCCATCATAACAAACTCCCCATCTCTGTCGGCAAAACCAGAGTGAGTTTCCGCCACTACAGTCCCCAAAAATGTATCATATGTTCGATTAAAGTAAACAGGCCTGCTTCAATTAACACCGTGATAAAGTCACTTTCTTTCGGACAAGTGGATACCTCGGAACTGACCCTTGACCTTGGTGAGATCGACTGGGCCCAGATCACTGGTCGCATCTCAGTAACCGACAAATGGGACACCCTGCTGAGATTCCTGACAGCTATTCTCGACAACCACCTGCCACTCAGAAATATAAAAATTCGGAACCCAACAGCACCACATGTTAGCGAAGCTACCAAACAGCTCATGCATCCGCGAAATGTAGCTTTACACTTGCAAGATAGAAACACATACAAAGTACTTAACAGAAGTTTGCTCAGCTATTAGAGCTGACTGTAGGGACTAGATCAGCAGAAAGATAGATCAGAAAGGCCCATCAGCTGCATGGCGTGCTATCAAGCCCATTAACGACACCAAAAAAGGTTCTCATGGAGTTCAACCTCAGGTCCTACCTGAACAGCTAAATCAGTACTTTGTAAGTGTCGGACATAAAGTATCAGCAGAGGTCAAACGCCAGGTAAACATGCCTGAACACACACCTCCCAGTTGCCGACTGTCGCGCGTCTCTACCAGCTCCTATAAAGTATCACCCATGGGGACGAGTGGTCTAGGGGTAAGATGCTCGTCTCACAATCGAAAGGTTGTGGGTTCGAGCCTCACCTGTCTCTACTCTTCGCCCGCGACCAATCGGCGTGAGAGATTGGCGACGCTACATGACTCAACGGTCGACGTGTCGTAAAACCAATAACCAACCAAAGTATCACCCATATCCCTCGAACAGCTAGCCAAAATTGTCGTGGACATGTGAAGCACAGGAGCTTGTGGACCCGACGGGATCTGTATTAAGGTTATCACATTTCTGTTCTTTTTCATCGGAGAAGTGCTGTTCGACATTATAAACACATGCCATTATAAACGACATTATAAACACATTATAAACACGCTTTGGGTGTCTGTTGCTGGAACTTGCAACTGTGAAAATAAAAATGTCCAAAACGGGAATGGACATCGGTGGTAGATCAAATTACAGCAAACTCGATGGTGTATCAAACTGATGAGTTCTTCAAGAAGCATCGACGAAGAACTGTTTAATCAAAATCAAAGTGAAAAACAAACAAACAAACAGCAACTGCAACACTAAGGACCGATGCGTGTTGCCAAGTAGTTCCCGTTTCTTCTACATTTTACTGCCGTCAGCCGGCGAAGGAAATACTCCTCTGATTTAAATAACATGGCACAATTTGATGGCTTTTGTAAGAGATAGTCGGAAATATATTGTACACAGACTGTTCGGAGATTTTTGGTCCTCAATTTATATAGGCAACTCCGACATCAATTCCTCGTATGATCATATCATGCAGTCAGTGTTGCTGATGCAATGGTTTGAATTTGTGGAAGTTCAGATTATGCACATTATGTGTATCATAAGTAAATGATGGGTGTCAAATACGGTGGATAAACAGATAGTTTTGATCCATCCCCCATTACTCACAGAGGGTTGTCAACTAACCCCTCCCCCATCCAATGTCCCTGCCATTATTTTTGATCCATCTCCCATTAATTCCCGAGGGCTGTTAACTATCCCCTCCTCTATCCACCTTCCCTACCATTATTTTGATCCATCCCAAATTACTTACAGAGGGCTGTCAACTAGCCATCTCCCTCTTCTATCCGCCGGCCCAGTCATGAATGGTACATGTAGTATATGCAGTGTGATATACGTGATGTATTAGCGGTTTATGAACGTTGGGCGTGAATGGTGTTAACGATTATCAAAACACTGAATGCTTCGATATCAATGTAATTTATAAAGTCATAAAGTGTTTAGACTTAATAAGAGCCACAAGGGCCCATCTAGTTAAGTCTGTAAATAGAAGATACCATAAGCCCGGTAAAAAGACCCACCCCAACCATCCTAAATACACCATCCACCAACATCCCACACACCTATCAATGCCTATCTACCCTAGCTATCCAGCCCTATTCCCTTGATCCCTCTTAACACATGTGGATTGAATGCCTTACCAATAATTTTCGAACTGCATCCACGCCTGCTTAAAGGGGTCTGTGCCGTGCACACGTACTTAATCTCACGCATAAATCTCACCCCATCCATCACAAATTACAACTGAAAAACAAGATTTTCCTGTCTAAAAAATTGTCCACCCTATTTTTAAATACATTCAATGAGGAACTCCCCACAACATCAGCAGGCAGCCCATTCCACTGATTAACAACCCTTTGATTGAAGACCTGTTGTTGCTTAACTATCCTACACCTCAACTTGTCTAACCTGAATTGATGACCCCTATGTGATACTCTAAACTGAAGAGCGTCATTCAAATTTACCTAATCTAGTCCCTTAACAATTTTGTACATTTCAATTATGCCCCCCCCCCTTAATCTCCTATACTTGAGTGAGTACATATCTAATGCCACAAGCCTTTCTCCATATTCTAAGTTACCTATTCCACTGATGAGTCTAGTTGCTTTACGCTGCACTCTTTCTAACATGTCTATATCTTTTTCTGGGTAGGGGCTCCATGCTTGTACAGAATATTCCAAGTGGGGTCGCACATATGCTAAATACAGTTTTTTTTTCATGACTTCCTTGCTCTTATATCTCACACTTCTGTTAATGAGTCTCAGCATTCTGAGTGCCCTGTTCCTAGCTGAGATACATTGTTTTTCTGCTTTAAGTTTTTTGAATCCAACACACCTAAGTCTCTTTCCTGTTCAATAACATCCAGTTCCCTCCCTCCAATTGTATATCTGTAATTTGAGAACGTTTTGAAGAAAGGTAGTGATCTTCAGCATACAAAATATGTTTGCGGCATTATCGTGGCATCCTTGTGCTGGAACGATTACCCCCACGTCCAATCTTCGGTGCTAAATGGAATGCTACAGGTGCTCACCGAGCATTGTTTTGCCGTCCTCAGGAATGGATGCCTGTTTGGCTGTGGAAAAGGAGCTTGACAGAGTCTTCGAGAAGTTCAAAGACCTTAACCGGGAAAACCAACGAAAAGTGGAAGAGATCATCCACAAAATCGACGTCTACATATTGAGCCTAAATCAAAGTAAGGATTTTGTGTGCTGTGCCATCATCGATGCCGTCGTCGACGTAGCTCTGCATTGCTATAGCGGCAGCCTCGTCACAAATGCTAGAGATTGTTAAAAGAAAAGTGATTTCCCCTCCAGACTTCTTGCATTGGCTTAATTATAACACCTGATCCACTCGTCAAGATATGCGCTATTCATGTTCCCTGTTGAGGTTTTAATTTCAACACCGTTGCGGGCAGTCCTGGCCAGACATGGGACGAAGCCGAGATTTTGCCTTCGAAGCCGAACTCCAAGCCCCAATATGATCATGAAGCAAAAGCTGAGACCAAAGCCAAAGTCACCGGATGAAAATGCTACGAAGTCGAAGTCGAAGCCGAGGCCAGCGGCTAAAAATTTCATGAAACCATGGCCAAAGCAAAAAATGAAGCAACTTACAAAGCCGAAGGCAATGCAGAGTGTGTGACTTCTCGGAGCCGAAACCGTTAACCTCCAAGAAAATGAACCTGAGGAAAATGTCAGTCCTTTCAGTCATGAACATCCCAAGCTGAATCAAATTTTCTTCAATGGAGAATTGATGTTGCCATTTAGAGTCGCTCAGGAAAAGTATCTTACTCAATTATTCTGAGGAATTTCGACTTTGCGTGGCGGAAACCCATTGGCAATCGGGGGGGCGGCCGGCAGTCAGATACTACCAGAAATGTTGAGACAATGAGAAGTGGGTGTTGACCGAGGGGAGTGGTCTGACTACTGGTGGGTGAAAATTGATATTTTGGAGGAGATTCTAGAAGGTGCATTCTACATAACTAGGGGGTAAATGTTTAAGGATACTAGGAAGAATGCATCCCTTAATCACCTACCTGCACAATTTGCTCTGATTTGAAATAACATTTGATGGGAACACGAAGCCAGGCCTATGCATTCGAAGCCGAATCCATAAAGTGTTAACAAAACGAAGCCAGCAGCTCAAAATGCCAGGAAGCCGAAGCCAACTATTGAAGAAAAAACTCATGAAGCTGAATCCGAAGCCGAAACCAGCAGTTTAAAAGAACACGAAACTAAAGCCGAAGCCCATGCCGACAAAATCATGGCTCGGCGAAGCCGAAGCTAGCGTTGCTTGCATGTCTGTTCCATGTCTGTTCCTGACCATGTGCGTGACGCCAGGTGCCTCTCCGTAGCAATGCCACGGTGCGCGTCACGATTTCTTGGGCCCAATGAATGGAGGACTGCTCAGTGACACGGGTTCCAGCCCGACGACGTGGCGAATGCTCCCCAGTTGTATCTTTGGTGGCAGCCGACCAAGGATAAGTCTGCCCGAGGTCAGACTCAAGCCCAGGACCTCCTGCGTTCCAACCAGAAGCATTGTTCCACCGACAGAGCGAGTGAAGCCGAGGGTCCCTACCCAAAAGCAATTATCTGCTGCTTTTGTTAATGATGGAACAGAAACAATGGCAACGCAGGGGCTGCTGGTACGTTTTTATACTCTTTCACAAAGCATTAACAGCTGCAGTATCAACAGCTGTCTTTTTATCAACGACAAATATTGTCGTGTAGGTGTTGCATGTTGTGTTTTTGTTGGAATAGTAAGTGTGTGGACTGTTGTTCTCAGAAGACGGCGATGACCAGATCAGTGCTGCCAAGGCGGTGAGGATCATGGAGCTGTTGGCCGAGGCCAGAGCGATCGCCTCCACCGCATCCACCGGACACCGTGAACTACACAGCACCGTCTCCAAAGTGGGAAAGGCCATAGACAAGGTGAGCTGTTGGTCCTACCGCTGCTGCTCCCACTGGGGGTCTTACACCGAGAGTCTGCTGCTCCCACTGGGGGTCTGTTGCTCACACCGAGGGTCTACTGCTCCCACTGGGGGTCTGTTACTCACACCGATGGTCTACTGCTCCCACTGGGGGTCTGTTACTCACACCGAGGGTCTACTGCTCCCACTGGGGGTCTGTTGCTCACACTGAGGGTCTACTGCTCCCACTGGGGGTCTGTTACTCACACCGAGGGTCTACTGCTCCCGCTGGGGGTTTGTTGCTCACATCAAGGGTCTACTGCTCCCTCTGGGGGTCTGTTGCTCACACTGAGGGTCTGCTGCTCCCTCTGGAGGTCTGTTACTCACACCGAGGGTCTGTTAGCCTATCGATGTCTGCTGCTCCCACTGGGGTTCTGTTACACCGTAGGTCTGCTAGCCTTTCGAGGTCTGCTGCTCCCACTGATGGTCTGTTACTCACACCGAGGGTTTGCTGCTCCCACCGAGGGTCTGCTGCTCACACCGATGGTCTGTTTCTCCCACTGGGGTCTGTTGCTCACACCGAGGGTCTGCTGCTCCCATTGGGGGTCTGTTACTCACATGGAGGGTCTGCTAGCCTATCAAGGTTTGCTGTTCCCACTGGGGGTCTGTTACTCACACCGAGGGTCTGCCGTCCTATCGAGGTCTGCTGCTCCCACCAACGGTCTGATGCTCCCGCAAACGAGAGCTTGCTGCATGCTGGTGGGCTCGGAAGGAATACAGAAAATATGTCTGTTGTGGTTTGACTTCACACTGTGCTGTCCACAATACTCGGGTGTTGACAGGTAATTTGTCATCCCATGCGTATCTGTGGAAGCTGGCCACACATGTACATTGTCCAAGCAACCTTCATCCCAATTGTCGGCGGTGATTACGAGCCACAAGGCTACGGGTCAAAACGAACACAACTGCTGAAACCAGTGCTGTTGTCAGCTGGTATGGTTTTGCATTGATAAAGAGGGATTTCCTTGAATTGTGCTTGATGATGTAAAGGCTATTGATGTTATCCAATATATTTTAGCCTGTTTGTGAACTTCATAGTATACATTCTCATATTCAGCAGGGATTGGAGTCATGACGTGACTTGAATTGACGCCAACATTGTCACTTGATACTCATGTGTGCGATATACGCATTGCGCACAAGTATTTAGTATGTATTACCTTTCGCCTTTAACGCTAAAACTGTTCCATGTTGTATGCATGTAGTCTATGTGACATTGTAACTTCGGTTACAATGTTTTCTGAAGCACTCCCATTTTGTGTTCACAAAAGTATGTTGTCTTGGCAGTTCCTGCGCCGCAGCATTGTAAGTGGCTCTGATCACCGCATCGCGCCACCTCTAGTAAACACTCCCCACCTCTAGTGACCACTCCCCGCCACTACTGCTGTCTGCCGACAACTGAGTGGTGAACGATCCTGCGGCTGTGGCCTGCCGCGCGGCAGCCCTATAGCCCTCATCCTGCCCTCGCTCATCCAACACTCCAAATGGCACTTTATACTAGTAATGACAGAGAAGTGCACGGCTGTGTCGAGTGTTGGCTTTACCGCTGTGGCTGTGCGTGCCGGCAGAACTTCGCGGCCGACTACTCGGCGGCGGCTCTAGACCACCAGTTCGCCGCCTCCGAACACGGCACCAAGCTGGTCAACGAGGTCATCTGCCGCCACTTCTACCGCACCGGCCTGCCCCACCTCGGCCGAATGCTGGTCCAGGTGACGTGACGTCGCACCCCATGAGGCCCTAGGCACCTGGGCACCTAGGCAGACCAGGTGACGAACCCCATGGGAGCACAGTGTATCCTAACCTCTCCACAGCCGATAACCTCCACGGAGCATAACCTTCACATATTTATGATGTTGAGGAGGAGCATAACTTTATCATTTCACTTTACTTACCATTTAACCTAACTTCACCTTACCTAACCTAACTTAATGTACAAGGAGTTTGCATGGGCTTGCTGCTCCATTATTCGGATTTAGAAAACAAAACCGATTTTCACCAGATTGAAGAAGTTGTGAAGAGCATGTAACTGAGCGTCATGTCCGATAACGTGGATTTTTGCACGCCATGCGAGAAGAGCCAGCTCGTAATGCACGCGTACTGAACAGACACTCGGGTTATGGAACAATGGAGCAGCAAGCCCATGCAAACTCCCTAAAGCCCAAATAACTCACTAACTAACCCATGCAAACTCCTTGTACATGGAGGCACGTTAGAATTTGACTTTGTGCGACCCCTTCTCGCAGATAAATATGCATTTTCATGAGCTGCACGGCCATCTTTCCGTGGCGCAAACTGACGGCTTCGGCGCGCCAACTGACGGCTTTGGCGCGTTGTTGAATATGTCGAATTTGTGAGCTGTGGAGGTTATGGTTCCCTTGCCATAGTGGATGTTTCGAGCGTGTGGAGGTTATGGTCCCTTCGGAGTTGTGGAGGTTATGTTCCTGTGGAGCCTGTAGAGGTTATGGTCCCCTGGAAGTTGTGGAGGTTATGATGGTGTGAAGGTTCCCTCGAAACTGTGAAGATTGCAGTCCCTCTGGTCGTTTTGGATCTGTGGAGGTTTTTATCGTGTGGAGGTTATGAGTCACGGAGGTTACGACCCCTTTGGGCATTTTGAATATGTGGGGGTTATCTTCCCTGAAGGTTATGATACACTTCCCCTGGGCCTTAACATGGCAGACAGCCCAGTGCAGACGGTATGATGCTACACTGAGCCTCCAACCCGCGGTACCAACCGGGTCATCTTTCCCATTCCACCGGCCTGGCTACCCTGCGATTGGCTGCCTGACTACAATGCCGTTCCTCCGGCGGGGCAGCCCTGTCTGTCTGTTCCCGCCCAATCCACACCCTTCGTTCACTTTGCTTGCCTCGAATGTCTGCCGTCTGCTCCGGCTGTAAGAGGAACTTCGGGTTCTTTTACGACGCATTCAACTGCTAGGTCATATAACGTCGTCAACCTCTCATGCTGATTGGTCGCGGTTGAACTCGGTAATCCCGCCGGTCGCGGGATTTGAACCTACGATCTTACGATCACGAGCCCAACACCCTGCCGACTGAGCTACCGCGACTCCAACTGCTCCAGCTGTTATTTTGGGTTCTCGCCCTCCCATATTCCATTGAAGCCAATGAACTGTACTTTTGTACACTAGTGTAACTTTTATACATTCGTTTACCATACTTAAACTGAAAATAGCAGCAATGCAGATAAAGGGTGGTGCCGTTTCAAATTCGGGAGTTTCCCTGCATTGTGCAACGCTAGACGGCTTATACCCACACTTGTTTTTACCATTATACCAAATACCACACACCTTCCCAATTATGATCACTTGTGTGGTCTGCCCTGTACCCGCATTCTACCCACCTGCCCATGCTGAGGTAATATGGGCATCATCGATGAGTGATATATCCCCAGTCTGTCCATCTGGCCACACGCCCATGTCCACCCAATGGAGTGGTACTGGTTGAGTGGCCTGCATCCGGTCTGCCCGGTCTACCCATGTGTGCCCAGTGTGGACGTCAATGAGGACTGGAAAGTTGTCTGCCCATACGCTCATACCCACCCAGTGTGGAAGTACTGACAGTGTGACCTGCCTCCAGTCTGCCCACAATCTGCCTCCAGTCTGCCCATATATGTCCAATATGTACATCAATGAGGACTGAGCAGCGGTCTGTCCGCAGTCAGCACACCTGCCCATCTTCACCACCTGCCCAATGCACAGTGACGGTACTGATGGATGGCCTCCCTATAGTCAGCTCAGCTGGAGAACTCCGAGTCGGTGGTGGAGCCGTATATCGTCATCAACGACATCGTGGAGGCGCTCAAGCAGCGCGACCTCGCTCCGGCGCTGTCGTGGGCTGAGGCGCGCTCAGGCCAACTGCACCACATGGTGAGCTACCACCCGACCACTATGCCACATGTTGAGCTACCATCCTACCACTGCACCACATGGTGAGCTACCATCCGACCACTGCACCACATGGTGAGCTACCATCCGACCACTGCACCACATGTTGAGCTACCATCCGACCACTGCACCACATGTTGAGCTACCATCCTACCACTGCACCACATGGTGAGCTACCATCCGACCACTGCACCACATGGTGAGCTACCATCCGACCACTGCACCACATGGTGAGCTACCATCCGACCACTGCACCACATGGTGAGCTACCATCCGACCACTGCACCACGTAGTGAGTTGCCATCCAGTCACTGCACCACATGTTGAGTTACAACATGAACGGCCGCACCGCATGGTAAGTTACTACCCGATCACTGCACCACATGGTGAGCTACCATTACCAGCCAGTCGCTGTACCGCATGTTGAGTTACCACAAGAGCGGCTGCACCGTATGATAAGTTACTACCCGGTCACTGCACCACATGGTGAGCTACCATCCGACCACTGCACCATGTAGTGAGTTGCCACGTAGCAGCCGGCACCAATCAGTCGTGTGTGAGAACATCGCATGGTTAACTATAAGGCGGTCAGGTGTCACGCTGAAGGACTGTAAATTAAGCACCTTTAATGCCTACCAAGTGTGCCACAAGCTCGTTGGAAAGGTGGATTTCAACTGAGTAGAATACAAAATCGCATGAGCACCACGGGGGTATGCAATTGGCAAAGTACAAGCTAGGCTGAGGTGCGCACACTGACGAGGAGGGCTGCTGGTGGATGATGTGGCCATATGACCGGACGTCTGGTCACGTTCAGACCCGTGTTGTTGTCCCGTATGTGCAGGGCAGTTTCCTGGAGTTCCGTCTGCAGAAGCTGCAGTACGTAGCACTGCTGCAGCGGGGACAAGTGAAGGAGGCCATCATGTATGCGCGCGTCCACTTCGGCAGCTTCTGTCAAGTGTACGCCAACAGGGAAGGTAAGCTCCAGCTGCCTTAGGTGAACTCCGAGTATCTTGGGAGAGCTTGCTTTCACATCCGGCCGGGCGGAAGCCCCGTATTGTTCCAGTCAAGCTGCCATTTCTGGGGCAAGGTTGGTGCCGAATAGTGGCGTCACGGTTATAAATGTCCCTGGTTCCTGTCCCGGATGTGTTGAAATTATGTTTAATTCACGAAACCACAATTGAATGAATTGACCACCACAAATGATGAATGGCAAGGTGAGTGGGCTCGGTGAAATGGCCACCGGCGTACTGCATGCGGCGTTCAGGAGACTGCCGCGACCCGATTCGTGGTGGTATCTGAGAGGTAGATCGGCCGGGGAAACTGCGGCACGTGACCACACATGGTTGGGTTTATATTTGGAATAGTGTATTTGTAGAGGATAGTTTTGGATGATTACGGTCGGAGATGGTAATTTTATTTCTCTTTAGGACAGGAAGCTCCTTTTGTACATTCGGTTGAGTGTGGGAAAATTTCTGTAAAAACATAGAGGTTTGCAGTCATTATCAAAGGGCAGCACTCAGCCTTCCAGCCAGAAAAAAAAATTCCTGAGATGATGATGCTCTAGATGACAAAAGCCAAGCTGTTTTTCCAACCCCGCGCCAACGTGACGCCTGTGCTCAACAGAGATTCACGATAAGCTGATCGGTGAGGTACGGTGCCTGATGGGCGCGCTAGCGTACGTGCACGTGGGCCTGGAGAAGTCGCCGTACGCATCTCTCACCGGCGAGAGCTTCTGGATCGAGATCTGCGACCTGTTCACACGTGACGCCTGCTCCCTGCTGGGTCTCAGCGTCGACAGTCCGCTGCTGGTCGTGTGAGTCGCCGGCCACGCCACGCCCCGCAGCTGTTCTGTTGCCGGGCATGGCGCCACGTCAGCGCTAGGTCTGGGCTACGCTGACCGCTGCTCTTGTCGGTAGTCTCTCGCCAGTTACCGTCGTTGCTGGCAACACAGATGGTGGAGCTGATTTGCATCGTCAGCCCGTTCTGCGCCAACGTGGTTCGTCAGTGATGTTGGGTTGCCGGTGTCAACGTGGTTCGTCAGTGGTGTGGTGTTGCCGGTGTCAGCGTGGTTCGTCAGTGATGTTGGGTTGCCGGTGTCAACGTGGTTGGTCAGTGATGTGGTGTTGCCGGTGTCAACGTGGTTCGTCAGTGATGTGGTGTTGCTGGTGTCAACGTGGTTCGTCAGTGGTGTGGTGTTGCCGGTGTCAACGTGGTTCGTTAGTGGTGTGGTGTTGCCGGTGTCGGTGTCAACGTGGTTCGTCAGTGATGTGGTGTTCACACGCCCTGATGGGCTGCTACTTGGTTACGCTCGGTATGTCTTCTCTGAACTACACTCGTCTCCTCCGTGGATCAATTCTGAAGTCACATGCATGATGTCGCGTGTACATGTGACGTCGCGCCAGAGAAGTGTTATGCCACATTTGTGCTGTCGGTGGTACGTCACTTGTGCATTGTCGAAGATGTAGTGTGACGCCACATATGTATCGTCGGCATAACCTCACCTTTGTATCGACAGCGTGAACGCGGGCAGCAAGGCGGTGCCGCTGCTGATGAACATGAAGCAGGTGATGCAGCAGCGACAGGTTGGAGTCATGTGGAGCGCCAACGACGACCTGCCTGTGAGTAGACCGCGCCGACTAGTCGAGCGGTATGTTTGACACCGTGCGGTTGCGCCGGAGCTGACTGTCGTGGATGCACCAAGGGCCTATCGGTGGACGCGAGTGTGTCTGGAAACTGTTCTGACGTCAGCGACTTGGGGTGTGGATATTCGCTGTGGCCGAATGAACAGCTGGGCGTAAGTAGAGGCCAGCGAGGGGCCGCGGTAGCTCAGTTGTTAGAGCGTCGGACTCTTGATCGCAAGATTGTGGGTTCGAATCTCACGGCCGACGGCATTTGCCGAGTGCACCCGCGACCAATCGGCGTGAGAGGTTGGCGACGCTACATGGCCTAGCGGTTGAATGCGTCGTAAAAGAACCCAAGGTTCTTCTAGAGACCAGCGAAGTTTTCCGTCAGACCAATCGCCTTCGACCGGGGCTGAACTAGTTTTGATCCGACCGGGGCTGAACTGGTTCTGATCAGTTGAAATTCCTGGATTGACTAGTTCCTAGCCTGATTGGGAAGAATTACGAACTCAAGTTACTATACATGTCCATGAGAGCACGCAATACCTACCAGGTCCGTCAGCTGACGTGGTCATCCGTCACAGTCGAAAATGGTGGGATGCAGACGAGCGTGGTGCCCATCGCCAGCAACGGTGTCAAACGCCGCTCCAGCAAATAGTAAACGCGAATACGCTCTAATATCAAACAAAGTACTTGACCCACACACAAATAATAATTGAACCCAATATGTGTACGCGTCATTAGCTGGTGTAGGGCGTAGTAAGAATGCAGCTGTTTAAGTGGGTGTGTAAGTTGTTCCTGTGTTCATTTTCAGCGGAGTGTTTTCTCACACATTTTGCATGCATACTTGTGACAATACGTTCCACTTGGGAAGTTTTGGTGGCGAATGACACATAATTGCAAGACGTAAGTGCATCCTAAGTCAAGTGTTTTATTTTTAGGGGCTCTTTCCTCGGTTCATACCAGTTGTATCATAGACATTCACCATAGATAATGTGCAGCTAACGTTAATTCTTCCACCTTCAGGTTTGAAGGTAGTGCTAGTATGCATTTTGATGATGCTCAACAACGGCCTGTTTCAGGTCCAAAAATGCATCCATGTCGTCCGTTTTCACTGCATGTAATTTAATAGTAGGCTCTCTGTAAAAGGCAAGCGATCGCTGTCTCGTGTCTTCATGCAGTTAATATACTAGTGATGTGGCTGCCATCTGCCTTCCCACCTTGTCATGAATCCAGGAGTTCGTAAAAACAGCTATTTGGTTGTTGATCAACTTCAGTCCAGAACCTCTTCCTGATGTGGTCGAGTTGAAGACCACATCCCTACCGGACGTCATCGAATCAGATCGGACCTCATCGGTCAGGCCCAACTGGAGCTGATTGTTCTCTCGGTGCGTTTGTATGCGGTGGTAGCTAAGCTACGCCTTCCCTTCATATAGTTTACTGGCTGGCCAATTGTGTGCCCTCGTTTTGCTCGCATTAAGTAGGGGAAGTACAGCCTGCCGAATGTGTGACTGTCAGTACGCAGTCGGCAGCCACACAGCCAGGCAATGCACGTCCGAACACGATTGCTCAAATGTGAACAGTTTGACCATCTACAGTGTTCGTTTGGGATGCGCCAATGGTAACGGGGCCCGCGTGTATGTGCAGCAGTTCGGGCACACCGTGTGGTTACTTCAGTGACGGTGTGCTGGCGCTGGGTGAACCAACCAGGACGTCGAATGAGCCTGTGGACTGTCGACAGATCGAGGTGGACGTGGACCGGGAGTTCCGATTCCACAGCGTGTTTGCGTGTCCGATTTTGAAGCAGCAGGCAACAGAGCAGAACCCACCCGTGCGACTCGTCTGCGGACACTGCATCTCCAAAGACGCCCTGCACAAGCTCAGCCATGGATCAAAGTAAGCAGTGGGCCGGAAACGCGCCACCAATGATGGAATGGGAGGAAATGGAACGCAGCTGGATGCTGCGGTTGAAGCATCGTGAAACTTGTTGAGTTGCCGTCCTGTGCTAGTGTAGCCGCGCCTGACAGTGTTCCCTCCCCGGCCGTGTTCAGGTCCTGTGTTAATGTAGCCGCGCCTGACCGTGTGACCCCCGTGTTCCCTCCCCGGCCGTGTTCAGGTCCTGTGTTAATGTAGCCGCGCCTGACCGTGCGACCCCCGTGTTCCCTCCCCGGCAGTGTTCAGGTCCTGTGCTAATGTAGCCGCGCCCGACCGTTTGATCCCCGTGTTCCCTCCCCGGCCGTGTTCAGATAATGTGTTACATGCCTGCGTTATGCTCACGTTTCAGGCTGAAATGTCCGTACTGTCCAGTGGAGATGAACACAGCGGACGTGAAGCAAATCTTTTTCTGAAGTGGCCGCCGGTCGCGGCGAATTCCTCCGGTGCAGCTGTCGACGGCTGTGGCTGGCCGATCGTCCGCGTCCGCCGACAGTGAGCCGCTCTGGACGGCGGGAGCCGGTAGACTCGGCGGCTCCAGCAGTGCGGCGGTTGGGCCGGCCCGCCGGGACTGGTGGCGCCGGCGGTGCCTCCGTCGTGGCCATCGAGACGGACGTGTCGAGATGTGGTGGGCGTGGCAGGTGAGCCGGTGCGTGTGATGTGGTTCCGCTGCCGGCCCGGCTGGCAGCTCATCGCTTCTGAACGCTAGCTGCCGCCACCGCATGCTCGGCTGTCGGGCGGCGGCTGAGGCTTGACCTACCACTTAGGTCGGCGACTCTGTTTGGTGTTCAGCTCGGGCCGATCGAGGGACGGTGGCACGCTAATTCCCGGCCGGTTGTGAGGAGAGAGGCGCTAGTCGCAGTGGGTGCCTGCTGGTGGACTCGGTCACACATAATGAATACATAACCACACCATGCGCACTATTTACAGCCTCTTTTGTCGGGGGAGCAGACGTATTGTCATTCATGTGTGATAGTTTGAGATTATGCAATACAGTGATTATTGATCACGACCCGTCATGTCGATTCATTGATTTCGATTCGGTACAACGGAAGGCCATACACCATGAACGATGGGACAGAAAGTGGTGGGTTGGAGAAAGAGAAAGAGAGGGGGGGGGGGGTAACTGCCCTGGAACCCTGATGCTCCATCCCTGCCTGATTTCAAGGAGTTATCCGTACAATGCTGCTCGTGGGATGTTAAGCTGCCATCCGGCTGTCCAGTGTCCGATGCAGGCTCCAGTTCAAGGTAACCTATGTGTCTTGGTGTATTCCGTAGAGGGCCCTAGTTTCGATCGCGTTCTCGTATAAGCGCTGCTGAATACGAGTCCGAAATTGACGATCTCGCTGGCGGATGGCCGCGGCATCCTCTTTCCATTGGTCCACTTTGCAGCCCGGTCCGTGTACAATGGCATTCGTCCCTGGGCCGTCGCTTGTTGCGAGTTCACTGAAAGGTCGCCGCGTGGATGCCTTGTATCCGCGGCCAGCACCGATGCATATTGCGGGACAATGGAAAGGTTACATGAGGGTGACGCGAGTGGTAAACATGGTGCGTGTTGTGCATCAATTCTTTACCTAGCATATTGAGTGTAATGCCATGCACGATACATTATGGTGGATCATACTCTGTATTTAAGTCTGATGAGCCCAACCTACCTCAGTTTGCTGTTGAATATTGTACAATTTTGGATTATTTTACTATTTTCCAAGAATTATTGTAATTTGATTTATTGTCACATCTGCCTCAGTAATAATAATAATTTTGGATGTTTTGAGGAAGTTTATCAAGTGAAAAATCCAAATTTAAGTGACAGCCTATTCATTTTTTTTTTAATCGATGTGGGCGACGCTCTCAAGGACATACATTCTTGGCCAACAAATTATAAGTGATGCGAGGGATGTTTGTGGCGCAATACTCAAGTGACGTGACTACGCGTCGCTCAGTATGGTCTGTGGTTTTGGGGAGGGGGAGTCCAGTCCGCCATTGTGTTCCAGGAGGGAAGGGGCGGACTGAGTGTAAATTTCATTGACATTTCATGGTATATTGTGTTGAGTCAAAGTTAAGCTAGTTAAAGAAATGGCCCAAGTTAGAACAAGGAAGATGTCAAGTTCTCATTCGAGTAATCTTTTTGGCAAATGGTGGAAGCGGTTGGTGTCTGAACTGTCAACTGGGAGTGATGTTCTGATATATGGCATCTACTTGAGGGAGCAGTGATAGTGACACTACCCAGTAGGCCAGGTGGTGAGTGACATCTACCCTGGTTGATTTTTCAGTGGGGCGAAGCTAATGCTCTTTTCAAGCCACCTGTTATCAATGAAAAGGTGATCATCATGTCGAAGCTCAATAGGGTCTGGAATCCGGCAGTGCAGCACTCTCTTAGAAAAGGCAAACTTTATGGCAAAGAGAGGTCCCATGGCCAAGTTAGACAAGTTATTCTATATTTTGACTTGCAAGTGTCAAATTAGCAGTTGTGAGGGGAGGCTGTGAGGGCTGTGGCATCCAAACCCACATTAACTGTTCCTGTAACAGATAAGAAAGATTCCTGTGAAAGATCTTGCCTTCATCAAGGGACAGAAAAAGAAGGCTGGAAGTAAAGGATCCCACCAAATGGGAATCCATGATCTGCCAGAGCACAAGAGAGGCAGGAAAAGGAGAAAGGCAGGATGGGCAGGATATGGAAAAGAAGGCAGAGAAGAGGAAAAGGAGTAAGAGGAATAATGCTGCAGCAGCAGGGAAAGCAGCCAGGAAGGATGTTGAATATTTTTGGCAGATGGTGATCAGGATCTGGGACTGAAGAGAAGTGGTGCTGAAGATGACTGTCCCTGAAGTTGAGCTCTTCCCTGAAACTGACCCTGGGCCTGCAGCGAGGGTACAGAACGAGTATAATGAGATCCTAATCCTGCATTCTCATTGATGGGTGGATTGATCTGGCCAATGTGATGATGAATTTGATGGAAGCTGAGGGCATGAGTGCTAAATGACCAAACCTGGTTGATGCGCCCTAAAACTCAAATAACCAACCAAGAAGCTGAGGGCAGTGACCAATATTTTCCTGCAAAGATCGAGGGAGAACACTATAGCGTTGCTGGTGAGCCTGGCAGCTACAATCAGCTCCACTTTGCCTCCAAGTAAGAACTAAAGAAGTCACATGCTGAGCAGATTGCTAAGGTCCTGTTTTCCTGGCTGAAAGAGAGGGGTCTTGATAAGGCCTTGTAGGCCATTGGAGGAGACTCAACAAATGTTAACACTGGTGCGAATGCTGAAGTAATGCGGAAGCTGGAGCTGCATCTGGGGAGAGCTGGTCTGGTTTGTGTGCAGCCTGCGCACTGGTGAACTTCCCCTGCGCCATCTCATTGCTGACCTTGATGACCATACTCTGTCAGACAACATATTTTCTGAGCCAATAGGAAAGCTTGATTCTACTACTTATTTGGATATCAATACAAACTTCCCCGGATTTCTGTTGGCCCTTCACTGATCAAGCTGCCTAACAAGGTCATTCAAGATATCTCAACTGATTAACACTATGGCTCTAATATTGTCTGTGCAGTCAGGGATGGAGTGCTTCCTGCACGATTGGCCCTGTTGGAGATTGGACCAGTGAGCCACAGACGTTGGTTCACTACAGCGAGCAGACTTCTCAGGCTCTGGGTGTCAATGCACGGACATAAAGGAAAGAACTCGAAGAATCTACAATTCATTGTGGAATGCAGCATTGGAGTGCACTATCCATGTTGGTTAAATGTGAAAGTCAAGCACTCCTGGATCGAAAAGCCTAGGTACGTCCTGTTTCAGCTGGACAGCCTCAAGTCCCAAGGGAAGGAGTTGCTGGACCTTATGATGCCGACAGTATCTGCTTGGGCTTTAGGGTGCTTCGACCAGAATTGATCATTCGCGACAGTATCTGCTTGGTATGTCCGCAGTGAAGCCGTAATCCAAACTTTACTGTGCTCCGAGGATCAAAAGGAGATGATTGAGGGTATGGAGAGAGTCGCCACCAGGGTAGAGGAGGACCCAGACACTCGGTTGTGCGACCCCGATGTCAGAACCAGAAGAACACCTGACATCGATCGTGATGCTTTCTGCATTGGTGACTTGATCAGCTGGTCAGATTTTGTGTCTGAGCCACCTCTCATCTGCTCCCCAAGCACCTCGGAAGTAAAGAACTTCATTGACACCCCCATGAAGGTGTTCAGCTGGCCTTGGCACACACGACTTATTGAGAGTTGCTAAAATGGTCACTGACGCTCCTGCTAAGTACTTCTCACAGGAACAGTGGGATAGAGGCAGACTATATTAAAGAACGGGTACACCCAGGTTTAGTATATTATCAGATCTAGTATATAGCGTGCCTTGGTGACGTCACAGCTAGAATATGCGATATTCTATTAGAATGTGGTGGACATCTGGCGGATTATAGACTCCTATAGTAGAATATTCCAAATCTAGCAGATTCCTGGCAATTGGTGATAAAGTGCCGCAACCGCGGCAAAAACTTCACGTGCTTATTTTTCTATAATTTTCATTAGAAAAGAGCATATGGTACTATTTCATGCTTTACTTTCTCCTGTATTCAGCTGACACGAGAAAGCAAAGGATGACATGAAAAAGAGCACAAAGAATGAGAAATAACGTTTAATTTTATTTAACAGCAGCTTCCTTTTCTGCCGAAGCTCAACGCACCACTGGCCTTGAGGGCCAGCTAGTCGTCATGGCAACAACTTAGGCCCCGCCCTCCGGGAGTCGGCTGGCCGGTTTTGTGTAGTGTCCTCGTTTACCGGCAAGGAAACCTACGTTTTCGGTGTGATACAAGTAAAAACGATCCGGATTCGTGTGTATAATTCTTCAGGCATTCGCATGGTATCAAATTTTTTCATGTACAATTAAAATTTCCTGCGTAAAGCCGTGGCAAATATTGTCCATTTTGGCTTGAGATGCACGCAAAGTGCTCCCGAGTATCGCCTTGGCTACGTCACAGGCCCGGAACAACTTGCCCCCCCCCCCGGGAAAGAGGGATCAGAGCTCAGGAGATCAGCAGGAGGCTGATGTCCAATAATGAGTCAAAGCAGGGCTTGTGCAACCTGGCAAAGTTCAGGAAATCACGAATTGTCCCTTGTAGTTGTATCCAGTGATATAGGTGCATGCAGTTCACCTGTTAATACAGATGTAAACTTGATTTGGTTTTGTCAATATACATTATTTCCCTTATGTCGTGTAATATCTTAAAAAAGCAGTTCGAAATGGTAAAATTGGCGATTTAGAATTGCATGAATGATGTAGGTTATTGTATCATATCCAAAAAATAAACTCATATTTGAAGTCCTCATGAAATACGACATCATTTAGACATCCCTCATGTTATAATTTCCTTCAGATTCATGTTAGCACCGGAGTGTGACCCGCCCTAACGATACATAGTGCGACTTAGGAATGATCCGGTTGGACGCTGTATTGGTGTGTGGATGTTCACAAAGCACTAATGCTCGTTAGGTTGTCGGGCAGCTTACGTCTTCTTGTGTATCATGACATAGCGCTGCCTGCAAATGCAGTTGTATTTTGTTTCGCTTGCCGCCTGCATTTTGAGACTGACGATTCATCACAGAAATACATGGATATCAGATTCCTTGAATTTAAACTAAAGAGTGCTGCGAGGAAACAAACTGTTTGTGGACAAACCTGGTTATTTTTTACAAGCATGTTCAGCTCGATGCAATGTTGATAAAGTAACTACTAAGATAGGAGGGCACAACTTAAAGTACTCAGCGTGTACGACAGTCAGTTTTTATGGTAATCTTCTTCCTGGACTTGGGCTCGCGGCCGCAGTCGGCGGCGTCGCGGCCCGATCTGCCCGACAGAGACTTGCCCAGGTAGTTGTCTATGAAGCGTCTGGCCGGGTCTGTCGTGGAGCCACCCTCGGGCGCCGCCCTGGAGCTGACCCTCCCCGGACTAGCCCGCTTTCGCGGCGCCGCAGGCGGCGGCGGTCCCCGGCAAGTCCGGGGCGTGCGGATCTTCACATCCTGGTAGTTGATGGGGCGGCCCCCCACCATGGTCTCGCCGCGCGAGATCTCCATCTGCAGCGACTGTGTGGGCGGCACTCGCGTGTCGCGACACGACGCCAGACAGTCCGACAGCGAGCTGGGGTGGCGCGAGATGCGCGTCACTTTGGTGCGCACGCAACCTTCTGACACCAGGTCGTTCTTGAGCACCACCTGGCGGATGCACTCGCGCCGCATGAACTCGTCGGTCGCCTCCTTGAGCCAGCGTTTGGGGTTGCGCATGCGGCGCTGGTAGTCGTCGCCGCCCTGGCTAGACGCGGTGCCGGTGCTGGCCGTCATGGAGGACGTGCCGTCCAGCAGGTCGCCCACGGATCGTGCAGGACTGGAGAAGGCGCGCCGAGAATGGCTGAACTTACGCGCCGGCTGCCGCTCATCGCCGCCGCGGCCGATGCTGGTCCGGCCGCGCGACACCACGCGCTTCATGGCGACACAACAAGGACAGTAGCCGCAAGGCGTCTGACGCGGTCGCGCCGCCCCGGGCCGGTCAGCGCGACCTGACGGCGGCGACCGGTCCCAGTCGTGCGTGACGTCCGTCTGCGTGCATGACTGGCGGATCCGATCGGTGTCCTCCATGGCGAGCGAGTATTCGTGGTGCATTCCCGTGTCTGAGAGCGCAATCTTGGCGCTGAAGCCGGGCGTCATCGTGTCCCGTTTGGCGTCCCGCGGATTGTCTAGAATGACGTCCTTCTGCGGATCTTCGCCGTACTTCTCCTTCAGTTGGTCCGTGATGCCCATCTGGTCCATCTGCGTGGAGATGCGCCGCAGCCAGTCAAACACGCTAGCCTCTTTGCCAGGATCCGGTTCGTCATCGTCTCCCTTCAGGGTCTCCTTGGAAGTGCTGCTGGACTCCGTCGTTTCCTCGTCCGTTGTCGACTCTGTCGACTCACTTTCCTCGGTTTCCTGTTCGCCTTCATCTTCAAATGCAGCAAGGGTGCTTTCCTCATCGTTGTTTTTCAAGTCACCTATCAGAGTCGCTTCCATGGATGCGTCTGCATCGTATGGCTTATTGATGTCTTTTACATTATACGCTGTAGTTGTAGCAAAGTCTTCCATGTCTTGTATCGATCTGCCGGAGTTTTTCATCGCCAGTAAGTCTGGGGCCACGATGTCCCTTTCGACGAAGGAAGATTGTCGCCTCAGCGACTGTGGAGGCATGAGAGATGACGGATTAGCTGCTTCCTGATCGTATTTGGAGAGGTGATTGACTGGATCTAAACTCACATCGCCATCCGTAACAGCTACAAGTACTCCGTCGTCCATACCTGCCTGTGATTGTGTCGCTCCTTGGGCAGAATCTAACGGGTCTGACTCTGCAGCAGATTGTGACGCGGAGAGGTCCGCATCGCTGGTCGGGCCAGGCGGTGGCACATGTGCTAAAATGGAGTCGGAAGCACCAGTGGTCTGTACGCCGTTGACTTCTGGCACCTCGCCATTTTCTCCGGCTACATTAGTGCCGACTTGAACAGCGCCCTCCTCGGGCTCCCGGTTCAGCATCTCTGAGGTGATGGGGTCTGCCGAAACCACGTTTTGTGCCTGGTCGGCGATTTCACCCATCTGGTACCGGATGCGTGTAGCGTCGTACGTATCCAGACCCTCGTCCACAGCATCCACAGACTCGTCAGACCCTGCGAACGATCCGCTCACTGTCGATTCTTCTGTGGATCCCAGGGATTGCTCCTCCACTGTCCCTGTTGCACCATCTGGCTCGGTGTCACTACCAGTCGGAGCAGCTTCAGAAGGCTCTTCTGTCGCCTCTCCATCCTCTTCCACGTCTGGTTCAGTGGGGTAGTCCTGATGTTCCATTTGTGGTTCAGTGGAACCGAGGCTGTCCGCGGTCTCAGGTGAGCTCCATTTAGTAGGATCTGAAAATGCCTGGCCATTTTCTGGTATTACCGCTCCCGTGCCGCCAGCCATTACGTTTGCATCGTCGGCAGTATCGTCTACATCGGCGCCCATATTGTCTACATTTTTCGTATAGACGTCCACATCGGTATCCGCATCGGCATCCGTGATGTCCGCACCTTCAGCACTGGGATCTGTGTCATCGGCAACGAATTTCATATCGGCGACCATGCTATCCGTAGCTTCCGCAATGACGTCCGTATCTGCATCCGTGATGTCCGCACCTTCAGCACTGGGATCTGTGTCATCGGCAACGACTTTCACATCGGCGGCCATGCTATCCGTAGCTTCCGCAATGGCGTCCGTATCTGCATTAGTGACACCGGCATTGGCGGCCATGTCTGCATCACTGGGCATTGTGTCAGCGTCGCCACCCACGATGTCAGTGGTATCATTGGGTGTGATGTTCGTATTGTCAATCATCATGTCTGCTGATGCACCAGCTGTAGGAAATACATCACCCCTTGTGTCATCCTCGTTCTCAGTGGGAGATACTGTGAGGTCCCGGCTCGTGTCTACTGTAGCCTCATTGTCTTGGTTTTCCTCAGGTGGAGGCATGTCGGCTTCTTGTTCATCATTGGAAGGCGGGGTAAGCTCGTATTCGTCCTCTGGCGGCACTTCAGATGCTGAAGTGTCATCCAGTATGAGTTCTGATTCATCGTCCATGTTCGGCGTGTGGCTTGTTGGGTTATTCTTCGACCCAAGTCTTTGTCGCTGTAATTAAACACACGTCAATTGTAATGAAGCAATATTTGTGTGACATCCGATTGTGCCATCTTTCTAACACCAGATTCACATCGAAAGCGGTATACATTAATTAGATGGCATAAATTCTACTTTTTATCATATTATTCCATGAATTATACAGTAAACTCGCGAGCTAGCACAGCTTTCAAACTGTGACTGGTATATTATTGTTCATTGAAAGGATATCACGGTGAATTGTTTGATTATAAGATCTCAAAAAGTAGTTGTGAGTGGGAATGTTAGCCACTGCAAGGCAAAGATGTGTTTTCTTTACATGAATTGTCCTATGCATTTCTGGAGCGGTTTTTGTAAACAGTAATTTCATTTGAAGTGCATTAAAAGTTTAATTTACAAATTAATTCACTTCGACATCGTTGTTGCCAAACTATCTCTATTATTGTCTTATTGTTTCTCCCTGGTTCCTAGTTTCCGTACGCATAATTGATTGCATGTTAGTTGTATCTTAAATGGTTTCCGTTTTCACTAGGACTGGCATAATCGCATTGCTCACCTTTTCAAATTCTTCACATGAATGAAAAGCCCGCAGATAAAAAAGCATATATATATATATATATATATATATATACCCGAAAAGGGATACAATTGCATAAAACGTAGCATCATGTAGCGCCTTTCATGTCAATTGTATCAGACATGAGCCTTTGAAGTCGTTTTGGTATGCATGCAAATTTCTCTATCGCTCCTGGATATGAATATACGTAATTTAAGGTAATGATCTCTTTGCTATATAGCTGTTGCTTTGACCGTCATCTTATGTTTCATCCTATCCCTAAGCCTGATCCTAGCCCTGTCCGGCATGTACAAACCATGGCAAGTGATGATGGACGCATTGCCCCACCTGTTAGCAGGCACCTGGACATAAGGCCGCTTTAACTTTATTTTTTGGCACACTATTGGGTTCTGTGTAGGTTGGCTGACCTGCACAGAACTTGCACTTCCTACGATGGCAACCAGTATCCATGAATATCAAGAGGATGAACAACTTGGGTGGAAATGAACAGGAGAATAACTTACTTCTTTGAAATGAGAAATCGATTGTCTCACGCCGTACTTTCTGTAGGATATCTCTTCGTCTTCAACGATTTTGGACGCTGCATTTAGAACTGATTGAGTGATCGCAACTGCGATGTTAGCGATATTATGCAGCAATGGAACTTCAATGTTGTCAAGATCTTCTTCTGGCAGATTTTCTCTTATGTCTTCCAGCGTGTCCTGATTTGTTGTTAATTCATAGCCCAGTGCTCCGAGAGAGTACGCTTTGCTTTTTGCTATATGCTTACTTGATCGTAGTTGAACTACTTTACTTGCGGATTGTGTCTTTTTACTTCCATTTCTTGACGGCAATTTTGTATATGGGAGGAGAGGAGCATCATCCTGCTTCAAAATAATTTTGTCATGATTCCGGCTACTTTTGGGCAGGCTTTGACTTTGCTGCCTGTTGTCACTTTTGTCTAATGAATTCTCGCGCATAGATCGATCCATGCTCTTCTGACTTGATGTTTTTACCACATCATGCACTAAGCACTGGGCGATTTCAAGCACTTCAGTTAGGGCTGTGCGTATAATGTTGTGGATTGCGTTGCTGTGTAGCTCTTTCAATTCGTCCATGGAGATACTGCTTCCCTCTGTTTGTTTGCTAATTTTTTCGTGCATATCGGACGTATATTTTTGTATAGGCGTAGGTTTATTTTCGCCTTCTTTTATTTCACTGGGGTCTCGTATTGTGACATCATTGCTCACTGAGTTCTTCCCTTCTTCATTGTCAGGATTATCGAAGCCATATTTGCTACCACTGAGTGAACCTCGTTGAACTATGCCACTTGCCATGGTTATTAAACTCCAAACTAGCCTTTTGGCATTTCCAGTGTGTTGCGATAGACCGAGATTATCCTTAGCTGCATGGTTGTTATCATCAATGCTCGTGCCTATTCGTTGTCCAGGAAATGTATTTATTAGATCGTCTGCTAGATCTGAGCTTGTCAATTGTTGGTTATCTGCAGGCCTGTAGTTTTCTAAGTAATCATGTTCGCTGCTGGTCACGTAGTCGGACATTTCAGATTGCGGATATGAGAATACAGAAGAAGCACTGGATGTTGAAATCAGCTCATTCGTGTCATCCACTGCCGATCCTGCCCTGTCGGCGTCTTCCTTTTCCATTATTTGTTCAGCTTCCACCAATTCGGGTTTTCGTGTTCCCGACATGACCGCTTCGTCACGCGTGTATTGCTTTGTGGTAGCTGGAAGCATGGACGAGTCTGTCACCTCCCCGATTGTTTTGCCTTCTTGCTCTGCTTCCGATTTGTCGGCAGGAGATGATTCGGTCGGGCCTGTTGCTCCCATCTGCAAAGTATCGTGTTTGTCCGACAATTCCTGCACCTGTTCAGACTGAAGTCGATCGCCGACAACACCGTACTGATCGTCTGTTCTCGTACCATGTGACATGTCGGCCACTGCGAGTGGTCCCTCTTCTTCGCCAAACTCCATTGCGGACGAGGTTTGCACACCGACATGCGACTCCTGCTCTGGATTATCGTCGGTTATTCTACCTGAATGGCTAAACAAAGGGTCGATGTCACTGGCGTCAGATGTGTGAACAGTTGTTTGCGAATGGCTGTCGCTGGTATTGCTGCTGCTGTGATCTATCATTACTAGTACTTCGATCTGTGCTACGTCACTGTAGCCAATTATCGCACTAACATCTCCTACACTGCTCTTAAGCTTGTCGTCTTCAGGAGCCAACGGCATCGTCGCACTGTCTCTTCCCGCCTGGCCACTATCGTCTGTTACTTTTACTTCAGCAGCAGTCTGCTCCATTTCTTCCCCCATTTCTCCTGTCTCATCCATCCCCATTATATTCTTCCCCGAAGTCTGCCTAGTTTCCTCCACCGTCTGTTCAATACCCTCACCCATTATACCTTCGATTTCTTTGGGTATCTCTGTGGCTTCCTGTTCTGCCCTACCGTTATCATCTACTGTCTCAGTCTCCACTACGACCTCTTCCATCTCCTCTGAAATCTTCCTCGTCCCCTCACCTGTTCCTCCGATCACATCTGGTGCCTCTTTTGTCTCCGCCTTAGCGTCTTCTGCGGCTTCTGCCACCTTTGCAGTCTCGTTAGCTGAATTTCCCGTTTCCAGTGCGGTCAGTTTCGTCTGCACTGTCGCTTCTCTTGTCTCCTCTGTCACTATTCCAGTCTCACCTATAGTCTCTTCGGTCTTCGCTGTCACTTCCTTAGCCGCATCTGCTGTCTCTTTTGTGCTTAATATCACCTCTTTGGTGTCATTTGTCGTTTCTTGTATTTCCTCTGCCACATTTTCAATCTCTTCTGCTCGTTCCCCTTCCGTCTGCTCTGTCTCGTGTGCTGACGCTTCTGCCTCTTGTGTCGCCTCCCCTGTATATTCTGGCGTTTTCCTTATTTCCCCTCCTGCTTCTTCTACTGCCTCCCCTACCTCTTCCGTTGTCTGCCTTGTCTCCTCTGTTATGTCTCCGATGCTGGCTCCGTGATCCATATCGATGGTATTGATGACCCGCTCGTCGTCCTCTCCGTCGTCGCCGGACGACCTGGGCGGATTGGCTGGCTCACCAGGGCTGCGATCCGTCAACAGCTGACCCGAGATGGCTGCCAGCGAATTGGCGGCGCCCAAGACGGACGACACGGCGTGCACCACGTCGTCGTCCGAGTACTCTCGCAGCAGCACGTCGACGATCGAGGCGAGCGACTGTACGGTCTCGTGATGCGCCGGCAGCTTGCTGTCAGACGCCTCCTCGGACGGCTGCTGCGACACCTCACCGGGTGACTTGGAGACCAGCTCGAGGCTGCCCACCTGACCGGGGCTGCGTGCCTGTGTGTCGACCGACGGCACCGACAGCAGCGAGTCGTCCACCATCGATCCGCTTCGCAACCCGAGTGAGTCGGCGGACTGTGAGCCGAGCACCTCGACGGCTATGGCCGGCAGCGACGACTCTTGGAGGCCGCGCAGCGTGCGCTGGTCGGCCGATGAACCACGTCGCTCCTCCGCCGGCAGCGGCCCGCCGCGCTCAACTTTGGTCGGCGGTTGTGAGACGGCACCGGGACCAACCGTGGCGTCAGCATCGGCCAGTGGCTGTAGGACGGAGCCGGCCGCCGACTTGGCGTCGGCGGATGGCTGTGGCACGGTCTCGGGGTCGGTCCCCGGCTCTGCATCACTGGGCGGCGGCTTCTGGGCGGAGCCGAAGTCGGTCGCAGCCCCGGCATCGCTGGGCGGCTGCGTGGTGGCATCTGAGCCGGGGCGCTCGGGGCTGGCGGCGCGCTCGTCGTCACTGGCAGCCCTGATCGTCTCTGAGGATGATGTCTGCTCCAGAGGGGACGACTCGTCTGAATCGCGCACTTGTTCAAGGTTTGGCGGCTGTGAGTCGAAGCCATCGCCATCTGAAATGAAGCCGGTACTCTCCTCAGCTGCTGGGTGGTCGGCGGTCGGCCAGGGGCCAGTCGGAGCTTTGTTAGCTTTGTCAGCTTCGTCGTCAGTGCCATTGGACGCATGCTCTTGCTGCACAGAGCTGTCTACTCTCCCTCCAGATTCGTCGACTTTGTGGCCCACGTTAGTGACAACGTCCTTCTCTGGTGACTGCTGTATAACAGGAATAGCTTGGGTGGCTGGTGGGAGTTGCCCTTGGCGTGTCTCTTTTGGTGACGTGTTGTTGACCGCTGTCGACCGTTCGGCCATGTCCAGCGCCGATGAATTTAATTCATGATGCTCCTGCTCTGGCTGAACCTTTTCAATTGGTTCCACCAAATCCGCTGTCGCAGCCGGTTCGCTTGGCTCGTGGACAGTTCCTGAGTCGTGTTCAATGAAGACTTCCTGCTCCTTCGGAAGGGGCGAGTGGTGGTCGAGGTTCACCGGGCTCATCGGTGACCTCGGGCTGCTGGCGAGTCCCGAGTCGACATCTGTTTCGATGCTGCCGGACACGCTGATCGTGTCGGTCTCAGAGGCTAGTGCGGCTACGTCGGTCGACGGCTGTGAGTCCGCCTCTGACCAGGCGCTGTCGCCGTCGCTGGCCGCGTCCGACATGGAATCGATGGTCGTGCTGTCGTCAGCCTTGTCCAGCAGCAACATCGCCTCCTGGTGCGCCTTGTGGTCATCCGCTATAGCCTGCAGATAGTGAAGGAACTCATCGATGGCATCGGCGAAGCTTCCTCGTCTGCCGCCGGCCTCCGCACTCGGGAAGGCGTTTCGCCGTTCCTTGCTCGCAATATGCATCTCGTCCTCACCGATATCAGACAACTCTGTCTCGGTTTCTCGTGAGTTCGTCTTGTGCTCCAGATCTCGCAAGAACCTGGCGACCTGGCTGGTGGGCTCAGAGTCAGCGCTTTCGTCCAGTTGTTGCACCGTCGGGGTGAGACTGTGCTCTTTGAGCAGAGCCAACAGCTGCAGGAAGTTCTCGTTTCCATTTGCACTTACACCGCCTTCTTCCGCGATGTGTCTGCCAACCTGCTCCTCACCTTGGTGCGAAGCGTCGTCGTCGCTGGTCCTGCTGTTCTCCGACTCGTCTGGGGTGAACATCAGTGTCGACGGAGAGCTTTCGTCGAATGACACACGTTTGCTGATCTTAAAATTGAGACTGTGTTCTGACTCGGTAGCGACGTCGTCCTCCCGCTCTCGCCGGGCAGAGTCTGGGTTGGAGAGGCCCGTCTGCGACTGCACATCGTCCTCGAGACTGGACTCGAAGTCCTCGCTGATGATCGAGGCATCCGTCTCGTCGCCGACGTCCGTAATGTCTGTATCGGTGTGGCTGCCGGACTCGGAGGAAATTGAGCGGCCCTCCGAGTCGAGATTCTCGCCAGGCTTCTGCTGTATGTCTTGCTCATCATGTTCCTGTACGGCGGCCTCCGTTGGCCGTTCGGCCTTCTCAGAGCCACTGCTGGCTGGAAGCACCTCCAAGCTGTTCGTCAGCTCCGGGGTGGTGCTCTCGCTGACGGTGGCCGATGTTTGTGACGAGGTTGTCGCCACCTTTCGCCTGGGTGTCGGTCGTGTTTTGGTCTTGACTCCGCCTGTCGTTCTCGGCTGTGTTGTGCGGGTCTGGCGGCGCCCATCTGTGGATAGAACACATTGTCGCTGACTGATCTGAGAACAAGCCGACTCTCCAGGCATCCGGTGCAAGAATTGCGGACGTCTGAGCCGACAGGGCCATTCAACAAGCATCCGCGTAGCACGGTTGGATGTCGAGTTTGCTGTGGGGTGCACTCACTAATTGTGAATCGTCATCATGTCTGTCCTTCAGCACGACATCCTCATGAAAACGTTATGGGCGAACATGCAATGAATCGTTCAAAGTCCCGCACTAAGCGCATGGTAATCATTTTGTTACATGTTCAACGTCAATCCACTCGATAGTTATGATGTATTGACGATATATGATTATCGTCATTCAAAGAGCGAACATTGTAGCTGCAATGCAATGTTCGTACCTTTAGGAGATGCCGACTTTGGCGATTGATTATCGCCAGGGCGCTTTGTTCCACCGAACAGCGAGGACACCACATTGACTCCGGTCTTGATGATCGAGCTGATGGACGATTTTGATTCGACGGAAGGTTTGCCGGCGACGGAGGCGGTGGCGCGTACTCGGCTGGAGGTGGCGCGGGCTCGGCTGGAGGATGCGCGGGGTGTGCTAGAGGTGGCGCGGGGTGTGCTAGAGGTGGCCCGGGGCGTGGTGGAGGTAGCACGGCCAGCGTTGGAGATGCTGGATGTTGTGGTGGACGGCAGCGATGTCGACATCGGCACCTCTGCAGTGTCCACTCCAGGCTCCGGGTACAGATCGCTTAGCACCGACCTGGCGAGTTAGTTATGAATACACAAACGTGTCGGGGTCATGAGGGCTCTGAGGTTACTTCAAGCATCGCTGACATAAGGACTAAAACCTTTGTCAATTGGTAAGTTGAATTGCTCTATTTTAGTTCAATAAGGCCTAACGCCATGGGTGTCGATTTATGAATATTTTGGAGGGAGGAGTAAGTATGGCATTGGGTGGAGAAGCAAAATCATCGAGGGAGCCCGTAGGGTCTCATGTTAAATCATGACAGCATTAAGGGGAGCGATGAAGCCAAAATTGATGGAGGTGGCTAAAAAAGATGGAAATCAACACCCATGCCTAAAGTTCTGTGAGGACCAAATATTACGTTCAACGAAGCAGAATTGAATTCGGAAGCATGCCAGCGTTCTTCATATTGGCATGTGTTATGCTCTATTACATTCGCAGTTTGTTGGTCAGTGAACATCAATCGGCCAGAGAGTAAACATTTAAAGCAATGAGGCTCATTGTGTCCAAAGTCACGATTTTAGGCGTAGAGGAAAACATGTGAATACAACTTCAAATTGAGATAGTTTACAAACCCGATAAATTTTTATCAAAATCGGAATTTAAGCTTATTTCGAGGTACGCAATTAGCTGAATGCGGTTTCATTTACATTGTATTGTACATTGTTGTGCATTTACATTGTTTCTATTGTAAATTATCCAAAGATATTTTTTAAGTTACATTCTGACGTCCAACTTAGCGACTTTGAACGCACTTAACTATGTACACGTACATCTAATGGCGTTTGTAAAGTTAGAAAGCTTCTGGAATCATGCCGATCATTGATATCATCAAATGCGCACGTTTCGCTTCGGTGAGTCATGCAAAACATCTATATCATTCCATTCGCACAGTATTGTAATATTTGTGTAGCAGAATAGTTGAAAGACCTATCACCTACTCCACCCTCCGGGGAAGCCATATCCAAATCGCGAGTTTGGATCCACACGTCTTCGTGGCTATTTTCAGTAAACACGCCACCAGAAGGACTCCCACAAACATTGCTTTGGTGGTAATATATCTAATAAGAAATCCTGAACTTACAGCCGTGTGATATCAAAATTGTATGATACAAAATTGCTCGACTCACATTCAGAAAAGGTGACAGTCAGTGTCACGCTCTCTTACCTCATTTGTCAGTCATAACGGCCAACGCAGTTACCGTTACATGTTTTGAAAGTGGTGCACGTCCTAGTCTGTCGTTTCTAGTCCGTCGGAAGATATACAGCTAGGCTGGACATCCTGTACGATTATTGATAATTTATCAAAAACAAACTAAAGACATATTAAGAGCTAAAGTTAGTCCGATGTAAAACAGTTTGTTCCACATTCACACCTCAATTATGATGAGTCACGTGCAAAGTAATTGGTGGATCCACCCGAAAGATCGACCGTGAAAACGTAGATTCATTTAACGTTTTATACTTCTCGATAATGGCAAAAGTTGTTTACCACATATCACCTCTTCTCTTAATACTCTCAGTTGAAAGGGTATATATTATATATATATATATATATATATATATATATATATATATATATATATATATATATATATATATATATATATATATATATATATATATATTTATATATATATATATATAAATATATGTATATATGTCGGTATATTTTGGCAGGATATCTTCTTTTATACATTGGTTGTTGAAGAGAAGAGCGCATTTAGCTTTAGCAAGTTTCCTGTCTAGGTTTTCGATTGATCGTATTGTTTTCTTCGTTTCGTTAGATAGCTGGTAAATTATTCCACCAAGTGACATGTACAGTTATATTCGTTTATTAGCGTTTCGGATTTAAACATTGATCCATTTTCAAAATCACCGCTCTGCACAATGCAAACAAACACATACAAGTATACTTTAAAAAACATGAATTGAGCACAGGTTTACACGAGCTATTATCGCAACATCATCTCACATTTTGTCAATGAAGGGGAGCAACTATATCGAAGTGCATAAAGAAGATTTGTTTTTGTTTTTGGTATTCATGAGTGCGATTCTGGATCGGCACCCCTTGGGCAAGGGGCGCCGACATGCACGACGGCGCCCCTTGCCACAGGTCCAAGGCAGTAAAACAAAATCATCAGTGATACCCATATTGAAGTGCTAGACTGGCCAGGCAACTCCCCGGACCTAAACTCCATAGAAAATGCCTGGAATGTTATGAAAAACAATATTCAAGAGGCCCGACCCAGCAACATCAAGGATCTGCGGGAGGCGCTGAAGCAGCTGTGGATCGACATGGACGTCTCCTACTTCGCTAGTTTGGCCGAATCGATGCCCAAACGACTCAAGATGGTGCTGGAGGCGAAGGGGGACATGACAAAATATTAAATGTAAGGCTTATTCATGAATAAATGTCATGTAAGTTTCATTTTGTTGCTTTATTAGTCAAATATTGTTAATGTATACATTTTTTTTGCGGCCACTGTACATGCATTTTAACTTTCCTCAGTAATACCTCCGGCGCTACGCCTTGAGGGTCCTTGCGAGGCCCTCAATGCGGTCGCATGGAGAGTCCCTTCGTACTCGCCAGGGGGATGCTTGGCTTCAACCCTTGGCTACGCCACTGCTGTTTTATCAGCCCATGGCCACTCCATGGGTTTAGATGTCTTTTACGTAGCACAGGGAACTATCCGCTTCGGCCCGGACCGCCTCCGTGGCTCAGCGGCCTCTTCATCGGCCTGAGGCTCGCTGTCAGCTCCGGGCCCATCCCCATCAGTGTGAGCCAAAGCCGACCCCGTGGACCTGTACGTCCGGCCCAGGCACTCCACGTCGGCTCGGGGGCCCGCTTTCACGGCTCAGGACACTTCGTCCTGCCGGAGGCCTTTTTTTCAACGGCTTGGCCTCTTTTGTCAAGCCAGGGGCTCCCGATGCGGCTTCGACCCCTAATGTCGGCCCAGGGGTCTTTCATACCGGCTCCGAGCTCTCTCCGATGGTCCGGGGTCCTCACGTAGCTAGGAGTCCTCTCGTTCGGCTCAGAGGCCCTCCTTGGCAACCCAGGGCCTTCTCTGTTAAACCGAAGGCTTTCTGACAACAGCTTGGGCCCCTCCATCAGACCAGAGGCCTTCGTACGGATTGGGCCTCAACCGTCGGCCAAGGGGCCCTTCTGACAGCCCGAGGTCATCTCCGGCAACTAGGGGCTCTCTCCGTCGTCTCAGGGGCCCTCTTTAGCGATCTTTTCCTGCAGGCCGGATGTCCCCTGACAAAAGCTTGGCCCCTCGATCAGCTCAGGGGCCCTTTCTTCAGCTTGGGCCCGGCCATCAGCCCAGGGGCCCTTCATTTTGGCTCGGGACCTCCTCCGTTAGCCCGAGGGCTCTTCCAAAAATACGGGCCCCTGTCTATCCAGAAGCCTTTCACCTGGACCCAGCTCAGGGCCCCCATCATCTAACCGTGGGCACTCTCCATTGACTATGAGCCCTCTTCATCAGCCCTGAACACTCTCCTTCAGCCTGGGGCCCCTTTCGTCAGTCCAGGGGGCTTCACGTCGGCCCAGGGGATACTTTCGCGTCCCCTGTGCCTACGCCTTGGGGGCCCCTGTAGGCATTTAAAGGTGGTCGCACCTCAGCCCTCCAGGGGGCCGCCCCCTGGCTACGCCACTGTTGTAAATACGTAATGTTAATACCGATAAATACATCGCGGTAGTATGACTCAACAGTCGACGTGTCATAGAAACCAATAACCACCACATAGCGGGAGTATATCAGGCATGCATACTACATACATACATACATATATATATATATATATATATATATATATATATATATATATATATATATATATACGTATGTGTGCGCTTGTGTCGGAAGACAAAGTGCCGTAAATTCCAGCAATTTCGAAGAAGACCCCAAGTAGGGACAGAGCCCTCTTCAAATGGCCACCCTCGGCCCCCTGGACCACCTAGGTCCTGTCTACGCCACTGATCCCAACCGTCCCGGCTCATACCACTGCTTCCAAACGACTCCCTGCATTCAGTTACCAGAGCGAAGTGGACAGCCGTGACGCCTGGGGCGCTGGTCACATGGCTTGCTACGTCACCAGGGTCGTGACCCCGAGCCGCGTCTAGCCCTGCCGGGCGCCAGGGAGCCTTGACAACACAGCAAGCACACACGTTGGCATTTGTTTACACTACCTCTCATTCTTAAGAACACTCCAGTTGAATACAGATTTTTGGTCTGGATAACAGACAGATCTAGCCTGGATTTCGTTCGATTCATCACATGCTGACGCCGGTACACGTTTCTGACCGGCGACCCTGACATCTTGAACTCACCTTTTCACGCGCTGAAAGTGGCACGAATGGGAATTCCTGACGTAAGGAACGCACCCTAAGTCACGATCCTTTCTGTCGGCAGCTCTGCAGTCTCCGGCTCTGCTGATGCCACATCAACCGCTCGTTGTGGTACTTTCTATAACTATCACTGGCCGGCAAACCAACGGCCAGGGAGCACGTGGGTCACGTCAGGACCTCCTCTCACATGTTGGCTGGGGGAGGCGTGCCCCCCCCCCCTCCCAGTCACGACTGTGCCACCCCTCCCATCCCCCAGTCAGTGGTCATTCCCCATTGCTTTAGCGTCACTTTGGGAGGGGGAGGTCGTCTGGTTTCTTCGGACGGAGGCCCCACAGTCGGCGCGGCCCGTCAGTAGGAACTACTTTTAGAAGACACTGGATCACGCGGCCTGGCGTAGCTGTATGACCGATGGAAGTTATACGGTACCGGTCGAGTCAACACCGATTATGTTCTGACCCAAGATCTAGCTTTGAACAGGAATGCAAGCACTTCGAAGGAAATGTTTGTCGGTTCGCACCAATCCGGATCGACGGTCGGTTCGGGCTGGACCGGATTGGGTCTCATCGGATCAGATCGAGTGGGATCCCAGTAAGCATGCCGATGTCGGCCCACTGTCGGCATGTGTCGGGGCAAGCTCGGCATCTCGTAAGCGGCATACCGGCATCGGGCCGCTCTCGGCCCGACATCGGCAAAATGGTCTGGAATATATCATATGTCTGGTTGAGCTCGGCATGTTAATTAATAGCGGCCAGCCGACGTCGGGCCGCTGTCCAACATTTCACTCCCCAGCCGAGAACAGGCCGCTAGCGTCCGAACAGCAACACATCTTTCCGCCATCGGCCCCACGTCGGCTACATGTCGGCTGAGTGTCGGCTGAATGTCGGCATGGGCGGGCATTCCACTCTCCAGCCGACAGCGGGCCGCTAGCATCCGACATCGGCCTGACGTAGGGCCGAGTATCGGGCCGACGTCGGGCCGCTGTCGGCATGTTCACTGGGATGTCTGTTAATTTGTTTCGCATGTGCACGGGAGGAGACTACGGCCTTGCTATAACTCGCGGTCATACGTGTATACAGAAACACAACCAATTTTTTTTCAATGGGGATGCAGGAACCCAGCCCCCCCCCCAAAAAAATGTTATCGAGACCGCCATCGGCGTGCGAAGCCCCCCAAAACATAATCCTTGATCTAATGGAGTTCTTTGCGAAGGAGGGGGGGGGCAAGCTCCCCCGTCGCTGCGCTTCCGATGATATAGTCATAGTATCGATCTGATGAGCCTCCATCGAAATCTCCTGGTTGCTTGCCTGATCGAAGCTGATCATTTGTTGTTTCTTGTATATGGTGATCAAAGGATCCAGTGCTGGTCCTTCCACCCGCCGGCGGTCCTTCCCCACAATGAAAACCAACAAACAAATACTTTCACTTCTCGGTGGAGCTTTCAGGGTCATCAGAGGAAAACGTTTCGCTTCGCATAGCCTAGTTCGCCCTGCGAAAATTTCCTCCGCTGCGAGTCAAATTAATGCTGTGGACAAAATACCCCAGCCGGTGCTGCGTTGAAGAAGTCATTGGGGTCACACTCGCTATTTTTCCGCTCGGCACTCGGCTTCCAGGCCTGTATGACGCGATGGCAGCAAAAAATATGCCCCTGGTGACTAAATATATTACTATAAGTTTGCTTCTCATTCATAGATAGAGCGATACGCCCACATATAGTATGACAATATAGTAGTCAAGAAAGTTGTCCACTTTTCTGGTGGGGTGAACAAATTGAGGGAGACAATTTATGAAAGATTCATAATCATCTTTCACCGAAGAGATTCCTCATATAAAAATAGCACACCTAATTTTCGGCACGCTTCTTACACGAAAAAAAGTTACTTTTACCGAAGTACGAAATCTCTTAGAATTAGTTCTGGAATAAGGTTTCAGAATTACACTACGTTTGTTATGTCCATCTGGCATCGGATCATTCCATGCGTCGATATCGTCGTGTGTTGTTGTGTGGTGTGAGCTCTGGCAGGTCAGTGGGTGTCGCGTTTTTTGTTGTTTTGTTTTTAGTAGAAACGTTTAATCTGCTTCTATGAATGTTCTTACAAGTGCTATTTGAGGGACATCTTGCGAATCTCTATTGGAAGGTTTGTTACTAGGTAGGACCTACCTACCTACGTAGGTAGGGGAAGAGGGGGGTATCTGAACACGTTCTGTTTCCTGAACACCTACCTTTGGTCGTCTCCCACATCATGTTCAGTGCATAAATAACAAAAAGATGGTGGTATTCATAAATGATGGACCTGTCTCTACCAAAATATGAAAGTCTGATCACATAATTCCACCTATTCTTTGTGTATGGAGGTTGCAAAGTTCACAGGAACCATTTTAGGCTTGCAAGAGCAGTTGGCTTAAGGAAACCATAAGGAAGTGACTTTCAATTTTTGTTTGCAATTGCACCAGCATTTTGTAGTGGCTACTAATAGCTTGTACCACAATGGCTACAGTGAGGTAATCCTGAACAACAACATTTTCATGTTCATAATACAGCACACCACTATAAAATAATCATCTGTTTTAAAGTTGCTCTTTGCAAGTGGCTAGAGGGTTTTCATTGAAAGGAACTGTTTGAATATGGATAGCTCGTTCATTTTTGTGTTCAGTAAACACAGTACAATTACTGGTTCAGCCATACAGAAGCAGCAGTAGAGCTATTTGTTGCATAATGCCTTAAGTGTTCAGAAACCCTCCCTCTTCCCCTACCTACCTACCTACATAGATACCTACCTACCTACCTACCTATGTATGTACCTACCTACCTACCTACCTACCAAGGTACCAACCTACCTACCAAGGTACCTACCTACCTACCTAGGTACCTACCTACCTACCTAGGTACCTACCTACCTACCTACCTACCTAGGTACTTACCTACCTACCTACCTACCTAGGTACCTACCTACCTACCTACCTAGGTACTTACCTCCCTAATTCTCTAAATAAAGACCTAACAAAACCAAGCCCAACATAACATGAGCTGCTTTTGAAGAAAAAAACAAGTTTAATTTTTTTTAATTGGGAAAAATTGTGAAACAAAATTCCAACTTAGAAACCTAAAATAGCCTAACCCAACCAAACCTAACCCATTTGTTTGCTTTGTGGAGGCAAATGTGTGTAAAACTTGTCTTGTTACTACCTTAAAGCACAATAATACTGGTACCTACCTAGGTAGGTAGGTAGGTACCTAGGTAGGTGCCTGAGTAGTGACCTAGGCAGGTACCTACCTGCATTCCTGTTTACCTACACACTATAATTTGGGTTACAAAGTCATAAAGTGTTCAGACTTAATGAGAGCCAGAAGGGCCCATCTACATTAGGTCTGAAAAATGGGCGCTGTATAATCAATGCAGTTGATGTGCCCTAAAACCCAAATAACTAACTAACTAACTAACTACCATAACTGTGACAAAAAGACTCATCACCCAGCCAACGCGTCTATAATTCCAAAGTCTCCATCCACCAACATCTCACACACCTATCAATGCCTGTAGGCACCTTACCTATCCAGTCATGTTCACTGGATCCTGGGTAGCACATATGCCTTAGTGCTCTACCAATAGTTATCAAACTCCATCCATGCCTGCTTAAAAAGGCCTGTACAGTGCACATCTACTTGGCATAAATCGCACCCCATCCACCACTACTTAGAACTCAAAAACAAGATTTGCAGCCTAAAAATGCATGCTATTTTTAAATGCATTCATTAAATTTTTTTTTTTATAAAAGGTGTCTTCAGAATTCTTGGATTTTTTTTTGAATGATATTTATGAACGTGATTTGGGAGATGTGACCACTCGTTTTCTGAGCTCGGGCTTACTTTTCAAGTTGAACGATGACGTCACAGGTGCGCCGTTATGATTGAGCAAATCCTCTAGCAGTTCTTGTACCTTAATTTTTTGGAATACCATGGAAGCAGAATTTTCTCATACATGATTAAGGGGAAATTCAGCACTCCATGCAGTTGATTAAACACTTATTCATGTTGAAAATACTTTGTTTCCATGTTTTTTCCTCAGATATATCATACAAGCAAACACACCAACCAACACCACAACAGAATTGTACTGGAAGGTTGCACCACTGCCATTCTCTGCCAGAATATTTTACATTTACATAAGTGAACCTGTAATTTTAACCATATAATAATTAAATAGGAAAACCTAACCTGACCTAACCTAACCTAGCCTAGCCTAGCCTAGCCTAGTATAATCTAATCTAAACTAATACTAAAATATTATCCTGACATCATCCATAAGTCACATCCTGATCAGTGTCACCTTCCATTTCCATTGGCGTTCTTGTGGAATAATGGTGGTGTGTGATCTGTGTGATAAAGAGGGGGAAACTAAGCATTTTTTATGTGAAGAAGTGTTGAATCAACTGAGTGGAATGTTGAATGTCCCTTTCGTCACATCTGAGAAGTGCCAGGTGAGGATGGATATATTATCGAGCAAAAAACCAGCAGTGCGACATGTGTGGCACATTATATATTATCACTATGATCAAACGAGAGGTAAGCATGAGTGCCGCAACTTCAAATCATGTTCATAAACATCGCATTCTGAAGGAAAATAAAAAAATCATCAAAACCCCTTATATCAAAATAATACCATTCCCACAACATCAGCAGGCAGCCTATTCCACTGACCAACAATCCTTTGACTGGAGATCAGGGTGGGAATTAAGGCACTTCTTAAGAGATTTTATCTCTGAAAAATGTTTGCACTCTGGGTTCATACTGGATAGGATGGGCTTTACATGTACTCCGACACAAATGTGGGAACAAAGATATCAATAAAAACAAACACAGAACAACACCAAAAAAAACGCTGATTATTCCACTTACGGTCACCACTCAAACTAATCACTTTTTGTAGCAGTCAGCAGCCGGACCACATCTTCACACACTCCATCAATCTCAACCACCGGAATTGCCGACAACAACGTGCCAACAGCAACTTGCAGGATGATGCGCATGCGCACTTAGAACACTTCTCCGGCTCTGGAGCCACGTCTCGGAATACCTGTGTTCCTCCCACCCTATAGTGGGAAACTTTGACAGTTTTAAGAGACGCTCTCCGGAGTCCCGGAGGCCACCGATCAGAATTGGCTGCGTTAGCGTTTTCTGTTCTGAAATCTGTCTGTGAACCAATCAATGCAAGGTATTTTGTATATGACGTCATAACCATTAGCAACTTTGAACACATGGTTAACAGTGTCCACACAAGTTAACAGTAAACACAAGACCTACCAACGCAGTCGATGCGCCCTTAAGCCCAAATAACCAACCAAACACAAGACCTTGACTGATCCTTTGCTTTGATCACATCCAACTGTGGCATGTGCGGTAGCGGAGTTGCGTTCGTATTACGTGGGAAATTGGCTGCGTAGGTAGGCATGCGCTCTGAGCTGAGGGTGAAGTGTGAAGTATTTTTGTTTGTTTTTCATATGGCTAATCTTGTACTGAGACCAACAGTGAAAGGAAAACGCATTTCTCCTGTGAGTTATCAGAAACGAAACAGTGCCGATTATTACGGGTCACTGCCGGGCGGTGCCATCCATTGTTCACTTCTTTGTTTGTATGTTTTGGCATTTGATTTGACCCAAAATGAGAATGATATTACTTATGCATATTATGTAGGCACTGATTTAGGTTTTTCCGGTCGGTTACTGGTAAACAGATTCTATTCATAAAAAAATAATGTCCATGAAAATGTACTCCGGAAGAAATCGGTATGCACTCTGACTCCCAACCCGGAAAGTAAGTTTCCCACTCTGCTGGAGACCTCTTGTCACTTAACTGTCCTACACCTTTTGTGATTGTGTTTATATTTGTGCCATATATTCACTGGCAGCAGATGGCATAATCATATTGATATGCACATTGTCCATGTTTTCTGACTTCTATAAAATTGTATAAAAGTCTGTCATGTGGTCAAATGAGCAAACTATCACAAATATTCTGTAATCAACTATCATCAGAATGATTATGCTTCTTGGTTGTTCTTTTCTGTATCATTCACTGAAATAACTTGCATCAAAGCAGATTGTGTTTATGATAAATCAGTTGGTGCACTAGGATGAGTTGGGAGCTGATCGGCACCCCTATGCATTATTTTCAGTCAAAATTAACCTGTATCCCTGCATGACATTTTGTGCTGTACAGCCATCATACCAATCATAGCTTATCACATTCCTTTGTGTGAGAGGATTGATGGAAACCTTAGCATTTCCAGACCAATAGTTCTGGCAATATAAGAAACCAGGACCATGACCAAATCTCAGGACTGATATTGAAGTACTTGAAGGTTACTAATTAGACAGTTGATGCACCCCTAAATCCCAATAACAACGAAGGCTACTAATTGCCCTCCCAAGCTGCCTTTTAATTTGAAATTGAAAGTTTGCATCCCAATTAACCACAGAATGACTGAACCCAAAGAGGTCATGTATGGTCACCATTAACCTGCAATGCATTGTAAATGTCAGTGGCTCATGTAAGCTGGTTAGTAGAGTTATCTCACCCTACTACACCAAACATTGTCCATTTTTTGGGGGACAAAAAGTCAGATTAGATGCCAATAATTAAGAATTTGGGCAGACAAGCAGCTTGCCATGTTCCCCCTCATGATGCCTGTGGTCTGTGGCCTGTTTGTGGCATACTAACTTCCACTGTTTTTTAATGGTGAAAAAATGAGGGAGGTTGCATCAACCCTCTTCTCCACAGGTGAAGGTCAATGATTAGAGCCAAGTTCAAAGCAAGTGATCAACAACCAGAGCCTGGGTTCAAAATGGTTCCAATCCATTAAACAAGTCCATGTTTGTCCTGTGTGCATGCACAAAAAGAAAAAAGTCAGAATGTCCAGGGTGCCAAAGTCTTTTTGGATCAAGGTGGGGTCAAAATGTTTCCTGAAAATGAAGTGGAAGGGTGGTTGATTTACAATGGTTAAAACTAGAAGATTCTAAATTTTGTATTGTAATGTTGCATAATTGTAGGTAATAATGTTTGGTACAAGTGCAATAATGTGATCTGTTAATTAGTACCACGCTCTCCCATGGTCAATGTGAGTTGAGTATTTTAGCTTTGAAAAATCAGGGTGGAAGTTGTAGAGTAGTATGTGAACAAAAAATTACTCATGGTTTGCTACTATCCCACCCCCTCCAGATCAGAAATCTTTGACATGATCATGTCTGAGCCTGACCCATCAATAAATACACTGAAGGATACCTGAAATTACATAATCTTGCTTACCTGTGCATTTCAAAATTGTAACTATGGCATAATTCCAGACATAGCAAATATGATTGGTGAAAGCATATGCTAACATTAGGATTGGTACTTGCTTGTTAAGGGTGATCAGTGTCATCTTCTGATATTTCCAAATATATATGCCACTAAAAATGGACTGCTGGGTGCATGTTTGGCGAGTGCTTGTCCTAACGATCCCATTTTTTGCAATTGGTGGTTTAAGCATGCATTTGTTTTTGCTGTTACTTTTGGTATACTTTGCATGCTGCTAAGTATGCAACATTTGCACAATTATTATCATGAAGCTAGAAATTTAGTTTTGAAAATTTGTATGACATGAATATTTATCACAAGTCACGGAACACGTGTCGTTTTGCTTTCCGCAAAGAAAAGTCTGACCTCGTCTCACAATCGAAAGGTTGTGGGTTTGAGTCTCATCTGTCTCTACTCTTCGCCCGCGACCAATCGGCGTGAGAGATTGGCTACGCTACATGACTCAACGGTCGACGTGTCGTAAAACCAATAACCAACCTGGATGGGTCATGGCCAATATGCTAGCATGTTGTGAGACGTACCACAAATGAGCTGATAACTTCTGGAATGTTGATTCACTACTTGCCTTTTTGAGAACAACTGAGAAAGGTGTTAGAGCTGACTGTACATTCGATGGCTTCTCCGAATTTCTAGTCTCATGGAAAAAGGTAATTCGGTGAACGATGCCTGCCACTTGATCAAGTCAGTTGTTTTTACCCTCGTGCTGATTGCCAGATTTCCATGCGTAAATGATCGGTTTTGTCTTGCCTACCTCTGCCGCCTCATGATTGCGGCTTCCGTGATTCATTTCATGTCATGCTACTTATAAGGACACATTGTTGATGGATGATGAGGATTTTCACTGTGCACCTGCAAGAAAAACATCTGTAGTTTTTGTAATGTGTGTAAAGACACAATCCGTTCATGCACAGCTCGAACATCAAGCCAATCAGACGTTCGAGCTATGGTAAAATATATTCGGAAGAATACTCGGTCGGTACCGAAACCAGGCAGGGCCTTGTGGGTTAAAACAATACATATCATGCATGTAAGCGCCAGCGTATGTCATGCGTCACCCATACAACCTTTTGATTCGATTGTCGAGGATGCTTCACCGAATCTGATGCTGTGTCACAGTTGTTTTATGCGGGAAGACTCAGCGGACCTAGTCTGAACGTCCTGGATCGTTGTGTACAGATATCGCTCGCCAAGTGATACTCGAAACTAGCTGGACTTTGTGTGGCGGTGTGACCGATGACCGGATGCTATATCCGGTGTGGTGTTAAGGTGGGGTGGCCGTGAGCCGGTGTAATGTCATCGTCACGTGGCTGAAGGCCTGATGCAGCCGACGGCCGTCGGTCACGCGTCGTGTTGCCCTTGTCAGCCGGAGGACGTCGGTCACGCGTCGTGTTGCCCTTGTCAGCCGGAGGACGTCGGTCACGCGTCGTGTTGCCCTTGTCAGCCGGAGGACGTCGGCCACGCGTCGTGTTGCCCTTGTCAGCCGGAGGACGTCGGCCACGCGTCGTGTTGCCCTTGTCAGCCGGAGGACGTCGGCCACGCGTCGTGTTGCCCCTGTCAGCCGGAAGACGTGGGTCACGCGTTGTGTTGCCCCTGTCAGCCAACAGCCGTCGGTCACGCGTTGTTTCCTCGGGAAGCTGGCATCCGTCGTCACCCGTGTTTCCCCTGTCAGCTGGCAGCCGTCGGTCACGCGTTGTGTTGCCCCTGTCAGCCGGCAGCCGCCGGTCACGCGTCGTGTTGCCCCTGTCAGCCGGCAGCCGCCGGCCACGCGTCGTGTTGTCCAGGTCAGCCGGAAGCTGCTGGTCCGGCCGATACGTCGCAGAGCCGTGGAAGCCAGCGACGCCGCGTTGCCAAATCAATCCGGTTACGAGACAAAGGCGCGCTGTTTTCGGTGTGCATTAGCCTGGCACGACAAAGTGGCTGGGTACAGCACACGACCATGACGTCAGTGCTGCTGCTTGTTCGCTCCGAGCCTGTCAGCTGCAGACGTTCGGCCCACACGCGTCCGCTCTGCCGTCCCGGCACCAGCTCGGTTTACGGTGTCTGGTGTGCACAAAAAAGCTGATCAGGATGATCAGGATGTATGTATATATATATATATATCTGTGTGTGTGTGTGTGTGTATATATGGACGGACGGGTGGATAGCTTGTAAGCAAGTCATTCTTCTTGTTCCATGTCGTGCTGCACCAGTCGATGCTCTGCCGAATGGCGTCCCGATTCTGGCCGCAAGTGGTGATGTTTCTTTTCCGTATGTTGGAGTGAAGCATTATAGAGCCGCGAAGGTTGTGTTGAAGTTGACTCCTCTCGTATGAATCCTATCACCATTCAGAAGGTAATGAGAGCATTCGGTGGGATCTGTCTGGTCACTGTACAGGGTCATAGCGTAAACACCCGGTCTGTGTGGCCTCGGACGTCGTGTGCACTGCAGATGTCCGGCTGTCGGCAACACTGAGTGGCATCATGTGACGAAGTCAGTGGCGCACCCAGGGGAGGGTCTAGTGGGACCGGGCTCTCGTCTCACCACCCTGGTCCAATTTTCAAGGTACATCATATCTTTTTCTTTAACAAGTTAAAGCATGGCCCCCGAAAATATCACTGAGCACGCTAGCCATATCCGAAATCGTTTTGCTGTCCAGCCTCCCCTTCCAGCAAAAATGTATCTTACCTCTTACATGAGAAAAGCCTGGTTGTGCCCTTCGATGGCGTCATTGCTAAGGACGTAACAGCGTGCCAACTCTGTAACTGGGAGCTGCTGACGCAACTGAAGGGTGCTAATGCTGCCGCTCGCCCTACTGACGAGTAATCTTGGCCTGCTCCGAGCAAGAGGATGACGAAGGAAGACGCAGTCGGCCCAGGGTCTGCCATTCTTCACACTGGCACAGCCTCAGTATGTAGCTCAAGCTGCTTCATGACGCAAAACAGCTTTCGTGTTCTTAGACACCTAAATTCATTGTATTGCCATGCTTGCTTGTGGTGCGCTATGGCGTCTCGAAAGCTTCACGTCGGCACGCTTGTGCCAGAAACCTGATGCTCCCGTCAATTTGATCCTTTCGTCGGAATCTGCCCGCGCCGGACAGACCAGGTCGGTGGATCTGACCATGTGCAAATTTGTGGAATTCGGTGCTGGTGAGGACAGCTATTCACTGTTGACTGAGCGTCTGGCAACTGCGTCGGCCGGAGTGTAGCGCTCGTTACCGGCTGTGGTGCTGGTGAGGCACCTGACGGCCATCGATTGGCTGACGTGTAAAGCCACCTCCACATCAACTGAACGCATCCGTGTGCACATATTGACTGTCCCCTCCATAAGGTACCCCATACATGTAGTCTGGCGAGGGTATGCGCATCTCGACTACCTTTTCCATAAGGTCCCCCAGCCATGTTGTCTGGCGGGGGATAACGATGGATTATGCGTGTCGGAGATAGAACGATGGCTGCATTTTGATGTATTTTCATGTTATCTAATACTCTAGGCGTACTGCGTTCATGGTCTGGACGGTTAATACATTCTCATCCCTCTGTTTATATTTTATCACCTCCGGCCAAACCCTATTTGGCCAGATAGGCGAAAGCCGCCTCTGCACGAACCGAGCTCGCCTGAACAGCATCTCGAACTACGAAGATCTCTCAGCTGTGCAGTCTGGCTGAGACTATGCGCGTCTTGATGACAACGATGGTATATTCTCACGTTCTTTATGAACGTTAGTGTGTAACGGTAATGGTTTTTGGTTGGCTATTTGTTGGCGTCAATCTTTAATTGTGCATTATATCACATACGACCAAGCCGTGTACCCATATAGCGCAGATGGCCATCGAACGCGTCCGTGCAGCAGTCCTGCTCACCTGAGCTGCGGTGATCAAACCCCGCCTGATCTGACGTCATTTGACCTGTAGTGAACCCGCCAACCTAACCCACCTAACCTGACCTGATTTTGGCTGACAAAAAGTCTTATAACACCAGTTTTGTCCAGACCAGCGGTTTTAGCTGGTTTTACTCAGTGAAAGCCGGACAAAGCTCGACCAAACTCGAATTCAGGGAATTGTAATTTTAAAAGTACCTACCTGAATACATGATAGCACACGGTACCTACCTGAACATTTAATGTTTCGGCTCATCTATTCAATATTTTAGCTACTTTCGTATTACCAATATCCTTTGCGGATGTCAACTAGTTAAAGTTAATACGTCTGTGCTCTCTGCTCCGTCTGTGCTCTAATACGTCTGTGCTCTCTGCTCCGTTTCCTGTCGGCTATTGAACAACGAGGTTGTCTTCACCCAGATTCTAGGAGTGAGGGTGTTCAGCCACAAAGGATGTACTCTGACTGGCAGAAGAACGAACCTATCATCTAAAAGGCTCCAGTCTTTAGTTTCTCTCAGTTGTATTGTTTCATTGTAGGTAATTATTTCTGATTGCTTTCTTCTACAACCAGAAAATTCGGTATGGAATTTTCCTGATTACAAGGGTTCCTCACCCCTCTAGTCTGTCCTCTCCGAGGTCTCCCACCTCAGAGCTTGTTTGTTTCTCTCGTTTCTCATTATTTTGTGTTACGTTGGTGTCACTTCACAGTTAGCGACATCAGTCACGACTGTTTTGGGGTGCATCTCTTCATGTATAGTGGAGGATATATAAAAAGAAACAAGAGTAGAGTATATACCATGGTACATATGATCATAGCATTTGTGCGGGATTTATAAATAACATACTTTTCAGCTCAAATTTAACATAGAAGCTGAATTTGACCTTTGTCTGCTTTCGCGATAAATGTGGACAAAGGTGTTTTATTTTGTCCAATTGGTTCTAACCAACCCTGGACCTGGTCTGGCAGGCAGCGCATGGACAAACCGTGACTCAGTGATCCTTCTGACCTGACCTTTCCGGCAGGCGGCGCCATGGACAACCGTGACGCGGTGGTCTAACCTGACTCGACCTGACCCAGCAGGCGTCGCCATGGACAACCGTGACGCAATGATCTTTCTGACCTGATCTGACCCGACCTGACCCGGCAGGCGGCGCCATGGACAACCGTGACGCGGTGATCCAGCTCCAAAGTCGACGCATCGTCGACCTGTCGGCCCAGCTGGAGGCTGTGTCAGGCGAGCGGGACGTGCTGCTGCTGGAGCTGGACCAGCTGCGCAGTCAGCTGGAGCTGCTCGACCTCGCCGCCGTCAGGTCAGTCGAGCCACACCGCCGCCGGCAGATCAGCCGCTTTGGATCAATTCATTGGTCAGAACAGTCGGGTGGCATCGGATACACGATGGCTATGCAATCGACGTGGGTCGAGACACCACACTACAGCTACCACGACCGTACTTACATGGTCACATCAGCTACTGTGGCTCGAATCGTTACGGTCAGTCAGCTGTCCGGAGTGAGGTGGTGCCGCGGTGGTGACATCCTTCGCGCGAGGTGGTATTCTTGCTGACTGGCCCTTGGGTCCCCTCTTCGCATCAGATCACCTTCCATAAGTCTGGTTAGGCTCGTCAGATCGCCGAGATCACATTATGGAGCCCGTGGGCTCAACAGTACGTCACTGTGATGAAGCGGGTCAGGTCGCCGAGCCCACATTGTGGAGCCCGTTGGCTCGGCAGTACGTCACTGCGGTGAATCTGGTCGGGTCAGGTCACCGAGCCCACATTGTGGAGCCCGTGGGCTCGGCAGTACGTCACCGCGGGAAGCGGGTCAGGTCGCCGAGCCCACGGTGCCCTTGGGTTCGACAGGACGTCACTGTGGTGAAGCGGGCCAGGTTTCGCGACGCGTCGGCGTGGACGATCTGTCCGTGCGCATGCGGCGCCGGTTTTGTCGTGCCGGCTGTCTGGACGCCCCACATCGTGGCCCATGCTGCTGCCGTACTGCGGCTGAGTAGCCCACACCGTCCACTGTACCGTTGCGCGGACCGTCCGGCGACCCGACCTTGACATTGGCCGGCCACGCGCCGCCGCCAGATGCCATCAGACGGTCTGCACAGCAGCAGGCGAGTGAGCGCGGGCCGGGGTCGCAGCGATCGTCTGTATACATCGGTCTGAAGTCAGCCGAGTGCGCAATGGTCACAGCGAGTAACGAATGGTGCCGGTAATGGCCGCCGGAGGTGGCCGACACCGCCGCGCCGGCCTCGCCAGCCTCACCGGCCCCGCCATCCCCGCCGGCCTCGCCAGCCCCGCCGGCCCCGCTGCCCGCTGTGAAACTTTGTCGCGGTCGCCAGCTCAATAGATCGCCGAGCTGACCTGGCGTGGTGATGTGTCTGATCGTGTTCGAAGGCTGCTCGCGCCATCTAATTAGCATTAGCGCCGGGAAGACGCGATCGTCTCCGGTCTGCCAATATGAATTCGCGGAACCAAGCCGATTAATATACAAACCCGAACATCATTAGCCGGGTTCCATCGGTTATTCGATCAAGCTAATGTGCGATTATTGACACCACTTTATACTTTCGTGAATTAGTAGCCATGAGCTTTGCCCCGCGAAAACTGTTCGGGGTGGATTGTTCGCCATGTTTGTTGTGTACCAGTCGCTGGTGGTGGGGGCGGGGGAGGGACGCTGACCATCTGTCCATCGTCCACGGATGACTAGCCATCTGTCCCGTCTGCTGTACGTTGACTGGATCTCCATCCATCCAGTGTACAGCCCTGTCTCCACACCCGTATCGGCCGCGTCTGGTGCACTGTCGCCCGTGGGTTGTGGGCGGCCTCTGACTGTCCACAGTGAAGTGGCAATCCTTGTCTGCGGCCGGTCCGAATGGTCAGAGCAGCCATTTTCCAGATGTGGCCCGACCAATGACCATGAAACCAGTTTGCATCACGGTACTCAACCCCGTGCCTGCGTCCAGCTGTGGCCTGGCCGTGGACGCGTCCCCACCCAACTGTTCACGCCTCCCCGTGCCTGCGTCCAACTGTGACCTGGCCGTGAACGCGTCCCCACCCAGCTGTTCACGCCTCCCCGTGCCTGCGTCTAGCTGTGATCTGACCGTGAACGCGTCCCCACCCAGCTGTTCACGCCTCCCCGTACCTGCGTCCAGCTGTGGCCTGGCCGTGAACGCGTCCCCACCCAGCTGTTCACGCCTCCCCGTGCCTGCGTCCAACTGTGACCTGGCCGTGAACGCGTCCACACCCAGCTGTTCACGCCTCCCCGTGCCTGCGTCCAGCTGTGGCCTGGCCGTGAACGCGTCTCCACCCAGCTGTTCACGCCTCCCCGTGCCTGCGTCCAACTGTGACCTGGCCGTGAACGCGTCCACACCCAGCTGTTCACGCCTCCCCGTGCCTGCGTCCAGCTGTGGCCTGGCCGTGAACGCGTCCCCACCCAGCTGTTCACGCCTCCCCACCCAGCTGTCTACGCCTCCCCCGTGCCTACGCCCAGGTGTGGGTTGAGCGCGGGCGTGCCGCCCTGTCTCCACCCGTATCTGGGCCCAGGTGTTGCCGCCCCCTCCCCCAGCCAGCCCGGGGCGATGCAGCTGAGCGGACGTTGCAGCATCGCCGGCGGCCGCACACGTACACACGGCTCACTCGCCGCGTCGAGCGTAAGCAGCTGTTGGCTGCCCGCCACGACGGCGCCGTTTGCTGTGGCCGGCGCGCCGTGCGTCGGCAGCCGGCGGGGCAGGTAGTCTGCAGTCCCAGCAGCCGGTGAGGCAGGTAGTCTGCAGTCCTGGCAGCCGGCTGTGCGGGGAGTCTGTGGACCAGGCAGGCGTTGTTTGAGACCAGCATTCGGCTATACAGTTCATGTGTCCGACAGCCGGCTGTGCGAGGAGTCTGTGGGTCGGACAGTCGGCTGTGCGGGGAGTTTGTGGGCCAGACAGTCGGCTGTGCGGGGGGTCTGTGGGCCAGACAGTCGGCTGTGCGGGGAGTCTGTGGGCCAGACAGCCGGCTGTGCGGGGAGTCTGTGGGCAGGACAGCCGGCTGTGCGGGGAGTCTGGATCAGACAGCCGGCTGTGCGGGGAGTCTGTGGGCCAGACAGCCGGCTGTGCGGGGAGTCTGTGGGCCGGACAGCGGCTGAGCCGCCACCGCCGCGGTCCGGCCGGCCGGTGTAGCCACGAAGGCCGGCAACCTGTCGTGGCGACGCCGGCCGAGCAGCCAGTAAAAGTGTGCACGTAAGCCGTCCGCGTCGGCGGAATGTGGCGGCCCGGCACCGGGTCGGCGTCGCCGGGCAAACGGGGCAGCTGACGGGCCGGCCCAGATCCGACGCTGTGTCGGTCACCTGCGGTACACGCAAAACACACTAACCGCACAGCACCACACTGTACAGCACCGCACAGCACAGCACACACCGCACAGCACAGCACACACACCACAGCACAGCATACACACACGTCGCCGCAGCCGCAGATCGTTCGCGCTCACACGCTAGCGCCTGTGTACACACGTCGACACGGCCCGGCGCCAGTCTGTCACCTCCGGCGGGCAGATGGCCACACGTGCCGACGTACCCGGCTCAGAGCTGAGCCGTGCGGAGACGCCGCCGCGCACCCTGAGACGCGACACTCCGCTGGCGCTGAAACTGGCCGGCCGGGCCGCGCCAGATCGGCCTCCGGTCATGTGGCCGCCTGTCCACTCCCGGGTCGGCCTCCGGTCATGTGGCCGCCTGTCCACTCCCGGGTCGGCCTCCGGTCATGTGGCCGCCTGTCCACTCCCGGGTCGGCCTCCGGTCATGTGGCCGCCTGTCCACTCCCGGGTCGGCCTCCGGTCATGTGGCCGCCTGTCCACTCCCGGGTCGGCCGGATCAGCGCCGGCCGTCGCCGAGTCTGGCTGACTCACCACTCACCACTCACCGGGCGGCCGCCGGCGGTCGGCTCCGATAGCCGGACGCCAGAGGGTGGACCCGCGCGGCAGGTGTACCTGATCGGCCGCGCTATCATGTGTCGGCACCACACTGCACCCCGGCTCGAGTGCTGGCTGATGCGGCCGACGCGCCCGATTTCGACGTGTCCGCGACGACAGACACAGCGCTGAGACACTGGACGTGAGACGTTATCGCAACAGCCGTACGTGCCGATGACAGCCGAGCGAACGGCCCCCTGGTGTGTTCAAACGTCGGCGTCGATGCTGTCTCATTTGCTGTTTGATGGCGTGCACAACAGCTGGCTTTTTCTGTTCGATGTCGTCCAGCTGCTCTTTTATGCGGCCGCATATGTCGGAGACGGGTGGGGAGTCAGCCGCCGGGTCCCGGGGTGAGGCAGGACATGTCGGGAGAGATCAGATGTGGTGTCCCAGGGCAGGAGATGTCGGTGTGTTATGGGTCAGCTGCCGTGTCCCGGGGCGGGGCGATGGATGTCTGAGAAGTCAGTCCCTGGGCAGGAGATGTCGGGCAGTCGCCGCGCGCTGGCGCTGCGCTGCGGTAGCGGTGACCTGGCCACTGACCACTGACCAGTGCAGTCGGAGCGTGTGTGACCTCTGACGGCGGCACGGCTGCCTCGACCGACCGACGCCGCCGGACAGGGCCGCCCTTCTGGGAACGGCCGGCGTGCCGGGGCAGCCACCCCGGCGTGGACGCGCTCCGGCCAGCGGGCCGACGCGGCGATGCGGTGCCTCCGATGGTAATGAAGGCGCGGACTGGCGGCCAGCGTGTAGCGGTCGGCTGTTGTGGATGGTGGAGCGGCACTGACGCGCGTCTGAGTGTCGTCTCGTGTCACACTGTGCGGCACGCCCGAGCTGCCCATCCAGCGGCGGCAATCACTCAGACTCGGTGACACTAGTGCCGGCCGACCGTTATCCGGGCCGCCGCCGGCAGGCCGCTGCCAGTCGTGCTTCTCTCATTGCTCACACAGCATGCTGACGCTGCTGAGCTCTGCTGTTAGTTAGTTATTAGGGCTTCAGGGCGCATCGACTACTTTGGTCATGTAGCGCCCATAAGCTGAGCACTGTTGCAATGCAGTGTTCCCTCTTCGGTTTTGAGCGCTGTTATGGATGTTTCGCGTGCTTCACTCTGGGTGTTATTGGGTGTAATTTCATGGTGATGGTGATCAGGTATTATCAGGCAGCTCCCCGCGTACAAGCCGTCTTGGTAGTGAGCGTGTACGTTGTCAGTTACCTCCTGCCCGTTGTGTGATGGTATGTATGCCGCGGGCGGATTTGGGCGGCCCGAGTTCGGGCTGCGGCTCCGCCTGACGGCCGAGCTGGTCCGCCCTGGCCGGCGGCGCCGCCGACCGCTCCCAGCTGCTGACACGTGACCTCTGACCGGACCGAGACGCTTCGCCCCTCCCGGCGGCTCGTCCTGGCACGCCACTCATGGGCGTACGGGGCGGGCGAGCTGCACCTCTGCCAGCTGGGTCACGTCACGTCACGTGCCGGTCGGGGGTCTCTGTCCGGGTGGGCGAGCTGCACCTCTGTCGGCTGGGTAACGTCACGTCACGTGAAGGTCGGGTCTCTGTCCGGGCGGGCGAGCTGCACCTCTGCCGGCTGGGTCACGTCACGTCACGTGAAGGTCGGGTCTCTGTCCGGGCGGGCGAGCTGCACCTCTGCCGGCTGGGTCACGTCACGTCACGTGCCGGTTGGGGTCTCTGTCCGGGCGGGCGAGCTGCACCTCTGTCGGCTGGGTCACGTCACGTCACGTGCCGGTCGGGGCTCTGTCCGGGCGGGCGAGCTGCACCTCTGCCGGCTGGGTCACGTCACGTCACGTGAAGGTCGGGTCTCTGTCCGGACGGGCGAGCGGCACCTCTGTCGGCTGGGTCACGTCACGTCACGTGCCGGTCGGGGGTCTCTGTCCGGGCGGGCGAGCTGCACCTCTGCCGGCTGGGTCACGTCACGTCACGTGCCGGTCGGGTCTCTGTCCGGGCGGGCGAGCTGCACCTCTGCCGGCTGGGTCACGTCACGTCACGTCACGTGCCGGTCGGGTCTCTGTCCGGGCGGGCGAGCTGCACCTCTGCCGGCTGGGTCACGTCACGTCACGTGCCGGTCGGGGGTCTCTGTCCGGGCGGGCGAGCTGCACCTCTGTCGGCTGGGTCACGTCACGTCACGTGAAGGTCGGGTCTCCGTCCGGGCGGGCGAGCTGCACCTGTCGGCTGGGTCACGTCACGTCACGTGAAGGTCGGGTCTCCGTCAGACACGATGCACGTTTCACTGATCCGAGTGTGGTACTGAACGTAGAAAGCGGCATGACTAATTGGAAGTCAACAGATGCGGAAATGGGCGCCGGCGGTTGTTTCGAATGGAGTGGTTGAAAAAGTGTACATCCTGCTGTTGATTTGTGACCCGGTCAATTGTCGCCCTGCCGATTGGACAGGACAGCCAATTGGCCTGTTTAATTCAGCCGAGCCAGCGGCCAGCTGGATTTGCTCGGTATCGGGACGCTGGCACCGTGCCGCGCAGCCAGGTTTTTCCAGCTGTAGTGACGTCGCCCGCTCCGGCTCCCCTCCGTGGCGGTTCCCGGAACAGAACAGGCGTGGAGGGGGCCGGCAGCCGGCGACAGACTGACTGGGCGGGCCGCGGCCAGCCGCCTGGGCTGGGGCTCAGGCGCGCTGTTGTGTATCGCTGTTGTGTATCGCTGAGACAAAGCAGCGCTGTGCTGTGTGTGATTGAGACAGCACAGCGGCGTGTTGCGCGCAGCTGTCGCCTCGGCAGCCACGGTGGAGCGCTGAGGCCGACTCAGACCACAGACTGAGCCGGATGACACGGATCGGCCAACATGGCTCCGTGTCGTGACCTTGATCGACGGGTCGGACCCTCTCGACGATGAGTGCCAGCCACAGCCCCGATACCGCAGCTGCGCTGACTGGGAGTCCGGTACACTGTTGATTGTCAGGTACACGGCGTGGTGTCCGGTACATGGCCGGGTGTCCGGTACACTGCTGGGAGTCTGGTACACTGCTGATTGTCCGGTACACGGCGTGGTGTCAGGTATACGGCGTGGTGTCCGGTACATGGCCGGGTGTCCGGTACACTGCTGGGAGTCTGGTACACTGCTGATTGTCCGGTACACGGCGTGGTGTCAGGTATACGGCGTGGTGTCCGGTACATGGCCGGGTGTCCGGTACACTGCTGGGAGTCTGGTACACTGCTGATTGTCCGGTACACGGCGTGGTGTCAGGTATACGGCGTGGTGTCCGGTACATGGCCGGGTGTCCGGTACACTGCTGGGAGTCTGGTACACTGCTGATTGTCCGGCACACGGCGTGGTGTCCGACACGTGACCGGGTGTCCAGTACACTGCTGGGAGTCCTGTACACGGCGTAGTATCCAGTGCACGACCGATTTGTCCACCTGTGACCGTTCCGTGGCGGCGCTGGCGGCCCATCCTTGCTCTGCGGTCAGCGCCGAGGCTGTCTGAACTGCCGGCGGCTGGTGGTTACAAGGCGTGCAGGCGCGGAACACTGCTGTCGAGCCATTGTTTATGGTGCGCAGTCTTCGCGTGTCGCCGCCTCACCTTTTCGAAAGCGGCACGTGACCGTTCCAGAATTGGCCGTGGGTGTCCAGATATGGTAGTGGCCGTTTGTCCTGGGTGATAACGGGCGCTGTGGGGTCAGCGACGCGTGTATCGCCAGGTCGGCGGCGGTGATAACGGGCGCTGTGGGGTCAGCGACGCGTGTATCGCCAGGTCGGCGGCGGTGCGGCGGCCTATGCACTGACTCATGGTCACGCGGTGTGTTGTTGACTTCGCCGGCCGGCACAGACTTTGCTCGGCCTCTGCTCTGCCGGCCGCTATCGTGCTGCTGACGGATGCCGCCGGCGCTTGCTGCACGCCGAAGCACGTGCCGGTCAGCAACGCTGCCGCCGCTCTGCTGCATACAGATGAAGGTGCCATGAGGCGCCACGGAGAAAGTGAGAGCGCGCCGTCGCCGGCCGCCGGCCGTGGCCGCGCCGGGTCGGGTGGGCTGGCGAGCATCGTTACCGGCTTGTCGCGTGGACACGGCCGGCGCCGCTCAGCGACGGCTCGTCGTCATCAGCGCGGCCATCCGTCAGCGATGCCCGGATCGGGCAGCGGTCACCGGCGGCCGGTCCGTGCTGCGCGCGGAGGCGGGGCGGCGCCGCTCCGGCCGGCCGGCCGCCAAGGCCACGGCCGACCATCTGTGGCCGCGGGACTCCTGGTCGGGCCGGGGGCGGGGGCACTGTGGGGGTACGCTGACCACTGGAAGAGGCCCCTCTGTCGGCTGGCGGACGTCCGCCGGTGTCGGATCGCGACGTGACCGCATCGCCTCACCTGTCACTTCACCAGAGGGCCGGCGCGACGTGACCACGTCATCTGGTGATGAAACTTGTCACGCAGGTGGCCTCATCACAGTTGACGCCTGTGTGTCGGCTCCCGGCAAGCACCCGTCTGGCGGATTCCAACACTGCATTGTGTCCCATACGCCCTGCCGGGCCAGCAGTGTCCCGGCCGAGTGGTCACAGCTGGCTCGGCACCCACACGCCCTGCCGGGCCGGCAGACAGTGTCCCGGCCAAGTGGTCACAGCTGGCTCGGCACCCACACGCCCTGCCGGGCCAGCAGTGTCCCGGCCGAGTGGTCACAGCTGGCTCGGCACCCACACGCCCTGCCGGGCCGGCAGACAGTGTCCCGGCCAAGTGGTCACAGCTGGCTCGGCACCCACACGCCCTGCCGGGCCGGCAGACAGTGTCCCGGCCGAGTGGTCACAGCTGGCTCGGCACCCACACGCCCTGCCGGGCCGGCAGACAGTGTCCCGGCCAAGTTGTCACAGCTGGCTCGGCACCCACACACCCTGCCGGGCCGGCAGACAGTGTCCCGGCCAAGTGGTCACAGCTGGCTCGGCACCCACACGCCCTGCCGGGCCGGCAGACAGTGTCCCGGCCAAGTGGTCACAGCTGGCTCGGCACCCACACGCCCTGCCGGGCCGGCAGACAGTGTCCCGGCCGAGTGGTCACAGCTGGCTCGGCACCCACACGCCCTGCCGGGCCGGCAGACAGTGTCCCGGCCGAGTGGTCACAGCTGGCTCGGCACCCACACACCCTGCCGGGCCGGCAGACAGTGTCCCGGCCAAGTGGTCACAGCTGGCTCGGCACCCACACGCCCTGCCGGGCCGGCGAGTTGGCCGGCTGCATGGCCGCCAGCCGTGGGAGCGGCATGATCCGGCTGCCGGCGCCACCGCGTTCTCTCATTCCCACTCAGGTTCACAGCGGAACAAATTCAGTTCGGTGCTTAATGTATAGCAGTTTATTCGATTCATTGACCCCTCTACTGCGGGTGCCCACTGTGGTCGGCTGGCAGTGTTCCGCGAGGTCACCTTGATCGCGAACGCCATTCGGCGCGTGCCTCGCAAGTCAAGAAGTAGCCAGGTATCTGAAGCTGGTCAGGCCACGCCGCGGCTGTTCTCGATGATCCAGACGTGGCGTGGTGCCGCCGCCTCCTCCCTGGACGTCTGCTACGGTCTACTCGAGCTGCCTCCCTGCCCCCCCTTTAGCGCCAGATGTCAGTCGTCTGTGACGCCTCATTTCACGGTCACTGAGGGGTGACCCGCACGTGGTGCCGGCGCGCATTTGGCACACGGGCGCGCGACGCACGCGAAAAACAGACACGCACTATGCCGGCCAGCTGAGGTGCGCTGCGTCTGTCGACGGCGCCGCGGGCCGTCTCCGGCGGCCGCCGCCGCCAGGTGTCGAGACGAACGGGATGTCTGGGATGAACAAGAAGGGGTCCGAGTCAACACGAGAATGCTTCGGTATACAGCGGGAGGTCTGGGATTAACTTCTGTATGGAATGGAAGGTCGGTTGTGCACAAGGAAAGGTCTGGGGATGGACTGCTGTGTATAGAATAGTCAGGTGTGGACAAGGAAAGGTCTGAGGTGGACTGCTGTGTGGAATAAGTCGGTTGTGTACAATGAAAAAAAACTGGGGGGAACTACGGTGTGAAATGGAAGGTTGGGTGTGTACAAGGAATGATCTGGGGTGGACTAATGCGTGAAATGAAAGTTCTGCTGGGTGCATTGAGAAGCCTGAGAAGAAATGCTGTATGTAATGGGAGGTCGGCTGTGGACAACTGCAGGTCTAGGATGAACTACTGTGTGAAGTGGAAGGTCGGTTGTGTACAAGGAAAACTATGGGGTGGGCTGATGCGTTGAAAAAAGGTATGTTGTGTGCAATGAGAAGACTGAAGGATTGTTGTATGGAATGGGAGGTCGGTTGTGGACAATGGCATGTCTAGTGGTAGACGGGTGTGTATAATGGAGAATTAGGAATGACTGTTGTGCACAGGGAACGTGCCTGAGATGGACTACATTGTGGACTTAACACGCGCACCGGAGGGGGAGTGGCGGAATCTGCCCACCGACGATATCTTATAAACAGGCGGAGATATTAAAACGAAATTTTGTGACTTTAAGAATTGATAAACGCATCGTATGCAAAAAAAAAAAAATCCGTTTGTGAATATAGGAACTGCGGGGGAGGGGTGTACAAAGTTGACCGACCGCCAGCCGCCGAGTGTGGTCACAAATGGTTCGTCGGTGCTGTGGAGCAGCATCGCGGTGCGACTGCCGATCTCTATCTCGTTTGACCTTGAAGCCATTGACCTAGGGTCATGACATCTTTGCTGAAGTTAGTTTACTGCAACCGTAATCTACCCTCAAAATTGTGTGCTTCTAGCTTCAGTAGTTCCAGAGATCTTAGGGGAGCCGAATCCGCGTTATCCCCTCCGTGCCTCGTTACGCGGGAGGCCGGCTCGCGTGTGAAATATTCTAACTGGATGGGAGAATGTGCATATCCATGTGGAGGGTAGGACATATTAACGCTACCAAATTCAGTTTTGTCTCCATTCCTTCCACATGGGCGCTGTATGACCAATGCAGTCGATGCGCCCCTAAGCCCAAATAACCAACCAACCAACCATTCCTTCCATGCATCAGCAGGGAACTAGTCAAATTTCAAACATGAATTACCAACACCAAAAGTGCACAAGCCTCTACTGCTGCCATCCCGAGTGAACTGGGGAATCAGGTGGGTTGTGTTCGCGGTGGGAAATGGCAGGTGTGAAGTGGATACTGATGAGGAGATGCGTGAGTGGGCTATCATGTGGAGGGGCGCTCTGATGTGGGAAGGGGAATACTGACGTGGAAACACAGGCTTGAAATGGACTGCCATCCGGATGAGGAGATCCGAGGTGGATTTGGTGGTGGCCCACCACCATCTTGATGAGGAGATCCGAGGTGGATTTGGTGGTGGCCCACCACCAAATGCTTCGTGTCGCCACGGCGCGCTGGAAACGTCCGCGAGACGGGGCGACAGGTGGCGCCACCTGAAGAGCCGACCAGGTGGCGCTGCCGTGCGGCGGCCGCGGGCGGCGCTGCTGTGGCGGCTGCGCACCGTCGGGTGGCTGTTGACACAGCTAATCAGTGGCCAGTGGCCGGCTCGGTCTGTCGCTCCGTCGCCAGTGGCAGCTGTTGATACAGCCCGGCTGCAGAACGGTGCACACGGTCATCCCCCGCCGCCCGCCGTGATTTATGCTCGCTGTCTCGTATTTGACAGTGGTCTGTCGTCTCCACCTCGACCTCTTAATGTCTGGCCTGGTTCACGCTTGTCGGGGAGCGAGCAGCGACAGGGAAGGCGTAGTTGGGTGTTCATCACATGTGGCTCTCAAGTAGGTCGTGCGAAGCCCGTGCAGGCGTTGCACATCAAGCGCTGTCGGGCAGTGGGGGTGCTGGATGTCGCGGTAGATCAGTCGGTACGGCGTTCGACTCTTGATCGTGAGATCGTCTGTTCGAATCCCGCACCCGGTGAGCTTGCAGAGCCCACCCGCGGCCAATCGGCGTAAGGGGTTGGCGGCGCTATATGGCCCAGCAGTCGAGTGCGTTGTAAAGAGCCTGGTGTTCCTCTTCTACAATAGCGGTGCTGATCCCTTCCCTACTGTATCCACGCTCCATTGCTAGCCCGCTTCTGTGTACCACATGACTCCGGCACCAACTTTGGGGACCGATGGTTGGATTCGGTTCGACCCGGTCGGAATCCCACTTAAGCCTTGCATTCCCCACTACGGCATCGACTGTCGTTGATGCGAGGGTCCGCATTTCGTCTTCATATCTCCACTCAGCCGTGATTCCGGTTGAGCTTGTGCGGATCACCTGTCGTTACCATCTGACGGAGACGCGTGACATGATACTGCGTGTGTGCCATCTATATGGGCTGGTTGTGGTGGTACTTGGGTTCTTTTACGACACATCCGACTGCTGGGTCATTTAGCGTCGCCAACCTCTCACGCCGGTTGGTCGCGGTCAGACTCGGTAATCCCGTCGGCTGGATTCGAACCCACAATCTCACGATCAAGAGTCCAACTCCCTACCGACTGAGCTACCGCGGCCCTTGTCTGGTTTATGGGCTGGTTATAATTCCTTTGCCTCACACCGGTAGTCTTCACGTCGTTCTAGTGCACTGAAGAGGTGCTCTTATAAGACCTGAAATCTTGGCATGGATTAAACTTGCTTGACCAAGCTTTTCTGTTATGAGTTCCCATTAATCCTTCATTATAGAAGTGTTACGGCCAGAATTAGTAGACTTCAGCAACACTAAGCTCATCCCCCGTTTAAATTTGCTGTAATCCCATTCTATATATAAAAATCGCTGAATGATAGAGTTCAGAACCTGTCAGAAAACTGTACTGCATGCGTTAGTGCAAGTTAAACCCGCTTCCGAAATAATAAGTTAAACCGATTCGGGAGTAAGTTAGGCCTATTTTGTATCTGTTTTCGACGGGTCGGACACAGTTGTCTGATATACGACTTCGTTCCTCTCCAGTCTATCATTGACGAGTCGGGCACAGTTGGCTGATATACGACTGCGTTCCTCCCCAGTCTATCATTGACGAGTCGGGCACAGTTGGCTGATATACGGCCGCGTTCCTCTCCAGTGTATCATTGACGAGTCGGGCGCAGTTGGCTGATATACGACTGCGTTCCTCTCCAGTCTATCATTGACGAGTCGGGCACAGTTCGCTGATATACGGCCGCGTTCCTCTCCAGTGTATCATTGACAAGTCGGGCGCAGTTGGCTGATACACGACTGCGTTCCTCTCCAGTCTATCATTGACGAGTCGGGCACAGCTGGCTGATACACGACTGCGTTCCTCTCCAGTGTATCATTGACAAGTCGGGCGCAGTTGGCTGATACACTACTGCGTTCCTCTCCAGTCTATCGTTGACGAGTCGGGCGCAGTTCGCTGATATACGACTGTGTTCCTCTCCATTCGCACACACGTGTCTGGTAACGGGTGGTATGCAGATTCCTCTTTAGTCCAACATCGGTGCGATGGTAACGTGTTGATAGAGGTGGGAAATATCAGCTGATTACCTTGTGTAGATAGCCAGCGAGCGATAGCCTGGTATGGGGGGCCGATGACCTGGTGTCGGGGATGAAGACCTAGTGTCGAGGGCTTGTGACTAGAGGTCGCAAATTAAAAAAAAGGACCGAAGACCGGTTCCGGCTGGTCTGATATGACCAGGCCCGGTTGAGGGCCGGTCAAATGCACTGAAGCCCGGTCAAAAGACCAGTTCTTAACACACGTTTATTTTTGGCACATAAAGTAGTACCATTGTTTTTTTGTTTTTTTTAGCTAAGGTAATATAGGCAGTTAACATCAATTTGGAAACTCTCGTTTACTCCCAGGTAGTGGATTGAAAATGGGCCTCTTATCAAGACTTCCTCTTTCAGTTGACATATTGTTGGCAACAACATGATGTTTACATAGCAATTCCTAAAACACACCGGTTAACGCACATTATTTACAGTTCTCAGTAAAAGAAACAGCACAGTTAAGACTAGGCATGTAGATACCAAGCTTTGCATCATTGAGTATTAAATGAACTGTAAAATGTTATATCATGTATCTAATAAACACACCATAGAATTGCTAGATTCTGACGTCCAAGCTGTAATATTCTTCAGCCTTCAAACACAGTATTCTGCCCTAAAAGAAATATACCTATAATGTGGACGGGACTAATTATTTTTCCGCCTATTTTTAGGTGCAATGTGTGATAAAATGCCTTCGATTGCGTTAACTGAGTCCTGTACAGTCATGTATATTTTTCCCATCGTGTGGAACGTACTTAGGTACTTGAGGAATGGCCACATAGGTATATGAATTTTACCATATAAGAAATATAGGAAGCAGGATGGATGGACATCAGAAGTGAATACTTCTTAGAATAGCTATAGAGGCCCACACTATAGTATAGAAACCAAATTATTACACATGTAGTGCATTTAGTACACGATAAATTACAACCCATCCATAAATGGCCTGCCATACACTGCTTCCTGCGTCGCGTTCGTCTCCAGTCTGCACTCTGATTATACGACTTATTCCGTTGCAACTAGACTGCGTGGCTGGACCAATGCATCAGGCGACCATTAATGATTACCATGCACAGCAATGAAGTCGAAAAGCACCAGATGCTAATCCCAACCTAAGGTGATATATGACCTTGGCTTGAAGCGCATCATGATTATTAAAGAAGGATTTCTGAAAAGAGAGTGGCATGCAAACAGCTACAGAAATGTGGCCATCAACTGGTGACGTAGTACAATCATATACGGTGAAACTTATGGACAGTTTTGCTGTGGGATACGGTTGTTTGTGGATAAATTGAAGCTCCATTGGTGTGATTTGAGTTGAAGTATTTTTTTTCAAGCATCATTCTGGCAAGCTATATTCAACTTTGTGGAATTTCCTTTCCTGACCTTTTATCTCATGACGTCACATACTGATCGGCAGCACAATTCCAGATAGAAACTTTGTGTGGGGGGGTGTTTTTTTCGGGCGTTAATGGCGCACTAATGTATAATCTAACTAGCGCACTAATAAATGCATCCTGGAAATAGTTGTGGTAGCACATGTTCAGAACGTCTAAGCGTAAGAATGTCAAGCAAGCAAAAAGGTGTCTGTGAAACGATGGCCGACCTGAACATCAGGGTGGGAATTAAGGCACTTTTTAAGAGATTTTATCTCTGAGAACATTTTTGCACTCCGGGTTCATACTGGATAGGATGGGCTTCACATGTACTCCGACACAAATGTGGGAACAAAGATATCAATAAAAACAAACACAGAACGACACCCAATACAAACGCTGGTTATTCCACTTACGGTCACCACTCAAACTAATCACTTTTTGTAGCAGTCAGCAGCCGGACCACAGCTTCACACACTCCATCAATCTCAACCACCGGAATTGCCGACAACAATGCGCCAACAGCAACTTGCGAGATGATGCGCATGCGCACTGAGAACACTGTTCTCCGGCTCTGGAGCCGCGTCTCGGAATACCGGTGTTCCTGCCACCCTATAGTGGGAAACTTTGACAGTTTTAAGAGACGTCTCCGGAGTCCCGGAGGCCACCGATCAGAATTGGCTGCGTTAGCGTTTTCTGTTCTGAAATCTATCTGTCAACCAAACAATGCAAGGTATTTTGTATATGACGTCATAACCATTAGCAACTTTGAACACATGGTTAACAGTGTCCACACAAGTTAACAGTAAACACAAGACCTTGACTGATCCTTTGCTTTGATCACATCCAACTGTGGCGTGTGCGGTAGCTGAGTTGCGTTCGTATTACGTGGGAAATTGGCTGCGTAGGTAGGTATGCGCTCTGAGCTGAGGGTGAAGTGTGAAGTATTTTTGTTTGTTTTTCATATGGCTAGCCTTGTTACTGAGACCAACAGTGAAAGGAAAACGCATTTCTCCTGTGAGTTTTAAGAAACGAAACAGTGCTGATTATTACGGGTCACTGCCGGGCGGTGCCATCCATTGTTTACTTCTTTGTTCGTATGTTTTGGCATTTGATTTGACCAAAAATGAGAATGATATTACTTATGCATATGATATAGGTACTGATTTAGGTTTTTCCGGTCGGTTACTGGTAAACAGATTCCATGCATAAAAACAATGTCCATGAAAATGTACTCCGGAAGAAATCGGTATGCACTCCGACTCCCAACCCGGAAAGTAAGTTTCCCACTCTGCTGAACATGCATGGTGTTCAATCATTGAAGCCTATATTGGTAGTGCATTTTCAAAGCGATACATTTTAAATATACTTGCCAGAATTACATTAGACAAATGCTCGTACAATAAATCATGTTACCTTGCTTTGCCTATTGTTTGAAGTTAACTGGGCTAAAAAAAAGAAGAAGCGTTTCAAAATTGTATTTTCTTTTCAGGAACAAAGTCTTTAAGCAAATCTTGAATGATGGTGGCTGTAAATGGAGGTAATTATGCTGTTGGGCCTTTGGTTCTAATTGATTTATCCGATGGATGATGCTGGTCTAAGGTTGGTTTTGTTGTGAATGCGTTGACTGATGACTCAGTACTTTATTTTTAATGTCGGTACTTTACAGTTAACACCAAATTCTCTGCATGTCAAAGAGTGTAAGTTAACGTCGAAAACGGTGCAGCAACTGGTTGTACGGCAGGCAGCCTGACCGTCCAATATGGATTGTATTGTATAGGATGTAATGTAAAGTTTGAAGAATGCATAATGTTGAGTTTTGAATTGTGGATCTAGTAGTATAATTATTAATATATTGGATGTGGTGTGCATCATATTGAAGATTGATCGAAGATGAATGAATCAAACCATGTCCATGGTAGCAATTTTGCTGTCTGGATTAGGAAGAATACTATTAATCTGTGCATTTTGAGAGATAGATAGTTTTGGAATTTTGCTGTAGCTATAGAACCCTGCCAATATAAAAATAATTCCTCTTGTGGGGAATGCTTGTTCCCCCTTTATTGTCAATAAGCAAAATGTTAAACAAAGCGATGTACATTGCCTATAAAACCATGCACAAGAAGCCATGATATTGGTAATCTTAATCATAATCTTGCTGCAAGGCTGGTCCGATGCCATGTATATTCTATTTGTATTTTAACCTTGTCTCAGCCATATCCTACCGTTCAATATCTGGATTTTTGGCTTCATTTCAGTTGCATGTCTTACTTTTGAAAGCTGTATATCATAAGCATAAGCATAGGCCACTATCATTCATAATATGTTGTTTTCAGCAATTAGCGTGGCAAAAATATTTGAAATGCTTAAAGATTGGTCGTCAAATTATTCAAGGTGTGTGACAAACTTGCTGGCTGGAATGTTGAAATGTGCCTCACCGGATACTTGATGATCATAATTACTGGGCTTCTTTAAAATAAAGTTTGTATTGATTAAAACAATTAAAATATGAACAACTCAAAGTCCGGTTGAAATACCGGCATATATTACAAGGCCGGCCCTGACCGGGCTTTCGTTCCTTACCTTTGCCACCTCCAGTTTTGATGATGTGATATATCCTGGCTATTTGATTTCGCCCTGCTCTGTTGGGCAGACTGAAGCGTTTCTGGTCTGCGCATTATCTGACCGTGCCCAGACGCAAAACCCGACCACATAAGCTGTCCTCAGCAATTTCCAAGCTGTCCTTCAAGCGCAGCATCGAACCTCGTGGTCAACTCTCAATCGTGTCCCCACCTCCTCCCTTGGAGCAGAGTACTGAATCTCATGGGTGCTCTCGGTCATGCCCCCCCTCGAGCACAGCACCCAACTCCATGGGTAGCTCTCAATCGTACCCTACTCAAATACAGCACCGAGCCCCGTGGACAACTCTCATCCCTCTCCCCTTTGAAGGGGACGAGTGGTCTAGGGGTAAGATGCTCGTCTCACAATCGAAAGATTGTGGGTTCGAGTCTCACCTGTCGCTACTCTTCGCCCGCGACCAATCGGCGTGAGAGATTGGCGACGCTATATGACTCAACAGTCGACGTGTCGTAAAACCAATAACCAACCAACTCCCCTTTGAACAGGATACTGAGCTCCATGAATAGCTTGATCATGCCTCCCGACCACCTTCGAACCGAGTACCAAGCCTCGCTGGTAACTTAATTGTACCCTCCACCGAACAGAGTATCGAGCACCATGGGTAGCGGCCCGTCTTGATCCCCCCCCCATACTCCCCCTCCCCAAGACGACACAGGACGACGGCTGCAGTTGGGCCGGGCGGTACTGTGTCCCGCGGACCTGTACCGTGAGGACGCTGCGGCTGCCGTTGAGCCGCCGGGGTGATGTGTCGACCCAGACAGGCAGACGAGCGGCCATACCAGAGCTGACGCTCGGCGAACACATCTGACGCTCTGGTAACCGAGAGCTGGCACAACGGCAGCGGCATAGTGCCAGAATGCATACCCAGTATGGATTGAAGGTGTGCCCGAATGCATACCCAGTATGGATTGAAGGTGTGCCCGAATATGTGGTGTAACAGTGGAAAACTTCGGGCGAAGTCATGCAAAACTGTAAATGCATGAATGCTATGTTAGAGACGTGTTTATCATATCTGGTGCAATGCTCTTTTTAGTTTCATTGCCATTTTATGTGTTTCATCGGGGAAGGATGGGATTGGAAAACTACTCATGATAGTGAGGGCCAGGCACTGATAATTATTATCCACTGGGTACCACCTTCCATGCAAATCCAGGAACTCTGGACACCGAACAACAGAGAGCACGGATGGCAGAGTGTCGATGCCGAGTACCAGAGCGGCGGCCTTGTCGGCGGCAGGACAAAGATCCGTGTTCATCCGGGCATGCCACGCGGAAGGCCGCCACCAAGGTCGACGCCGCCAGCTGCGTGACTGCCGGCGTCAGTGACAGTTGTGACGGGACGAGATCTGGGGGTGGTGTCGGCCGCCGTCGTGCCGCTGCGCTCACACAGAGCCGTGTGCCCGGTGTGGGCCGGTGGGTATGTCAGCAGCACGCGGCGCCCTCGACAGCGAGAGGCTTTGTCCCAGCTGACGTCAGACGCGACGGTCGGGCGGCGACGTCTGGCCTCGCCCCTGTGTGCCGTGTTGAAGCTGAGCCATGCTCGGCGTTCTGGCGGCTGACAGTTGGCTGGAGTTGGGCCGCGCCGTCACCGTCCCGCCCTGTCTTGTCCTGGCTTGCAAGCATCCTCGACAGTGGTGTCGGCTCCTCTACTACCCAGGTATCGACCTCCGTTTGTGTGAGGAATGCTACCTGATGTCAAGGGTCGCCTTTCTTCAGGCGACTCGTCTCCAGACACTGGTGCTGTGTCGACTTGCACGTGATGTGTAGACGTAGTCGTCTTCCGAGTCGAGTCCTACCTGGTCGTAACGCTCGACACGGTCATTCCCACAACGGGAAGCTGCCGCGATTGTGAGCGATGGGGTTTGGATAGCACCTTCACGGTCCGGTGGCTTAGGATTCTGCGAACCGTTTCGTTAGTCTCCTGCGGCCCTTCGTTGGCTCTTGATAAACACGTTTTGCGTCGAACGGATCTTCGTGACGTGTACCGAGCGGGATTGTCTCCCTATTTTTCAATCGTCTCGGTATTGTGATTCGTTTTTTTGCATGCTCACAATGTGAAAACAAAATATGATGCATTGATCACTACTGAGAAAGTTATCATTGGTGGATTAACAATCAGGACGGAGCTCCGTTCTATGCCCGTCATAATATGATAGATCGTGTTTATTTGCATACGCCATCATAGCGTTACTCGGTTATCCGGGGTACAGTGTAGACTGGGGATTTCCTCCACCAGTCGGTGACGGTGTAGCAGTAATGCCCGTGAGTCGGGCACGGAGTCTCCTGTGTGAGAGACATATCCTCTATCAGTCGGTGACGGTGTAGTAGTAATGCCCGTCAGTTGGGCACGGAATCCTGTGTGTGAGGCATTTGCTCATCAGGCGAGCACTAATCTGCGCGAATCGCTCGCATGTTCGGCGCGCGCGCGTGTAATTATAGCATACGAGCTACCGAAAGCGGCAATCGCTACCGAATCGGGGACGGTTTGGGGTTATCGCTTCACGCTCCAGCATGCGTGAGGTGCACGCATGGGAGGATTGTCGTCTGTCGTCTTGACAGCGAGTTGTCTTCGTCTTTGAAACTGCGAGCTACGGAGCAAGAACTGCTCTGTAGATTGGGATGGAATGATGTCTGATGAAAATCTAGAAACTACACTAACCATACCAGAACAGCCTGAAGTACCTAGCCTCCGGTGAATGAATCGGAGCGTGCCCCGAGAGCCCAGCATTTTACATCAGGTTTTACTAACTGTTGCATGTCAGTGGAACAGCGGACAGGACAGTGGAGGGCATCTGCTGTCATTGTACGGTGTCGGGTCGCTCACTCTGTGTGCGTGTTATGTCCGCGCCTGCTGTGGTTTTTTCCGATACCGTGCGGCCTGAAGAAGCCGGCCGTTGTATGGCCTGATGGCGTCTTCACGTTCCCAACCACCTGGCAGTTGGTCCAAACGCGCTGCAACTCAGTCGACTTACTGGGCCGGCTGGTGGGGCGTCTCTGGGAGCGACCGCCGTTGGGACGCATGGCTTGATGCAGCCCTGAAGCCCGACGCTGTGGCGCGGGTAATTTTGGCGCGCCGTCGCCGCCAAATGTCCGGCCCGGCCGTCGCTGTCGTCGCGGCGGCGGCGGCCGGCTCTCGTTACGCGCCCTGTCGGCGGCGGTGCTATTTGCGGTGTCGGTTAAGGCGCCGGCGGCGCGTGCCGACCCACTCGATCCGTCATCGGATTCGTGCGCCAGTGACGGCCGCCTTCCGGCTGGTCGGTGGCGCTCCTGGCGCCGCGCTGGTCAGATGGTCATCCACCGCGGGAAGGGCGGGCACCCCTCGGTCTGAACTGTCACGAGCTGCAGCGGCGGCTGGGTCTCGATCGGTCACCATGAGAAGGGCGGGACCCCTGTCTGAAGACTCAGTCAGGGGCCGAGTATGTCTTGGTCAGTCGGCGTGTTACCGTGGGGAGGGCACCCCGTCTGAAGTTGCCCTCAGAGACGCCGGGTATGTTGCTGGTCAGACAGCGCGTCGCCATGAGGCGGGTCGCGGTGTCCCTCCGCTTAAAGACCTCACCCCTTCAGTAGCGCCGGGTGTGTCAGTGGCCAGACAGCGTGCCGCCGTGGGGAGGGCGACGGCGCCTCTCCGTCTTTAGGCACTGCAGCGCCGTACCACTCGGCGATCGATAGGGATCGAACCGACTGTGAGACGGCCTGACGCTCGGCGGGAGGGTGGCGACTGGCTCCGAGCGCGTGTCCACGCCGAGCGCGCATACCGGCCGACGCGCGTGCCGTATCGACTGGCAGGGGCGGCGTCGGATCTTCCCCTTCCACCTGGCGCGCGCGCCGCCGCCGCGGCCGTCGGGATCGATGGCGTGCCGCCGCCGCCGGCGCTGTCGCTGTCGTTGCCGACGTGCGGTGGCGACGGGTCGACGATCCGACGGCGGCCAGCAGACGCCGGACGAGTGCGGCAGACGCAGGTGAGTCGTGTTGCTGAGCCCCGGCTGCTCTGTCAGCTCAGCTGGCCTCGACGGCCAGCGTGCGTGCGGAAGGTGGCTGATGGTTGGTTGGTTATTGGTTTTTACGACACGTCGACCGTTCAGTCATATAGCGTCGCCAATCTCTCACGCCGATTGGTCGCGGGCGAAGAGTAGCGACAGGTGAGACTCGAACCCACAATCTTTCGATTGTGAGACGAGCATCTTACCCCTAGACCACTCGTCCCCCAGGAAGGTGGCTGAGGAGCATGCAGCTGACATGCAGTGCGTTTGGTGTTTTGTTCTTGCACAGCGGGGCGTGTGAGTCCCTGCACCCGTCCCTGATCCCGACGGGTGCAGCCATAGTGAAGCCACAGTGAGGCCACAGTGCCATTCCAACGGAGCCCAAGAGTAGCAACCCTGTCGGTGCCCAGTGAGAGCCTAGGGTGCTTCTCCGGCGAAACACCGGAAGAACCTCGTCGGAATCCCAATGAAGCTCAGGTATAACCCCTTTGACACAACTCGGTGGCAATAGATGCAAATTGACATCGTTGCCGACGTGCCCCTAAACATTCATCATCATTATCATTATCATCCGGTGGCATCGGAGGAAATGGTGACCACGACCGTCGGCAGAGCCCCCGCGTCACACCAGTGCCGTGCGATTCCGTCGTCGACCTAGTCCGGCCTAGGCTGCCGACTGTCGTGTGTGCGGTGGTGAGCTCGTGTCGCCGTATGTCTGGCTGCGGATGTATGTGTGTGTGTGCACCTGTGTGCTGGAGAGAGAGTGAGCTCGCGGCGGCGGCGGCGGCGGCGGCGGCGGCCGGCCGGCAGTCGGTCGCCGAGGTCGGTCCAGGACGGCCGTGTAGTGTGGGTGATGTTCGGCGAGCGCGACATGCTCGTGTACCAGGAGGTGGCGGCGCGGCACCGCAGCGGCGCCCGTCCGCTGCCCTTCCTGCGGCCGTTCCCGGCGCACAGCGGCTTTTACCTGCGCCTGCTGTACGGCCCCACGTGCAGGTACGGTCCGGCGCTGGTCCATCCGCTCACGACAGTGCCGCCGAATTGGTGACCGTGGCTGGCGACTTCAGGCGAGACGCTGAAGTCCCGAGATGACGCGCTGCGATCAGGGCAGCCGCGTTTGGCCACAGTGGCGCTGGCGCTCCTTCACGTGTGTGGCGTCCGCGGGGCGTGGCGTGTCCCGCAGCGACGAGCGGCCGCCTGTTTCCAGCTGTCGGAGAGCCTTCTTTAATAGTGGCCGTGGTTCCCGGGAGGGTTACTGTGGTAGTGGTAGTGGTGGGTGGGTGGGGGTGGGGGGCTGATGTTCGCATCTCTGACGAACGGCGGCCAGCCATGTCTTGTCGTGACGGATGCTATCATACCCCGCGCCTCGGCGCGTGCCAGGAATGTACCATGGTGCCCTCGGGCGATATGTGCACCATGATCGCCTGCTTGTGGCAGAATATTATACGATGGAATACGTTTCAAGAAGCGAGCAAGTGTCTCTTGGTTGCTGCCGAAATTGTTTGGTGGAGTGCTTATCCAAACTCCATTTGATTAATCGTTTTAAGTTTGGGTTTATCGTAAGAATCGAGGCGTGTCCTTGTTTATTCATGACGTTCAGTGTAGTTTCGGAATGCTGGAGAGTTGTTCGTCCTGCACATTTGCCAAGAGTAGAGATTTCCAGCTAAGTGGAGAAGCTGCCAAGAGTAAATATTTCAGTGTAATGAAGAAGCACTGAACCTGTTTCATCAAACTGGAGTACCAGTAGTAGTTCGGGTTTTTACAAACTAGCTCACTTTTGCCTGCCCATTGGAGTCCCGTACACCTGGTGATGACTGAGTATGTTGGAGCCAACATCAGCGGGGCGGTGTGAAGAGCAGTGAGCGCGAGATAATGCTGTCGGCTGGACCGCCGAGTGTCAGTCATCAGCGGTGATTCCTCCTAAGTGCTGGGTAGTTGGCTGCGTCCTGCAGCTTGTCGTCCGTGCCATCGACACAGGTGTCTGTAACTGTCGCCGACCTGAAGCCGGACTGTGCGTTGGTTTCGCAAGATATTGAACAGTAGAAAATGGCTGGGACGAAGCTAGAATTAAAATTCAGCATACAAGGCATCAAACTAGCATTGTAGCACATTGTATTAAGATTATGTACCAATATCTTCCTTCTTGTGTATGGTTGTATATGCAATGTACATCACTTCCCTTAAAATTTTCTTCATGACAACGCCAGGGAAAAAGCAAGCATTCTCTACAGAAGGATTTTTTCCTATTGACAGGCTTCCATAGTTACAGCAAATTTCCAAAACTATGCATCTCTTAGAATGCGCAGCTTAATACTTACATTCATAATCCAAAGACAGCAAAACTTCCACCATGGACGAGGTTTGATTAATTTATGTTCCACTACTCTGTAGCATGATGCACACCACATCCAAGATATGATTATTTCTACTACTAGATCCGCAATTCTACACTCAATATTGTTAATTGTTCAAGCTTCACATTACATCCTGTGCAATACAATCCATATTCCACGGTCAGACTGCCGGCCATACAATCGGTTGCTGCACCGTCTTCGACTTCATCCTACACAGATCATTTGGTGTTAACCTTCAAGTACCGACATTAAAAATATAGTGCTGAATCATCAGTGAACGCATTCACAGCAAAACCAACCATAGAACAGCATCATGCATGGGATAAATCGATGAGAACCAAAGGCCCAATAACATAATTACCTCCATTTACTTAAAGACTTTGTTCTTGACAAGTAAATATAATTTTCGAATACTTATTCTTTTTAGCCCATTAAACTTCAGACAATAGGCAAAACGAGGTAACATGATTTATTGTACGCGTATTTGTCTAATGTAATTTAGGTTAGTGCATCTAAAACATATAACCCTGAAAATGTGTTAATAATATAGGTTTCAATGATTAAACGCAATTCATGTTCAGGTCGGCCATCGCTTCGCAGGCCACTTCCTGCTTGCTCAACATTTTTACGCTTAGGTGTTCCGAACATGTGCCACCTCAATTCTTTCCAGGATGTTATTCGTGCGCCATTGACGCCCAACCAAAAACAACCCCCTCCAAAGCTTCGATCTGGATTTGTGATGCTGATCAGTGTGTGACGCCATGAGATAAAGGGACAGGAAAGATAATTGCGAAAAGTTGAATGCAGCCTGCCACAGAGCCGTCGGACGTCTGACCGGGCGACGAGCGGTTATGTTGGCGCTGATTGGGGCACAGCTCTGTCCGATCACTGCTGGCACGGCAGACGGCAGCAGCCCGAACGGTCAACCGAGCGTCAGTGACGGGGAAGTCTAACAACGTGTCGCCGCCGGTGGCGATCGATAGTTGACTGAACTCGAAATAGCTGTGTTAGTTTCTTGTGGCGAGGTGCAGTTGCGGTGCTTTATTGCGTATAGTAAGTTCAATGTTTCCATCCCTCGCAACATTATTGGCAGGATCGCTGAGCATTGCCAGTGGGACTCCAGGGATTCTGCTCTGAAAGAAAAATACTGAGTGGTATTAGAGCTTTGAAGTCCATCATTTCCATTCAACTCCTATAGGCGTAATGTTGCAAGCGTCAATAGACTCTAACTCCTCATTATCCACCTCTCTGGTGGAGCCCCATGTTCATGTCGATCCCAAGCACATCTGCAGAAATGCACCTCGCTGCATTGCGTCCCATTACTGCCTCCATCACATTCGAATATTCAGATGCTCTAGACGCGTGCTCAGGAGGTGTCAAGGCTGACAGGGCGACGGCACTACCAACTTCGTGGCTGTCGTCGGTGTTGGAACTATTGACGTACTTGGAGCTCCCCTCTCCGCGAATGATACAATTTGACATCAACCCAATGACGCTAAGGGTAACTGAACATTCCAAGTCTGATTTGCGCCATCCCTTACTCACCTGGTTAAATCCGGATGCTTTGTCTGTACTCGCCACTGCCTAACTAACTGAAGTTTCAATTTCAGCTTATCGTGATATAGCGAATGGCAATTTTAGCGTGATGTAGTAGGTAAGACAGTGACGGCCCGACAAATTTCAAAATCAGTCAATCGCTTATGGTCATGGAAGTAAATGCCGCCGAAAAGGTTACTTGGTTGCCCCAGTTACAGCACAATCTTATTTCAGCCTTAACCAGCTTGTTGTCAATGTATCTAGACAGAAGTGATCGGTACATAATCTGGGCCTGCCAAAACTTTTTCTTGCCGACTGCTGCAAATCAAATATCTTGCATGTCCTTTTAAAAATGCAAATGCTCCAGAATTTACGTCATGGGCAGAAATGCTATGTTACAGGAGCTGGACTGTGAAAATTGTAGACATGTTAAACTGGTGACCTAAGTTCGTGTTCTGTGCTGAACAATTATGTAGTGTGCCTGAGGACCGCTCTGGCAGTCATTCCTCAGTCGATGGCTGGGGCTAAGCCGGGATAATCATGCTTTGAGTTGCTTGCTGGATTTGACACGTCTTCCCGGTAAGCCGGTTTCTGAGCAGCTGGCTCGTTTCCCGTCGGCCAGGGAGCGGCAGCGTGTTATGCAACTATAAACAAATTGTGCCGTTCGCTTGGGGAATTAGTTCTACTGAGATGAACGTCGCGAACGCACTCGTCGCCGGGTCGCACGCACATCCAGAAATGAAATTCCCACCGCGGAAATGTATCGCAACGATCTTGATGGATCGCGGCACGCGATCCGCTTGGCCGAGCAGAAAAAGAGAATGTAAGCGGCGGCCGGGCACCGCTAGAGTGGCCGCACGCGCACCATGACGAGGCGTATCAGTCGGCCCGATCGTGCCATGTGAATGTGTCGCAACGCCGTGTCGGCGGGCGCGCTGAGCCGAGCCGAGCCGGGCTGGTGCGACACGCGCCGCCGACTGCGGCTCCGGCCGGGCCTCGTACGGCCGTGGACGCTGATGCGACCGATCCCCACCCCAGTCGAGTCGAGATCGGTCATTTGGCGGCGATCGTGCGTCGACTGGCGGCCAGGCCTGGATAGCTGACCAGGCATTGTCTGGAGAGGAGGCGAGCAGCGCCGCTCCGTGACGGCCGGCGGTGGTCGCTGGACGCTGGTGCGGCCGGCGGCTGTCGGCGGCGGCTGCGATGCGGGTCGAAGACGGCCGGCGGTGGTCGCTGGACACTGGTCCGGCCGGCAGCTGTCGGCGGCGGCTGCGATGCGGGTCGGAGACGGCCGGCGGTGGACGCTGGACGCTGGTCCGGCCGGCGGTTGTCGGCGGCGGCTGTGATGTGGGTCGGAGACGGCCGTGTCAGGCTTTTTGTTCCAGCCGGACCCGCGCCGCACACGTCCACGTCCAAGTGCTTGTCACGATCAGAGATAGAGCTGAACTGCGATCTCTTCCGACGCCGGGAGAAATGATTTGTCGCTCGGGTGTGTTGGCTCTGCCTTTCGTTCCACTCTCTGTAATGCCTGTAATTGCTGCGGCGGCCATTGTTCGTGCATAGTCGTGAGATGAGGGCGGCAGTGGTCGTCGGAGCGCCGAGCGGCAGACGAAACCGGACATCGACCGGTTCCGTCTGCCACTCGGGCAGAAAGTGGTCGGGGTCGGGTACGGTTTTGGATTCTGGGACAAAAAGCGGATGGCGTAAAAGGTCGACTGTCGTATATTTCGTGTTGAGAACTACAGGTTGAACTTTGAATCGCGTCTGAGCGGCGTGCTACTTGTGCGGTCTGCTGGCGCCGACTGCCCCTCCCCGTCGTCCGTGACACGGCCGCGAGCATCACGGTGCCAGACCGTGACACGGCCGGGAGCATCACGGTGCCAGACCGTGACACGACCGGGAGCATCACGGTGCCAGACCGTGACACGGCCGGGAGCATCACGGTGCCAGACCGTGACACGGCCGGGAGCATCACGGTGCCAGACCGTGACACGGCCGGGAGCATCACGGTGCCAGACCGTGACACGACCGGGAGCATCACGGTGCCAGACCGTGACACGGCCGGGAGCATCACGGTGCCAGACCGTGACACGGCCGGGAGCATCACGGTGGCAGACCGTGACACGACCGGGAGCATCACGGTGCCAGACCGTGACACGACCGGGAGCATCACGGTGCCAGACCGTGACACGGCCGGGAGCATCACGGTGGCAGACCGTGACACGACCGGGAGCATCACGGTGGCAGACCGTGACACGACCGGGAGCATCACGGTGCCAGACCGTGACACGGCCGGGAGCATCACGGTGGCAGACCGTGACACGACCGGGAGCATCACGGTGCCAGACCGTGACACGGCCGGGAGCATCACGGTGCCAGACCGTGACCGAGCGGCCGCCGGCATCACGCCAGAGGCCGACAGCGCTCCCGTGGAACGCTCGACCTCAGCACTCCGATCACAGGCAGCTCTGAACCACTTCCGCCGGCCTGATGAGCCGCAAATGCCGCTGCTTAGCCGCTCAGTTCACCCTCAGGGCACCGCTGAGCCGCTCAATTCACTCGGAGGCTGCCGCTGAGGCGCTCAGTTCACCCCCAGGCCACCACTGAGCCGTTCAGTTCACCCTGGTGCTGCTGCTGAGCCGCTCAGTTCACCCTCAGGCCACCGCTGAGCCGCTCAGTTCACCCTCAGGCCACCGCTGAGCCGCTCAGTTCACCCTCAGGCCACCGCTGAGCCGCTCAGTTCACCCTGGTGCTGCCGCTGAGCCGCTCAGTTCACCCTCAGGCTACTGCTGAGCCGCTCAGTTCACCCTCAGGCCACCGCTGAGCCGCTCAGTTCATCCTCAGGCTGCCTGAGACTTGGCCTGCGCGGCCCGATCTTCAGAGTCATGCTGGTGCGTGGCGGGTGCGCGCGCGCCCGGTTTCTCCTCGTGCACATTACCAACCAGCGGCACACATTATGCGACTGTCGCTACCGTGGGGTGCCCGTGTCGGCGCCGCTTTCATATCGTCGGCGTCCAGCGACACCTGGTGCAGCTCGTGTCGCCGCTCTGGCCCCAGTCCGACACCGTCTGCCGGCCGGGGACACCTGGTGCAGCTCGTGTCGCCGCTCTGGCCCCGGTCCGACACCGTCTGCCGGCCGGGGACACCTGGTGCAGCTCGTGTCGCCGCTCTGGCCCCAGTCCGACACCGTCTGCCGGCCGGGGACACCTGGTGCAGCTCGTGTCGCCGCTCTGGCCCCGGTCCGACACCGTCTGCCGGCCGGCCGGGGACACCTGGTGCAGCTCGTGTCGCCGCTCTGGCCCCGGTCCGACACCGTCTGCCGGCCGGGGACACCTGGTGCAGCTCGTGTCGCCGCTCTGGCCCCGGTCCGACACTGTCTGCCGGCCGGGGACACCTGGTGCAGCTCGTGTCGCCGCTCTGGCCCCGGTCCGACACCGTCTGCCGGCCGGGGACACCTGGTGCAGCTCGTGTCGCCGCTCTGGCCCCGGTCCGACACCGTCTGCCGGCCGGCCGGGGACACCTGGTGCAGCTCGTGTCGCCGCTCTGGCCCCGGTCCGACACCGTCTGCCGGCCGGGGACACCTGGCGCAGCTCGTGTCGCCGCTCTGGCCCCGGCCCGACACCGTCTGCCGGCCGGCCGGGGACACCTGGCGCAGCTCGTGTCGCCGCTCTGGCCCCGGTCCGACACCGTCTGCCGGCCGGGGACACCTGGCGCAGCTCGTGTCGCCGCTCTGGCCCCCTGGCCTCAGTCCGACACCTGCTGGCCGGCCGGGGACAGGTGTCTGGCAGGCCGTCGGGACCGATCGCCGCCTCGAAATGGACGTCCTGCCAATGACGGACGAGGCTGGATGGATCTGCCGGCCGCGCCCGCTCCGCTCCGACCGGAGTTCGCGCCGCCCGGTGATGTTGGGCCGCTGCTGGTTCGCTGTGTTGTGGTCCAAATGTCCCACACTGCATGCTGTCCAATCGGGAAATTTAGTGGAAGATTACATATTGAAACATCTGTATCCGACGTCATTTTATTTTTTATTTTTATGTCTATCATTGGCCCGTATCAGTTATACCCTACATATTCACCATTTGTAAGCTGCAGCTGGCATCAGTTTCCTTTAGGTTTGTTTAGTGTCTGACCTACAGAACTCACCTTTATTGCACGATTTACAATGTCATGTTTGATGTACATATTTTAAGGCAAACGTGGTCGTGGAGACATCCGCATGAGACGAGAGCCGAAAATAGCTTCGCACGCTGCTCCACTGTGGTTCAAGCTTAACATGAGACGATGAAAAAGCTTCCCGACCTCTCCAATGATAATGCGGACCCATCAGATATTCTGGTATCCAGGGTCGATGCCGTGGTGAATGGCTATACAAATCTTCCTGTCTGGACGGACACTCGACCAAATCTGTCTTTTTATTGATCTAGTCGGGGCTCGGACTATAGTGCCGTTTCTGTGCCTTTCTTTTCCTTCCCGATTCGGAGTAGCGATGCCTGTGTGAGATGTGCTGTGACCTTCCGGGGCGAGTGAACGTTTGATTACCTCCCAAAGTTCAGCCATCCGGCTGAAGTGGTCTTCACATTTCTACTGTAGTTGCCGGTGCCGGAGCGCTCTATCCGGCCGCCACTCTGGGCGATCACAGAGACACTGGCATGGGCGCTATATGACCAACGCAGTCGATGCGCCCCTAAACCCAAATAACCAACCAAAGGGACACTGGCCGGCGACTCTCCAGCAGAAGCCCCTCCGGTGCGGTGCCTCAAGTGGCAGTTGTGGCCAGGGCTGGAAATGATCGTCCAATTTTACTCATTTCGAGGTTGAGTGGTGCTGTTTGACAATTAACTGCTCCGCGATAAAGTGCCTCAATATTCATTGGGAAGTCGAACTGAGAATTTTTTGTCACATATTTGAAGAAAAATATCCCCTGTATTAGATTATCGAAAAAATGTCCTCTCCGCACCCAGGATTACAAGGCGCAATCCCAGCCCCGGTCGTGGCTGGCGGCCGGGCCGGGTGGGTGTCTGTCCGCTGTCGCGACAGCCGTCGTCTCTGATGAAGCCGACGGAGCGGCCGGCCGGCCAGCGCCACTCGAAATAGCGCGCTGCCGCAGCCGCGGCGCCCGTCGGCAGAACCCATTAACATTCGAGGAATAATCAGCGGGTATCAGGCGATCTCTCCCGCGTACCGATGCGGCGTGTCGACCCCATGTGGTCGGCCGAGGAGTACCGGCCGGCTACCCTCGCCTGCCAGCCGTCAGCACGGCGCTATACCGCCGACTGTACTTATGCCTCTGACCCAGCCTGTCCCCCGCCGGCGCCGCTAACACTGCCCGTTGCCCGTACCGCTGCATTTGTCCTCGCCCTTTACCCCCGCGTCCGCCTCTTCCGGTGCCACAGCGGCGCATCGCACAGTCCGCAGTGTTTAGAGAAACGATCGGTGAACCCGTGGACTTGCAGTAGTTTTTTTTTCTCACGAGACCACGAGCTGTTTATAGTCGGGGTATCTGCTGTTGAGTGTTGGTGTTGTGTGGGTTCGGCGGCCGTGTGTTGATGTGTTAGTGTGTTGTGGTTGATCGGCAGTGTGTCTGATGATCTGTTGCTGTGCGACCACTCGTTGTTTGAGGGCCTGCCTGTGTGCCGGACGAGCACGACCGGCGCCTGACCGCCGGCCCGGCCCGTGTTGCAGTCGGCCACCAGCAGCAGCTATGACGTCCGTCGACGGGTCCAGTCTGCAGCCCAGCAGCACCGCTGGCGGCGCCACACGACGCAAGCAGGACAACTGCGTCAAACGATCGCGCATCCACTCCGGGTGAGTACTGCACGTGACCGGCGGCTGCCCAGCCGTCCTTCGCGTCGGTGGTGGTGTCAGGGCCGCCAGTCGGCAGGATGAGGTCGGCGTCGGTGGTGGTGTCAGGGCTGCCAGTCGGCAGGATGAGGTCGGCGTCGGTGGTGGTGTCAGGGCCGCCAGTCAGCAGTATGAGGTCGGCGTCGGTGGTGGTGTCCGGGCCGCCAGTCGGCAGGATGAGGTCAGCGCCAGTGCCTGAGACGGTATCCGGCTGCTGGAGACGGTGCCTATGGATGGGGTCGGCTCCTTGGATAATCGGGCCGTGCTGTGTGGTGGTCTGGCTGTGGCTGCTGGAACCAGAGGTGATGTGGGGTCGAAGGGCGGGCGACAGAGGGGTGGGTGACCGAGGAACGAACGACAGGAGGGCGACAGAGGGGTGGGTGACCGAGGAACGAACGGCAGGAGGACAAGCGACCGAGGGGCGAGTGACCGGTAGACTGGCGACCGAAGGCCAGGTTATCGCGGGACGGGCGACGGATGGGCCTGAGACGGTATCCTGAGCCTGAGACGGAGGGGCCAGGGCCTGAGGGGTATCCGGGTTGGGGGGGGGGGGGTGGGGGGGGGGTATGGGCGGGGGGGGCGGGTGACCGGTAAATTAGCTACCGGTGGGTTGGCGACCGAAGGCCAGGCGATCAGGGAACGAACAACTCGGGAACTGGTGACCGGGAGACTAGCAACCAGGGGACGGCCGACCGGGGGGCTGGCGACCGAAGGCCGTGTGATTGAGGGACGGGTGACAGAAGGGCGAGAAATCAGGAACGGCCGGCAGAGAACCCGGGGACGGGAAGGGAAACGTGCGACTCTGATGGTGTGAGCAGATGGAACAGATTTGACGGATGGCGCGGCGCCGATACAGCCACGGCCTGTGTATCGCCGCGCCGTGTTTGTACCCCGGGTGCCAAGAAAGGTGGTGTTGTGCGCGGGACAGCCGCGGCGTCCACAGCTCAGGTGCGACGCGTCGGTGATATCTGGCCAGTGTAATGGGAGTCGCGTCGCCCGGAGACTGCTCGGTATGCGGAGCTGCCTGACAGACGAGTGGTGCGCGCACACGAGCCAGCCGGCTCCATTGCCTGGGCTATCTGTGGACCGCAAATTCTGCCGCTAGATTATCAGAAAACCCCGATCTCCTCCGCTCTTCAGCTGTGCAATGAAGCGTTTGCTATTGGAACTTCGCGCTCAGAGGAGAAACTCGAGTCGCAACTTGGCCCAACTTGAATGTATTCGACTGGCTTACGGCGCGCTGAGACCGATCGGCCGGATTGATGGCAGTGATGCGGCTCATTCAGCGTGGTGCCGTGCGGCGCGGCGCAGCGCAGCGCAGCGGGTTGGCCCGCTGTCGAACTGGGCCGCCACGGCCGGCTGCGCGCCACTGTATCCAGATCCACTGTGGTCACTGCTGATTGCCGGCCGGTGGCGCGCCAGCTGTATGTGCCGGGAGCCAGATCACACGGGCACGCGGCGGGTGGCGCGTGCGTACACGGCTCTGGTGTGACGTGGCGTGTGTACACGGCGCTGTGTGACATGGCGTGGGTACACGGCGCTGTGTGACATGGAGTGGGTACACGGCTTTGGTGTGACGTGGCGTGGGTACACGGATCTGGTGTGACATGGCGTGGGTACACGGCGCTGTGTGACATGGCGTGGGTACACGGATCTGGTGTGACATGGCGTGGGTACACGGCGCTTTGTGACATGGAGTGGGTACACGGCGCTGTGTGACATGGAGTGGGTACACGGATCTGGTGTGACATGGCGTGGGTACACGGCGCTGTGTGACATGGAGTGGGTACACGGATCTGGTGTGACATGGCGTGGGTACACGGCGCTGTGTGACATGGAGTGGGTACACGGATCTGGTGTGACATGGAGTGGGTACACGCGGCGGATACTACCTACCGTTAGCTGCGTTCCCCTGGCCGGGCGTGATGTGGCGCTTTAGCTGGTGGCGGCGTTAGGTGGGGATCGAGCGCTTGTTACACGTTGTAATGGGGAGATTGTGAGCTGATAAGCCAGTAAACTGGACGGGTTGAAGTTGACCCGGCTGACACCGCACGATTTGTTGAGACGTGTTATCTGGGTATGTGGCCCTGGTAGATTGTTGAGCGTCCCGAACTGCTGGGGCTGCCCGGGCCACGCGACTAGGCTGTGCCCGCGTACGGTTCAGACTACTCACAGTCGCTGCTACTGGTGCGGTATGAGGGAGAGGACAGTCAGGGGCTGACGGTGCGGTATGCGGGAGAGGACAGTCTGGGGCTGACGGTGCGGTATGCGGGGGAGGGCAGTCTTGGGCTGACGGTGCGGTATGCGAGGGAGGGCAGTCTGGGGCTGACGGTGCGGTATGCTGGAGAGGACAGTCTGGGGTTGACGGTGCGGTATGCGGGAGAGGACAGTCTGGGGCTGACGGTGCGGTATGCGGGGGAGGGCAGTCTGGGGCTGACGGTGCGGTATGCGGGGAGGGCAGTCTTGGGCTGACGGTGCGGTATGCGAGGGAGGGCTGACGGTGCGGTATGCTGGAGAGGACAGTCTGGGGCTGACGGTGCGGTATGCGGGGGAGGGCAGTCTGGGGCTGACGGTGCGGTATGCGGGAGAGGACAGTCTGGCGCTGACGGTGCGGTATGCGAGGAGAGGGCAGTCTGGGGCTGACGTGTGTTGGTTGGTTATTGGTTTTACGACCCGTCGACCGTTGAGTCATGTAGCGTCGCCAATCACTCACGCCGATTGGTCACGGGCGAAGGGTAGCGACAGGTGAGACTCGAACCCACAACCTTTCGATTGTGAGACGAGCATCTTACCCCTAGACCACTCGTCCCCGGGTGCTGACGTGTGTGGCATCTGATGTAACTGATCGGTACATCGCTGGTTGGTTGGATCTTTGCACCTTCCATTCACTCGTGTTCGACTCAATTGGGGTAATTTAGATGAAAAATAGTCTGATCTAGAAAACGTGTTCGATTTCAATACATCTATATACACACACACACACACACACACACACACACACACACACACACACACACACACACACACACACACACACACACACACACACACACACACACACACACACACACACACACACGCACGCACGCACGTACGCACGCACGGGGGACGAGTGGTCTAGGGGTAAGATGCTCGTCTCACAATCGAAAGATTGTGGGTTCGAGTCTCACCTGTCGCTACTCTTCGCCCGCGACCAATCGGCGTGAGAGATTGGCGACGCTATATGACTCAACGGTCCACGTGTCGTAAAACCAATAACCAACCAACCACGCACGCACGCACGCACGCACGCACGCACGCACGCACGCACGCACGCACGCACGCACGCACGCACGCACGCACGCACGCACGCACGCACGCACGCACGCACGCACGCACGCACGCACGCGCGCACACACACACACACACACACACACACACACACACACACACACACACACACACACACACACACACACACACACACACACACACACACACACACACACACACACACACATGTGTGTGTATATATGGGTGTATATATGTATATATCGAAATGTCAGGATAGTTTTTTATGTTAAAAAAAATATTCTTAAGGTGTCTAGACTTCGATAAACATACTCATGAAGTTTTCCTTCAAGCAAAATCGAGCATAAGGAGACAGCTGGGCTCCTGGATCCGCCAGTGGGTCTGCATCTAATGATCCAGCAGTTGGATCAGTGACTGCCGCGAGGCTCAGAATTGCCTTGTGGAGACAGCCGTCACGTATGAAACGCAGCACATCAATCAGCTGACCACCATCTCACGTGGCCGGCGGCTGTTCAGCCGTCGACGTTCCCACGTACAGGCGCGATACTTCTTAGCACACCACGCTGCACGCAGGCACGCGCGCGCGACAGCTATACCCACGGTCTTTCAGAGCCCGAGGATGAACAGCATCGACCAGCTGCCTAGGACACCTGGTGGGTTTCCCGTTTGGTTATTGGTTTTATGACACGTGGACCGTTGAGTCATGTAGCGTCGCCAATCTCTCACGCCGATTGGTCGCGGGCGAAGAGTAGCGACAGGTGAGACTCGAACCCACAACCTTTCGATTGTGAGACGAGCATCTTGCCCCTAGACTACTCGTCCCCGGGTTTCCCGTTTCATGACTGCAAGTCACGATCGGCTTGTGTGGCGGCGTCGCTCTCTGACTGTGCAAAATGCTAATAATATGGTCCCGAACAAACGGAAACAATCGCGTCGTGTTAAAACGGTGAAATCGGGCGTATGACAATGCTTCACGTGGTCCGTAGGTACACTCTGTTAGTCTTTCGGTGTGGAGAAGGTGAATTGGTTCCATTAGTCTATAATGCCTGGATGCTTTTTCAGATACTATTGCCGCCGGTGACGACTGGAAACTTCCTGATTGTTTGTAAAGTAGATTCTATCTCTGGTTTCTAATGATAGCTTGTCCCTCATCTTGGCTGATTATATTTCAATTTCCTTGATTTGTTCATCTCTCCGAGAGACTGGAGACTATGTGAGCAAATAGCATGTTTGGTTCTCATCGTGCCGCTTCGGCCCCGTATGTGCATGTTATTATGCCGTCGTATGGAGTTGATATCAACATCATTGTCAGTCGTGATTTTAAAATGTTCTATTCCAAGAATAATTATAGTCCCGTTTCCGTGCCGTACTCTACCTTGTCTCATATTTTGCAATGCGGATGTGCTTTTCCCACTGGATGCATCTCAAGCACATGCAGCCTAACTGCCAGTTGATGTAATGCTCTGAACTTTGGTCACCATACGGATCTGGTGGACGTTTATCGCATGGTATGATGTGCAAGCACTGCTGCACCATTGCTGCATCTGCTCTACATTCGCCACTGACCTTCAAGAACTAACGTGGTGTTTATAGCGCACCGGTTGACCGCTCAGGAGCATGAGTGGCCGATGGTGTGCAAGCGGCTAGGGGAGTTGTACAGCACCGTGGGTGACCGTCCGGTATCCCCGCGGCTGTGGCGACCTCTATGGCCGGGCCGGGCCGGGACGTCTGCGCCGCGGCAGGGCCGATGAAAGGCAGATGCGGCGTGGTTGCACGCCGCCGCCGACATGTGAGCGGACCGTGCGACCGGCTCGACGCTCGTGTCGCAACCGACTGAGCGTCACAACAGCGTTGCCAGGCGCCGCGCTGCTCTCTTGTCTCGGTGGCGGCCAGGCGGAGGTCCGTGCTGGTCCGGCCCGAGTTCTGTCAGGTGCGGTCTGCGGGCGGGGGGGGGGGGGCTGCCGGCCAGGTGGAGACCCGTGGTGGTCCGTCCTGAGTTCTGTCGGATACGGTCTGCCGGGGGAGGGGGGGGACTGCTGGCCAGGCGGAGGCCCGTGGTGGTCTAACCTGAGTTCTGTCGGGTGCGGTCTGCCGGGGTGGGGGAGGGCGAGGTGGTGGTCCGGCCGGAGTTCTGTCGGGTGCGGTCTGCCGGGGTGGGGGAGGGCGAGGTGGTGGTCCGGCCGGAGTTCTGTCGGGTGCGGTCTGCCGGGGGAGGGGGGGACTGCTGGCCAGGCGGAGGCCCGTGGTGGTCCGACCTGAGTTCTGTCGGGTGCGGTCTGCCGGGGTGGGGGGAGGGGGGGGAATGCTGGCGAGGTGGTGGTCCGGCCGGGTTCTGTCGGGTGCGGTCTGCCGGGGTGGGGGAGGGGGAGGAGGAATGCTGGCGAGGTGGTGGTCCGGCCGGAGTTCTGTCGGGTGCGGTCTGCCGGGGTGGGGGAGGGCGAGGTGGTGGTCCGGCCGGAGTTCTGTCGGGTGCGGTCTGCCCGGGAGTGGCGGAGGGGAGGGATGGGGGCGCAGGAGCGGGGTCTAACATGACGTGTCGTCTGTCCCGCTGTCTCTACGCTAACTGACAGATCTGACAGCCACTTGTCACCAGGCCCGTCCATTCGTATGCCCGAACCGGGCCGCGCCGAGTGGCTGACAGACTGGCTGCGCCGGACCGTGTGACCGTGTGGGGTCGCCGCTGCGCCGGACGTGAGCCCTCGTGCCGCCATGGATTCCCCACACTCACACCCGATGACGTGCTAGTGTACTAGTCAGTGGCGGTGACGAGACGCCGTCCGAGCTGCATCACAACATCACAGCTGGCCTGCTGGCCGGTGATCTGGCGATCTGGCAATTTGGCAGCAGACCGGCAACAGGTCGGAGCCTGCCGTGCTGCCACCACGTCCAGATTACCTGCGTGCGCCTGATAAGCCGTTGAGTCAAATGCGCCACCGCTCGGAATGCACTCCAAATGGCTGCGTAACGACATCGGGGTCGTTTCTGGCCGTGTAAACGGGTCAAATGTGCCAATATCTGGCGTCGTTTGCGGTTGACTTGAGGCGGCGGGTGGCGGGGCAGGTGCGGGGCGCGCCTGTGCGGACGACTGCGAATGCGAACGGCAGCCGTCACGGTGGCGTAACGACACACTCAGGCGTGTTGTGTCACGGCGCCGTCTCACGTGCGGCGTCCCGCCAGCCTGCACACGCCGCCAGGCACGGCGACCGCGCGGCTCAGCCTTCACATGGACAGCCGCCGCGGCCGCGTGTCACAAGCGTCGGTAATCGGCATGACTCGGCTGCGCCGAGCGGCGGTGAGGCGTCGACGTAAGCGGTACGATAGGGAGCTCCGGCGAGGACGGCTGCGCCGAGGTCGCAGACGGTGAGAGGGGGGGCGCCCGGCCCGACCGGACGCGGCACGCTGTACACGTGTGGGGGGCTGCGGCAGCGCTGTACACGCTGATCAGACGGGGGGGGTCCGCTCCGGCCCGCTCCGGCCCGCTCCGGCCCGCTCCCGTCCCATCGGCTCCGGCCCGCTCCGGTGCGGCGGTGACGGCGACGACCGGACGGCTGCGGCAGCGCTGTACACGCTGATCAGACGGGGGGGGCCGCTCCCGTCCGCTCCGGTCCGCTCCGGTCCGCTCCGGTGCGGTGGTGACTGTCAGATTGTGCCAGGATTTGTCAGATTGTGTCCGTGTCGGCCGGCAGCGCCGTGACCCTATGCCGTGTCGAAAGCTGGTCTGACCGGTCGCCGTCGCTGTCGCGGCCGGTTGACCAGCGTGTCGCCGCGGCTGGTTGACCAGCGTGTCGCCGCGGCCGGTTTGTTGACAAACGCGACCCCGCCTCTGATCAGCATCCTCCGATCGTGGTCCGGTCACGCAGCCACCACCGGACCCTACCGGCTGCTAAGAGCCGCCGCACCACAAGGCACAAGGCAGGTTTTGTCTGGCGCGGCAGCTGGCGACCCCCGACCAGCTGGTCTGGCTGTGTGGGAAGGTGTGCAGCTGTGTCGGTGTGTTTGGTATGCGCAGGTGTGTGAGCGGCGCCCTCCGTCTGCCGCAGGTACGAGCTGAGCCAGGATTTGGCCGACCGGCAGGTGGCCTGTCTGGAGCGGCGCTACGGTGGCCGACGCGCCCGTTCCGCCGCCACCACCATCCAGCGCGCCTACCGACGCCATGCGCTCACCAACAAGTTCCGCGCCATCACCTCTTCGGCCAAAACCGAGAAGCGGCTGTCGCGTCGCTTCGAGCTGCCTGATAGCTGGCCCCCACCTCCCGCTCCTGCTCTTGCTGCTGCTTCTGCTCCTGCTCCTGTCCTCAACCCCGCTCCTGCCCCTGTCCCTACCCCTGCCCCTGCCCCTGAGGCGGCCGCCTCTTTGATCTGCAGCGCCGCCAGCCTCAACTGCAGTCTGGAGAACGAGTCAGACTTGTCAGACCGCGAGTACCAGAGCTATAACTGCCTAAACGACTCCACTTACATCGGCGAGTACCTGACATCGCAGGCGCCCCCTCACAGCCCCCGGCACGGTGCCTTGTACCAGGTGAGGACGCAGGTGCGGGGTTTGTAGCCTGCCAAGTCTGAGATGGGGTGTGTGTGGCGGGTGATGTCTCAACTTACGGCTGAGTAGCGCATGTAGTAGGTGTGTGGCAGTCTAGGGACGAGGGTTGTTTGTACCAGGTGGAGATTGTATGGTGTCTGGTTGGATTCTGTTCACTTTTAACGGCCGAAAATCCCACTCAACAGTCATGCAAGCAACGTCGGCTAGATAGTGGGCTGCTGAAATGGGCCCGATTTGCATCGCAATGGCGTAACTAAAGTCGCCATGTACCAGGTTATTTTTATTCAGGCCGTCTCATGTCGCAACGGCTTCTGACGGGGCTGGTGGTGTTGCTTATGGCGTGTACCTGCACGTGTCGTGTGAGCTGGCGGTACCAGCTGTGCTGGGCGTCACGTGCTCTCGCCGTCCACATCTGAAAAAGAGCCGTGGGTTTTATGACACCTTCAACAGCAGTCACCCGGGGTGTGTGATAATATATTACTCGGATCGGCCATGGGTGCTGGCACTTCTCCGGAGATAGCCGAGTCTCGAGTCTCGACCCCGCGACGTGTCGGGTCACCAGCAGCGCGCCCAGCTTGAATTGACGCCATTGATGACGGTCGGCCGTTGTGGCCGCTGTCATCCGCGTGCGGCTTGCCTGCCGTCGCTTCGGCCGGCGCCTCCGCTCGAACAAGCTTGTTTGGACTGGATACGGACGTGACGTCGGCGGCGGGTCGCATGAGGGGTCGGGAGTGGGGGGGGCACGGGTAACGGTCGGAAACATTCGCTCCGGTCTCCGCTTACACGGACTATCGACGCTATCGCGGCGTGGTGCGCTGGAATTCGTCGGCGTGCGATAGCACCGCCGAGCCCGGCCGGCTCGGGCCGCGGCGTCCGGCGAGCTGGGCCGATCCGCCGCTGCCATGCGCACTGTCGACGCGTTTGAATTTGAACGCAGGCCTCGCGGTGGCCATCTGAATCATCGCCGACACCGGATCTGCGGCGTTTTGAACGGTGGACCGCGCGGCGCTCGGCTCGGCCAGTGCACGTGCGCCGCCGTGAAAGTGAACACAACATGCGCCGTCCGTGTCCGACCCGCGCGCCCGATCACCCGTCGCGAGATTCGCTCAAACGCCGCCCATGGGATGCGTCGCCAGTGTAAGCGTGCCGTGGAGTGGTGATGTCGCGTGGCGTCACGGAGCTACCGGCGGCAACTGTTTGGAAATGTTGCCGCCGCCCACAATGCGCGTGCAAATTCCGCTCCAAAACGCGTGGTCACGGCGCGCTGCGACGCCGCGGCGGGCGGTCCAGTGTTCCCGGTCGCCGGGTGCGATGCCACTGTGACCACGTGACGTGCCTGTTCCCCACCGACACGTGTGCGGGCTGTGACAGCCCTGTTACCCGCTCGGGTGTGTGCAGCCCGCCCCCATCAGGGGTGGGGGGGGGAGGGCATCGGTCGGCCGACTGTTTGCCAGTGTGGACGGTTGGTGGCGACCGGTGGCTGGTGGATGTGATCGCGGTCGGCCGGTGGTGACAGGCAGCTAGCTGATTGTTTGGTGGTTGGTGGTTGGTAGCTGATGTGGTCGTTGTGACGGGTGGTTGACGGATGGTCGATGGTGGGTTGTGACGGCTGGGCGACTGAGTATCGAGGCGGAAGATGGTTGCTGATGATACTTGGTTAGCCGAATTGTGACAGATAATGTCGTCTGTCGCCAACAGCCGTGACAGACGACTGTTGGTGACGATGTTCGCCACCGATTGTTGACGGCTAATGGATCATGTTGGCTGGTGACGGGAAGTGGTAGCGGCTGGCTCATGGTTTACTACGACGAATTTGCGACTGCGGATGGATCGAGTGACTGACGGGAATGGTTGAGATGGTGGACTGTTGACGGCTGGCGGTGCCGACAGAGTCCGGAGCCGGTCACGTCCCCGGCGGCGGGCCGGCGTCCGCGCGGCCCCCGGCCAGAGCCGCCACACCGCACCAGCTCGATGACGTGCGTGCGGCGCCGGCTGGAGACGGCCGGCGCCGCCAGCGCCGCCAGCTCCGGCAGCGACACCAGCCTGGCCTCGGCCGGCCCGGTCAGCACGTCGTCGCCGATGGTGGTGCGCCGCCGCTCCCAGGTCAGTCCGTCGTCACCGATGGTGGTGCGCCGCCGCTCCCAGGTCAGTCCGTCGTCACCGATGGTGGTGCGCCGCCGCTCCCAGGTCAGTCCGTCGCCACCGATGGTGGTGCGCCGCCGCTCCCAGGTCAGCCCGTCGTCACCGATGGTGGTGCGCCGCCCCTCCCAGGTCAGTCACTGCTCGATACGTCACCGGGCATAGGTCAGTCGTGAGTCAGCACGTCCTCAGTCACGGGACAGCACGACTTCAGTCACGGGTCACTCACGGATCGGCACGCCATCGGTCACGGGGCAGCACGTCCTCAGTCACAGGGCAGCACGTCCTCAGTCACAGGTCACTCACGGCTCGGCACGCCATCGGTCACGGAGCAGCACGTCCTCAGTCACGGAGCAGCACGTTCTCAGTCACAGTTCACTCATGGTTCGCGGCACGTCATCGGTCACGGAGCAGCACGTCCTCAGTCACAGGTCACTCAAGGTTCGGCACGTCACCGGTCACGGAGCAGCACGCCCTCAGTCTCACGTTACTCACGGTTCGCGGCACGTCATCGGTCATGGGGCAGCACATCCTCAGTCACAGCCCACTCACGGCTCGGCACGTCATCGGTCACTGAGCAGCACGTCCTCAGTCACAGGGCAGCACGCCCTCAGTCACAGGTTACTCACGGGTCGCGGCACGTCATCGGTCACGGTGCAGCACGTCCTCAGTCACGGGTCACTCACGGTTCGGCACGTCATCGGTCACTGGGCAGCACGCTCTCAGTCGCAGGCCACGTCACCGGTCATAGGTGACAGCTTTTGTGAAAGAGCCGGCCTGGATTTAGCCCAGGTTAGTAGTAGGTTGTATGTAATAGATTTAAGGTAGTAAATTAGGGGCGTGGTAGCCAAGTGGTTAAGGTGTTGGGCTCTGGATAACAAGGTTCCGGATTCAGCACTCGCACCACTCGAGACATTTCCCAGTCCCGCGGCCCACCGGCGAAACAGTGTACGCGGCGCCATTAGCCGTGATCGTGCGTGATCGTACGTCGTAAACCACCGAATAAACAAACAAACAAGGTAGTGAGCTAAAATTGTATTTGTAAAATACAATTTATTTGACTTTTTGAAGCATAATTTTATAACTACAACTTACTACTTACACCGAAATTTTGCTGTATGGACAGACTACAGGTCATTCAAGTATCTTCATATTTTTATCACCGATAATTTGTATCATCCGGATGTCCACTACATGCCCCACCCCATATCTATTGTTTATCCGTGAGCACCATCACTTCAGTGCAACATCAGCTTAACAGCCGTCCCATTTGAAATATTTAATAAATAACCGCTTTCCCAGTCAATTGGCGCAGAGCCTTGTCGGGTATTATTACATGGAAGGATCAGTTCAGAACTGGTTGACAGCCATGTTAATTATTGGCCCACGGCGGAGTCAAGTCCCTCGCCCTGACCTGCTACTGGCTAGCCATTCCGACCTGTTATCTGAGCCGTGTCCAGATGGGTCAGATGTCTGACACGTTCTAGGTCAGCTAGGTACTGGCCGCTCCCAGCTTACATTTTCCCATCTCTCCCAGATTAGCCAGATCACCCTCATCCATCGGTGCTGTCCTCCTGGGTACCTGTATCGGTGTCTAGAAACGATATCCCTGTTTTGTCTGGAGTATTACAGGCCAGCGCTCATGTGCTTCCTGGAGCGAGTTACTCGTGAGATTGAAGTGGTGACCGTCGCGGTGGCGGCGAGCTCTCTGACCAGCCGACGGTGCCTTGCTGATGAGTCTTTACCGTGCGATTGAGGCGGACCGTCGTCTTAGACGGCAGTCGACACGGCGGAGCTGGCGGTCGGCTATTTCAGCGGTGTATGGAGCTGGCCGGCCTTGTAAAGCTGTGCCGTCACGGGAGGCGTTCACATTTTCCTAAGTTCACAATTTCCTATGTTCATAATTTCCAAATTGGAAGTTTACTTTCAAAACAACCCGGATAAGACGCGTACATGCTTCCCAAAGTTGATAATTTCCAAACTTGAAATTAATTTCCACAACTTAGAAGTTAGCTACTAAATTGAAAGTTATCTTCCAAAGATTGGAAGTTAACTTCCAAAGATCGGAAGGTTAGATTAGATTAGGTTAGGTAAGGTAAGGTAAGTATAGGTTTGGTTTGGTTTGGTTTGGTTCATATCCAGGCTCTCGCCTGGTTCTCTCACCTGGTTGGCTCCCCCAAATTCTAACCTCACAACCGACGGAATTTACCGAGTCCACCCGCGACCAATCGGCGTGAGAGGTTGCCGACGCTATATAACCTAGCGGTTGAATGCGTCGTAAAAGAACCCAAGGTTCTTCTTTTCTTCTTCCCCCAAATTCTCGAGTTTCACGTCACCCAGAGATGAGTTCCGTGGCTGACCGATGGGAGTCCGTGTCTGCAGGTACACCAGTCACCTAGACTAAATATAAATATAGGTATCAGATAGGGCAAGTAACAGGAACTCAAAATTGTGCCTTCAGCAGAATTTACATACTTCGAGTAGCCACTGCATCTGCTAATAGATAATTGTCACACAAGATTTCTAATGTGAGTTCAGCAAAATGCAAAGAAGTAAAGCTACTCTTCAAGTTTGATGAGTATGTTATCATGGTTAATCTATTCAGTATATTCATATAACATTGTGCAGAAATTTCAGTGCAGCGCAGCTTTAAATGTAGCCAGGTCCGTTTAGGTTACTACATCAGGTAATGCATTCCACGTGGCACAGCATCTGAGGCTAAACAAATATTTTCCTACAATCCACTGTAGAAACTACACGCCTCCTCTCCGGGCTATTTTGGAAGTTCACTTTCAATTTGTGTAAGTTAACTTCCAATTTGGAAATTATGAACGGTGGAAATTGTGAACTTTGAAAAATATGATAACCTACCGCCGCCGCCGTCAGCAAATCGCAGCCGACGGGCGCAGCGGCGGCGTCGGTGTGAGAGTGCACGACGGCGCCGAATGGGGCCCAGGCCGTCTGCGTTGTCCCCGCAGTGCATGACTCTGAGGATGATGTGCTGGATGTCTGGTGCGGACGTGACTTCAGGGCAGTCTGTAGAGGCGATGGTCCACGGTTTGGTCGTGGCACGACCCTGTAGTTCAGTCACAGTACGTTGTATCAGCAAATTGGACGGGCTTTCGTGAACACAATATTCCACAGAAGGATGCGTCAATCCTCACTTTACCAGTATGCTTCACGAATTGCTAGCTGAAATTTACTTGCAGCCATGTTTCATCGGACAAAAGCTTGTTATATATGGTGGTGAGCAGAACGTTGTCCTGAGGCTTTCAGTTGGCAGATTTGATATTCCCAAGTATCTAAATTTGTCGCGTCAAAGCAAAAAAGAGTCGTAAAGCCTCGTTGAGCCGGGGCCAGTATAACTGCCTCATTGGCTGTTTTCCGACATTCCATGAATCCCGGATGAGGAACCACAAATACGACACAGCTCAGAGCGGAGAGCAGATCTGAACGCATCTCGCTCCGCCATCAGCTACCAACTGCGCTTGATCTGCAGACGCAGGGCTGCGCGGTTGGCGCTGCTCAGTCGTCAGACAGCAGACTGTCAGCTGGTGGGTGCCAGTTCTGTGGCGTGTGGACGGGTGCCGCAGCAGGTACCGCCGGCCCGCCCAGCTAATCAAGGTCACGTGCGCCGCGGCCGCCCAGTGTGGCCGCCCGGTGTGGCCACATATCATGTGTCGGCGTCGCGTCCCTGGGACGCCATCAGCCCGCACCTGCTCAGTGCGGCCAGCTACTGAAGGAAGAGCCTGTGCGGCGGCTGGTCTGGCTCCCCTAGATGGACACCGTGGTAGCTGTAGTTATCTCGCCGGACTCTCGTGTTTCGATGCCAGAGTCGTTTCAGTCACAGATCCAGCCGGAACGGTATACAGGAATTGTCCGCGGCGGGGTCGAGTGCTTGTGGTCGAAATCAGGTGGGTTGGCCTCTGGACCAGACGGCCGTGACAGGCTTCCTCTGATCGACTTCGTCACGACCTCGTGTCGTGACACTCTGGCGAGATCCCTGGAGCGTGACGCTACTCGGCGTCGACTCGCAGTCGACTGGGCGTCATGATGACGCGGTGGGCGTTCGACGAGTCTTTCATGGTCTGGTGGTGGCCTGGCTGGTGCTCAGAAGCACCGCGTACCATTCCCAGTCTTGGGCTGAAGAGATAACACCGACAGCATCCGAAAACGGTGGAGGATCGGCTGAAGTGGCAACCAAGTCCTTTGGACAAAGGGTTGTAAAAGCATGATAATATCTCCGGATGTGTGAAGTGATCGGGGAACACCCAGATACGAGTGAAGCCAGTGGGACAAGACTCCTAGAAGCATGACTGGGTAAGTCGGCACGCCTGCACGTTGTTTGCTCCCCGCTGCGGAGGAAGAGGCAACAGGTGGACTGTGGCGTGGCTGGGTAGTGAGAGCCGTGCTGGGCGGGGCCGCAGTGCCCACGGGCCCAGCAGCGGGTGCCGGGCGAGGTCATGACCGTGCTGCAACACCAACACCGACCTGCCGGCCGGGCCGCCGCCGCCGCCGTCGCTGCTTGTCGTAGTTTATGAACGTTAAATCTTCCGCGGCGGCGACTTTCTTCACAGCGCCGGGCGTCGGCGGTCGAGCGTCGGCCAGCAATAGCGGCGGGAGTGCTGTTGCCGTGTGCGCGGTGTTAATTACACGTGTCGGCGCGTTGTGTCGACACGGCTCCGAGGCCGGTTTGTCGGCGTGGCGGAGCCGAGATTGGTTCGGCTCTCCAAGATCCAGCCGACTGGCGAATAGTCCCGGTAGCGTGCTGTCGTCTGCCAGCAGACTGGTGCCGTCTGCCGGTAGGTTGGCGTTCGCCGGCAGACTGGTGCCGTTTGCCGGTGGGTTGGCGTTCGCCGGCAGACTGGTGCCGTCTGCCGGTGGGCTGGCGTTCGCCGGCAGACTGGTGCCGTCTGCCGGTAGGTTGGCGTTCGCCGGCAGACTGGTGCCGTTTGCCGGTGGGTTGGCGTTCGCCGGCAGACTGGTGCCGTCTGCCGGTGGGCTGGCGTTCGCCGGCAGACTGGTGCCGTCTGCTGGTAGGTTGGCGTTCGCCGGCAGACTGGTGCCGTCTGCCGGTAGGTTGGCGTTCGCCGGCAGATGGGTGTCTGCTGGAGGGTTGGGACTACGGCAGCGAATATTTGTGCCGATGATTGCTGAATAATCAACGAGCTCAAACTGTTCTCAGCTGGCAGTGCGCCCTCCCATCTCCCTGGTCACCATCCCAATAGACTGATGCCGAATTCCGGCAGATGATGCCTTCCACGGAAGCCTGCTGACGTCTCTGTTAGACTGGTGCCGTCCCCCGACAGACTGGTACATTGTCCGATGAAGTGGGTGCCGTTTGCGACAGGCCCGGCTCCCGGCCGGCTGGGACGGCGTTCCCAGCTCGGCTGTCGGTTGTTGTTGCGCCGGCAGTCCCTTGCGATCGATCGGTGTGGCAGGATTGTGCCGGCGGCGTCGCCGTTCGTTGTCTTTCAGCGCGCCCATTAGCACCATCCGGCTGAGTGGGTGGCTGCTTCTCGTCACGGCCCGTCGGCCGGTCTGTGGTCCGGCCGGTCCCCGAGCGGGACCGGCCGTACGACAGACGGTTGGCGCGGCGGCTGTGGTCGGGACTGTGGTCGTGACTGCGGTCGGGGCTGTGGTCGGAACTGTGTCGTCGACACTTTGTCGTTGACACTGTCGTCGACATTGTGATTGACACTGGTTGATACATTTGCCTGGAACCTACTGCCGCCGGCCACTTCCGCTTCTCGGACACGGGGCGAGTTCGTCGCGATGCTGAACAACATCTTATAAATTGACTTCACGTGTTCGGTTTTCCCCTGTATACTGTTGTCTTGCCGCTTTCATTTTTGCTCATGTTTGTGAAATGTATCCGACTGTATTCTGACACAAACCAAATATTAATCCATTTTATGGAATCGGTTTGTTAAATCTCGCAAATACATACTGTGGTCGACACCGTGGTCGACACCGTGGTCGACACTGTGGTCGACACTGGGTTAGCAATGTGTGATCGACGCTGTGGTCGGCACTGTGGTCGGCACTGGGTTAACAATGTGATCGACACTGGCCGATACTGATCGGGCGAGGGACCTGGTGAGCCGTCAGCTGGCGTGCTTATGAGGCACGACTCGGACCGATCGAATCCCTGCACCGAGGCGACGGCTGAGCCACATACTGCTGGATCCCAATACCGGGGAACAGGAGACACACGGCAGCACAGCCCAGGGAAATTGACACCAAAATACTCAAGGGAATCATAAGACAGCTTAGGAACACTCAGGGCATCTGAAGGTCACCTTGGAGCTAGAACCCCCAGGACACTGTAGGATCACCCCAGGATACCTGAGGGACACCTTCAAAACACTTCATGCTTACGTGATACATCAGAACACGCGGGGCGCCTCAGGGTGTCCGCGTGTCACCTGCTGCCGGCGGTGTGCCGCTCGAAGCTGTGCTGGTGACCGGCTGTGGACAGACGTGTGCCCCGCCGGCGCGACCACCATTGGTGACCGTCCCGGCACAGGTCGCATTTCACGTCCGGGACCTCCACCCAACTCAGTTATGTGGCGGTCCACCCTCCGGGCAGATTGCTCCGGGAATTGCTGGAAATCCGTGCGTTCAGATGGTATGATGTCACGAGGACGTATGGAGTGCGTGCTGTGCTGCTTGGTCCCAGGGGGTGGTGTCGATACAGTGCCGCCTGTCGACCGGTGAGAGTGATGACCGCATTCCCCGAGATTGCTGTCGGAGCGAGTATGGTGTTGGATTTGGCCGGTGGCAGGCGTCTTGTTTACGTATCGCTGGTGATTGAGGAGCCGTGCGATGTGGAGCAGCAGGTGAGCGGGCGCCATCTGCCGCTCCACTCTGCCGGCCACAGGTGTCGGCCGGCGGCTGCCAGCGCATCCGTGTCGCCTGCTGGCCGCCGGACACGCGACACCCAGTCAATCAGAAAGTCGGACACACGACACCCGGACACTCAGACAACCGGTTACCCGGACACACGACACCTGGACACTCAGACAATCAGACAGCCGGACACTCAGACACCCGTACACCCAGACAACCGGACACCGACACCCATTGAATCAGAAAGTCGGACACTCAGACAACCGGACACTCAGACAACCGGACACACATCTGGACACTCAGACAACCGGACACACAACACACGGTTTAGACGGCCGTGTGTTGTGTGTCCCACTGTCCAGGTGTGTGATGGACTGCCCTCGACTTGTATGACTGTAATGGACTGCCGCCGGCAGCCAGGTCCGCTCCTACTGCTCAGCTGCCCGCTGCCGCCGCCGCCGCCGGCGGTGGTGGCCAGCTGGTGCGTTTGTATTGCGTGCCGTTGACGGGTATTTTGTGTCGTGCTCTGTGGACGGGTGTGTTGCGTTGTTTGAAACCAAGTGTACTGCGTTGTGAGCTGACGATAGGTGTGTTGTTTGGTCTGACGACGGGTGTGTTGTGTTGCGGTCTAACGGCGAATGTGTTGCGCCGTGTTGTCTGAAGGCGGGCGTGTTGCGCCGTGTTGTCTGATGGTGGGCGTGTTGTGCCGTGTTGTCTGATGGCGAGCATGTTGTGCCGTGTTGTCTGATAGTGGGCGTGTTGTGCCGTGTTATCTGATGGCGGGCGTGTTGCGCCGTGTTGTCTGATGGCGGGCGTGTTGCGCCGTGTTGTCTGATGGTGGGCGTGTTGTGCCGTGTTGTCTGATGGCGAGCATGTTGTGCCGTGTTGTCTGATGGTGGGCGTGTTGTGCCGTGTTATCTGATGGCGGGCGTGTTGCGCCGTGTTGTCTGATGGCGGGCGTGTTGCGCCGTGTTATCTGATGGCGGGCGTGTTGCGCCGTGTTATCTGATGGCGGGCGTGTTGCGCCGTGTTGTCTGATGGCGGGCGTGTTGCGCCGTGTTGTCTGATGGCGGGCGTGTTGCGCCGTGTTGTCTGATGGCGGGCGTGTTGCGCCGTGTTGTCTGATGGCGGGCGTGTTGTGCCGCAGCGCTCGTCCAGTCGGTCCGGCGGCTCCCGTCGGACAGCGGCCCGCACCGTCTGTGAAGGCGCCGAGCCGGCCGACCGCACCGGCCGCACCGCCCACAGCCACGCGGGCTACCAGACCCCCACCTACAAGGTGAGCCAGCTGGTGGCCTGCACCTGGGCCGCCACACTCCCAGCTGGTGATCTGGGCCTGTTCTGTCCCACTCCCAGCTGGTGATCTGCGACAGATCCGCCACGCTGGTGATCTGCGCCTGTTCCACCACACTCGCAGCTGGTTATCTGCGCCTGTGTCACCACACCCCGCCCGGGTTTGGCGGGGCACGGCGGGCCCCTCCTGACGGGAGACACCTCTCACCTCGTGTCTACCTCCGGCGGAGTTTGTGGGCGGGTCTTCAGGTCAACAATTATGTCACAAAGAGGGACGTGCTCCTCCGACCTAAGGTGTACCCATTCCCCCACGCAGCGGTGATTGGTGATGGGCTGTTGGGTTCGCAGGCCCCTGCGGGACGATGCGCCGATGGGCTGTTGGGTTCGCAGGCCTCCGCGGGACGATGCGCCGATGGGCTGTTGGGTTCGCAGGCCTCCGCGGGACGATGCGCCGATGGGCTGTTGGGTTCGCAGGCCCCTGCGGGGCGATGCACCGATGCTTTGCCGGCCCGTCGCCGGCGGCCGTCAAGGCAAACGAGGCAGCCGGCGGACCGGGTGCGGCAGCCCGCCCGCTAATTCAGAGAGTAGCTCGTCTGCGGCCGGTTACTGGTGTCACGGCCGGCTCTATGGCCCGCTGCCGCCCCACACGGCCACGCCGCGTTACGTGACGTGCGCTCATGAGCTGGCGGCTGTGATCGGCAGCGGGGCGGGGCGTGTGGGGCGCCGCAGCGGATCGGCGCAGTTATGTAGCGACGTGTGTGCTGTATTCTGTGTGTGTATGTGTGCATGATGTGGGCGTGTTTGTGTCCCGTCCGGGTGCCACCGTTCGATCATGCCGCTCCCCGCCCTTCCCAGTAACCAACGAGAATGTGGTGGCCACAAACAGAAGTGTTTAGATTTCTGATTTTCCCGTCACCGGCCGAAGTTGTGTTCGAGTCCCCCCACACCCTGCCATGGGATCTGGCCAGGGGAGTTTTTTTGCGAGCCAGCACCACATGAGCCCGGTGATGACGTAGCAGCTGAAAGTATGACGGGTTCTCGCCCAACCGGTCTGACCCTGTCAGTGTGTCCAAGTTCGAAGAGTCAGGTGCGAAATGTCACTAGGGGACAGACACATACCGATAGGTTTAGTTGTTCTGTTTTATGTATATTTCCAATGATTGATGACTCTACTTGCTCTTGACATGACAGATTCTTGAATCTTTCAATCCCCTTCTGTCAAATATCTGTTATTACTTTCTGAGTATCATAAACATCCGTACTTGTATTTTGCAGCTTTTAGGCTTAGGTGTTCTAAATGCATTTTTTATTTGTATCTTTTGTGGTAAAATGTTACGAATGTTCACGGCACCTAACACCCAACTGAAACACCGGACCGGGCCGGACCGGGTGCTACTTGGAGCGGGCGCCCGCCGGCATGGCAATTTGCCTGACACCGATCGTCTCATCGCTACCCACTGTGGCGGTCAACAGCCGGGACGCTGTTCTCGGCCCGGCCCCCTGTGGTCACCAGGGCTCTGCGGGCCGGCCCCCTGTGGTCACCAGGGCCACCAGGGCCACCAGGACTCCGCGGCCCCCCGGTCCCCTGTGGTCACCAGGGCTCCGCGGCCCGGCCCCCTGTGGTCACCGCGGCCCCCGGTCCCCTGTGGTTACCAGGACCCCGGCCCGGCCCCTGTGGTCACCAGGGCCACCAGGACTCCGCGGCCCCCGGTCCCCTGTGGTCACCAGGGCTCCGCGGCCCCCGGCCCCCTGTGGTCACCAGGGCTCCGCGGCCCCCCGGTCCCCTGTGATCACCAGAGCTCCGCAGCCCCCGGTCCCCTGTGGTCACCAGGGCTCCGCGGCCCCCCGGCCCCCTGTGGTCACCAGGGCTCCGCGGCCCCCCGGCCCCCTGTGGTCACCAGGGCTCCGCGGCCCCCCGGCCCCCTGTGGTCACCAGGGCTCCGCGGCCCCCCGGCCCCCTGTGGTCACCAGGGCTCCGCGGCCCCCCGGCCCCCTGTGGTCACCAGGGCTCCGCGGCCCCCCGGTCCCCTGTGATCACCAGGGCTCGGCGGCCCGTCCCCTTGCGGTCACCAGGGCTCCGCGGGCCGGCCACCGTTATGTCAACAGTGCACGCCTGCACGGACCCAGTTGCTATACTGGAACCCCACCGACCTGCTAGGTCCTCGGAGGTATCGGTGTGCCCTGTGTCGGTGGGGGGGGGCATGGCCCGGTTGGGTTCTCGGAGATATCAGTATGCCCTCTGTCGGGGGGGGGGGGGGGGGGGAGGAGGCGCTCCCATGGCCCGGTCATGATTCCGCGTGTCACTTCACGAGTACCTGGTGGCGGCTTGCGCCGAAATGCAACCTACATCTTCGCTCTGGGGTCCATGGTGCTTTCAGTGGATCCGTGATCGACCTGAACTGTCGTGAAAGCGGGCGACGCGTTTACATGTCATCCGCCGCTTATGGCGTGGCCATCTGCCGGTGCTGGGAGTTGGCCCGGTCCGTACATCTGGAGACTGCAGCGCTTGGCAGTATCACGTCGCAGTCGCGGGACGGACGCCGTCTGTCGGTGTGGCTGGACCGCCACCGCGGCACGGACGTACGGTGTGGCTGGACCGCCACCGCGGCACGGACGTACGGTGTGGCTGGACCGCCACCGCGGCACGGACGTACGGTGTGGCTGGACCGCCACCGCGGCACGGACGTACGGTGTGGCTGGACCGCCACCGCGGCACGGACGTAGGTGGGCTGGACCGCCACCGCGGCACGGACGTACGGTGTGGCTGGACCGCCACCGCGGCACGGACGTACGGTGTGGCTGGACCGCCACCGCGGCACGGACGTACGGTGTGGCTGGACCGCCACCGCGGCACGGACGTACGGTGTGGCTGGACCGCCACCGCGGCACGGACGTACGCAAGCAACGTACCGCGTGTCGGATGTCTTTTGTCGGCCGTCTCTCACTACCCACTACCCATTCTGTTTTTGTATAGCTTCTGCTTCTAAAATTCATGGGCCCCTGTCTGTTGTTACAAACTTCGGCAGACCACTAGGTGGGTGACTGCCGACGGTTTGCGGGCTCGTAGTGCGTTGTGTGTCACCTAGTGGCAGATGACCATGTTACCGACTGTGGTGTCTGCTGGAGACGGTCGCACTTGTCAGGCCGGCGCACCCGTGCGACTTGTGTCGAGGCGGAGAGGTCCAGTAACTCGGGCCGACCGACTGCAAATGTGAGCAGGCGATGACCCGGAGCCGTGCACGCTTGCTTATCACGCAGTGCGCGTCCCACAGCTAGCGTGTGGAAGCGAATACATCATTATCGCACCGCGGGAGCACATGTGAGGAACAATGCGTGTTCGCACAGGCTCACCCACGGTGGTTGTGAAATCTTCACACACGTCCACACCCACTTACATGGTCCATCCAGCCCGCAACACAATAGTGTTGGCTGATGGTAAACAATGGGGATCCCAACAAATAAACAATGTGTTGACACGCTCGCGGCCACTTTGCTTCCGGTTTTTATTCGTGCCATGCCCCATCATTGTGTTTTAATGTTGGCACCAGGTCGTGTTGGAGGCTTCTGACGTGGCTCGGGATTTAAGTATTGGACGGCGTCGGTTCCCAGGTCTGACGTGTCATCTGACCTCTATCAGAGGGATGGCCTGCACTTCTCCGAGAAGGGGGTGCAAGTGTTAGGCAAAGTATATGAACATGTCCTTCAGGGAAACTAGATAATGGGGTGGGGAGGGAAGAATTGGCATTGCCATCTCAGGGATATGCCAATAGTGACAGCATAGGCAATAGAACCTCACAGTCAGCAAATAGGGGTAGCAGTAGATCAAGGGGGCAGAGTGGTAGCTCATCCAGAGATGATAGAGCTACTCAACATGAAAAAGCCAAAGAGGGTCATGGAACCTTTGTTAAGTGTATGATGCTTAATGCTCGGAGCATTCGATCCAAATTTGATGAGTTCAAGTATTATGTTGCTGAGGAGAAACCAGATTTTGTTTGCATTACTGAGGCATGGGTCAGTGAGGGATATTTTGGGGATAACTTGCAGGACTATGAGATCCAGGGATACAATATGTTTTCATGCAATAGGGGTCCAGCAGTGAAAGGGGGTGGTGTAATGCTCTATGTGAATAGCTTATACAGTTCTCAAAAAGTTGCAGATGGGGTAAGAAATGTATCTGTGGAGTCCATTTGGCTTGATGTTGCTGTGGGAAAAGGCAACAGCAATAAACTGAGGATAGGAGCTTTGTATCGATCAGGAACTTTGCCACATTCTCAGCAACTCGAGCTCGATAAGGTGATTTGTGAGGAAATCAGTAGAAACTTTCAGAGGAAATGCCTTATTCTTGGTGACTTTAATCCAAAAGGATATGAAAATGTTGGCGTTGGCTCCCCATCATGCAAACTGTTTAGGAAATGCCTTGAAGAGGACTTGTTCTTACACCAGTTTGTAACGGAACCAACCAGGTAGGGCTCATTCTTGGACCTTGTCTTCTCAGATTTAAGTGATTTAGTTCAAGACTTGACTATAGGAGAAACTCTGGGAAGAAGTGACCATAACATAGTGAGATTCAAGGCACAGGTAGCAGGGACAATCAAGGATAATTTGGCAAAGGTTCCAAATTTTAACAGGGCAGACTTTGACTGCATGAGAGAGGCTTTAAGTGCCATAAAATGGGAAGAAGAATTCCTTGATTTAAATGCCTGTGAAATGTGGGAAAAGTTAAAATCTTACTTGAGGGAAATTCAGATTAGACATGTCCCCCAAAAGCAAAGGCGCAAAAGAAGGGTAGGAAAGCCAGCATGGCTTACACCAGATGTGATGAAAGCAATTAAGGCTAAGAAAGATGCATTTAGAGTATTTAAGGAAGCTTCAAATATCGTAAATCTAAGGTCGTATCAAGAATCTAGAGATGCTGTGAAGCAGAAAATCAGAGCAGCAAAGCGAGCAAAAGAATTGGATTTGGCTAGGAACTGTAATGGGGACAGTAAAAAGTTCTTTAGTTTCTACAAGCTAAGTAAAGTTTCAAGCAAAATTGGTCCACTGGAAGTAAATGGGACTATATTGAGTGAGGATGGTGAGATGGTTGAAGAGCTGAGCAAGCAGTTTAAATCAGTGTTTACAGTGGAGGATGTGACTAATCTGCCAACCGTGAACCACAGTTCAGTGACAGGTGATCAGATACACGATGTTGATTTCATTGATAGTGATATTGTTTTAAATTATATCAGAAAAATAAAGCCAAACAAGGCAGCAGGACCTGATGGAATTTATGCTAGGGTATTGCAGGAGGCTGAAAAGGAAGTGGCAATTCCACTTAGTATAATATTTTATAGATCAGTTTCACAAAATGAAATTCCAACAGATTGGAAAAGGGCAAATGTAGTTCCTATTTTCAAGAAAGGAGAAAGAGGGAAAGTTGAAAACTATAGGCCAGTAAGCCTCACATCCCTAGTCTGTAAGGTACTCGAATCAATTATCAAGGATAGAATAGTTAGTTTTCTGGAAGGAAACAGATTGATTCAAGATACTCAACATGGGTTTAGAAAAGGGCGATCGTGTCTCACAAATCTCTTGGACTTTTTTGAATTTTGCTACGAACAATTTGATCAGTGAAATCAGGTTGATGTAGCATATCTTGACTTTAGTAAGGCCTTTGACAAGGTACCCCATAAACGGTTAATGATGCAGCTTCAGGTCCATGGTATTGCAGGTAGCATTCTAAAATGGATAGAGTTATGGCTTTCAGATAGACAGCAGAGAGTGATGCTAAATGGTACAAAGTCATCATGGCAAAATGTTCTTAGTGGGGTCCCCCAGGGGTCGGTACTGGGGCCACTATTGTTCATTATATATGTGAATAGCATTGAATGTGGCCTAAGCAGTAAGGTTTTGAAATTTGCGGATGATTTGAAGATCTTTAGGGCAATAACAGGGCACAATGAGCAGGTTTTGCTGCAGAAAGACGAGCTAGTGAAGTGGTCCGAAAAATGGCAAATGAAGTTTAATTTTGAGTGCAAAGTCATGCATGTAGGTAGGCAGGATATGAAGGCTCCATACTTGATGGGTGGCCAAGTACTATCTGTGACTCAGCAGGAGAAGGACTTAGGTGTTATTTTGAACACAAAATTGGGGGCATCAGAACAGACCAAAGAAGCCAGGAAGAAGGCACTAAGAATGCTTGGGGCAATACAGAGGAATGTGTCATACAAAAGTGAGGAGGTCATCAGGAAGCTTTACTGTGCATATGTCAGGCCACATTTGGAATACTGTATCCAAGCTTGGTCCCCTAGTTATGAGAAAGATTGTTGGCTTTTAGAGAGAGTACAAAAAAGGGCAACAAAAATGGTTAATGGTATAGGCAACCTAGCATATGAGGAAAGATTGAAGAAATTGAATGTTTTCACTTAGATATAGAAGGCTGAGAGATCTCATCGAGGTTTTTAAATTTGTTCATGGTCAGGAACAGGGATATCTCAGGGAAATGTTTGAATTTAACAGAAATGATGCAATTAGAGGTCATCAATTCAAAATTAAAGTTAATCACAGCAGGACAAGGTTAAGACAGTCTTTCTTCACCAACACTGGAACCAGCTGCCAGGAACCATTGTCAGTAGCAACACACTGAACATCTTTAAAAACGGCATAGACAATCATTATAAGAATAGGGGGCTTGTTTTTATGTATTCCAGGGAGGGTTGATCGACAGGAAGGAGATGGGAGTTGGGAGGAGTTTGTAATTGTTGAGTGTGTTATGCAATAGCAAGTGAGTCTCTTATTAAGTCTAAACGCTTTATAACTTTATATAGGGTGTACCTAGCAGTGGATTCAGCACCTTCCTTCGGGATGTGATACTGATGAGATTGTCTATGGTAGCACAATGGGTATGATGGGAGGAGTTTGTAATTGTTGAGTGTATTATGTAATAGCAAGTGAGTCTCTTATTAAGTCTGAACGCTTTATGAATTTGTGTGGGGTGTGCCTAGCAGTGGACTCAGCACTTTCCTTCGGGATGTCATGCTGATGAGATTGTCTATGGTGGCACGATGGGTATGACGGGAGGAGCTTGTGATTGTTGAGGGTGTTATGCGGTAGCAAGTGAGTGGTGCTAGATAGGCTGGGGTATATAGCTTCCTAGGGATAAGGGATTGATTGGGGTGAGAGTATGTGCATTTCTAGTACCTTTTATAGATAGGCTTAACCCAGATGGGCCCCTGTGGCTCTTATTAAGCCTAAATACTTTATGACTTTATAAAGATGCGGTGAGTAGTGTTTTCGGCCCGGTGTGCACCTGTTGGAGAGGCGGGGTTAGTTGATGCCGAAAGACAGTGGACGCCACAGGCACCAGGGGACGAGTGGTCTAGTGGTAAAATGCTCGTCTCGCAATCGAAAAATTGTGGGTTCGAACCTCACCTGTCGCTACTCTTCGCCCGCGACCAATCGGCGTGAGAGATTGGCGACGCTATATGACTCAACGGTCGACGTGTCGTAAAACCAATAACCAACCAACCAAGCCACAGGCACCGGATACCTGGCATGCACACTGTGTGTGGGCATGCGGACATCACAGACCTCGTCCCTCGACGAGGTCGAGGGGGACGAGTGGTCTAGGGGTAAGATGCTCGTCTCACAATCGAAAGATTGTGGGTTTGAGTCTCGCCTGTCGCTACTCTTCGCCCGCGACCAATCGGCGTGAGAGATTGGCGACGCTATATGACTTAACAGTCGACGTGTCGTAAAACCAATAACCAACCAACCAACCTCGTCCCTCGCTGATGGGGATATTCGGGTCGTCAGCACCGCCCTGGCTGAACGCCTCCACCCTCTCCCCAGGAGCCACCGGCTTCTGCTGCTCAGCTGGCTGCGTGGCAGCTCGTCGCCCTCCCGGGGCTGTTCAGAGTAGACGCATGTGTCTGGAGAGCTGCCTGCGGACTGTGAAGTGACTGGCGTGTCGGCCACAGGTGCCGGAGATCGTGCGCAAGCGGCAGTACCGCGTCGGCCTGAATCTGTTCAACACCAAGCCGGAGCGTGGCATCGACTACCTGATCGGGCGCGGCTTCCTGGACGAGTCGCCGCACGGCGTGGCGCGCTTCCTCATCACCAGGAAGGGCCTCAGCAAGCAGATGATCGGCGAGTACTTGGGCAACCTGCAGGCGCCCTTCAACGCCGCCGTGCTAGAGTGAGTACACACGAGACGCGTGGGCGGGCGGGCCCGTGTCGCCCGACTGGCCGACGCTTACCGGCGCAATCGCGGGAGATAGTCTGGATATGGTGTCAGCGCGGTGCCTTGGCCGGTGAAGTGTAATTTCATGCTCCTGAGCTGGTTGGAGACGTACGTCAGTAGCTAAGTCATACTAATGAAGAGGACGGTCGGAAGATACTCGCACCCTTCTATTCATAAATACCAGCTTTACTCCTTAGTCCTTCCTTCTCATGGGTGTAACCACTGGGGGTTGGGGGGGGGGACATGTCCCCCCAATTTATGAAAAGTGCCAATTTGTCCCCCTCAATTTTTCCCGTGTCCCCCTAAACCTCAGCTATCAGTATGATCGTCGCAAAATTATACTTAATCATTTATAAAGTGAAAATATATATGCAAGATAATCACCAAGAATACTAGAAGCACATCTAGCCAGTCAACGACCTTCACAGGCTATCTGTCGTCACAAAATCTCCGAATGGTAACTCAGCAAACGCTAGAAATGTCTGCTTCCAGACCATTCTTGAATGACATAAACCTTGACCGTAGTTGCGTTTTCGCTTAGGTGGAAAATTGTGCCTTGAGAGGTAACAACTTTGTATTAACGCAAGGCTTAGGTTAGGTCTTAGGTTGCATTCCCCTGCGCATATATTGATATATATATATATATATACATATATATATATATATATATTGAACAAACGTGACTCTGGTTGTCCTTGGGCATCTTCAAGACCATGTAGGGGAGTCATGGGCAGCCTTAAGCAAGTACGTCAAGTTAACGTCTTATTCGTATTCAGCGACGTGTTCGCCAGAGGCGTATTTGTATTTACATCGGCATTCAGCGACGGGTTTATGATCGTTCGAATCAATTACCACAAATGCTTCTGCTTGCACTGAACACGCTGGACGCAACTACATAGGTCTCACATTACCACTTTAACGGTCAAGGTACAACGCAAACCGGTTTCACCAGTTGCCTCCCTTTTTTTTGTCGTTTTCACCAAATCTGCCCAAACCTGGTATCGAGCAATAGCCTGTGGTGAACCATTGTGTAACATTTCAAACTGGTACATCTCAAGGTCTGGGCGCCAAATGACCGAGTAGTCGGCGCGCCCTTAAGCCCAAATAATCAATCATCTCAAGGTCAACCTTCTAGGTCAAAGGTTAGCTTGATTTATTAGATGGCGATATTGAAGCGATATCGACCGAACGCGAGGTTCGGTTGCTATCGCTTCAATTTCCACCAAATGGGCGTCATTCGACGTGGCTAGTTATGCGGTATCAGAAAGTTAAGCAATCGAATTATTTTTCAAGGGCAAAGGCCAAGCTGATCATCCGGTCCGCTCAATTGTGTTTTCGTTTTCGGTCAAACCCATCCAAATCTGGTATTAAGCAATAACCAGTGGTGAACACTCGAGTAACATTTCAAACCGGGACATGTCAGGGTCAAAGGTTTGATTGTTCTTCGATGACCTCGCGTTTCGTCGCTATGGCTTCAATTTGCAGAAAATGGATGTCATTCGACGTCGCTTGCTGTGCGGTGTCAGAAAGTTGATAATTCGAAATCATCTCGAGTCAAAATTCAAGCTGATTTCTTCCGTCGCCTCACCTTTGTTTTTTTCCCCAAGCCTAACCAGATCCACTATCAAGCGATAGCCCATGGTGAACCATCGAGTAACATTTTGAAACCGGGATACATCAAGGTCAAACCTTAAGGTCAAAGGTTAATTTGATGTGGTTCAAATGTAAGGTACTCTATCAAACTGTTCAGAAATCATATTTACTTTCAAAGTCAATGGTCGAACTCATTTCCTCGGTCGCCTCGCGTTTCTTCGTTTTCTCCCAAAGCTACCCATGTTTAGTATCAAGAGATAGCCCGTGGGCAACCCTCGAGCAACATTTCAACCCGGAACAGGTCAGGTCAAGTCTCAGGTCAAGGTTATTTTTATTCGAAGTCCTTGCGTTTCATCACTATGGCTTCAATTTGCATTATGTAGATGTCATTCGACGTGGCTTGTCGTACGGTATCAGAATGTCGTGATATCGAAATAATTTCAAAGGTGTCCAAGGTCCGCTGTGTGTACAATGATTGTGTGTAATAGGAATGGGAGGATCAAATCTGTTTTTGTTTGTAGCCGTTGTGATAGCAGGCACTCATATCCTATATGACTAGGAGCTCCCCCAAGAAATCCCGTCATAACCTGCTCGGACGGCGCTCTCATCGCTGGTTTTTAATTTACACTGCCACGTTGCTGTTCTGGACATGTAAAATGTAGATTTTTTTTTAATTGTCCGCTTTCCTCTTAATGGTTCGACGGAAGTTGTCAAATTTGGAAGAGAAGCCACACGTCAATGCGCACAATTGTATAACGAGGCGGAGTTCATAACCACGAGAGGGCAATCTTGTAATCAGGGGTGATCCAGGAATTGTCATGGGGACACTTGTCTGGAGGGGCGCCTCTGGCTGCAAAATTCGAGGGGGCGGGATGCACTCGGCCTTTCCCGAAGGGGCGTCTTTCCTTCCAAGGGGGTGCCTTTTTCTTTCATAGGGGCGTTTCTGGCTGACAAAAATTCGAGCGGGTACACTGGAACCTTTTTAGAGAGGCGCCTTTTCCCGGCCTGAGGGACGCCACCTTCCATGAGGGGGCACATGCCCTCAGTGCCATGCCATTTATCCGCCCTGGTTGTCATTGCATCAAAATGTGTCCCCGCAAAACAGGAAAGCGTGGGAAAGTAAGCAAGGAAAGCAGTATGTCCATATTTGCTACAATAAAATCATCGTCCAATATTTTATGTTTTTCCTGCTACAATAGGGCAACGTTTAGCATGCTTACAGCATGGCTCTATGGTGATGTGAAATCGGGCCCATCACATACGACATGAAGCTAGATGTTCATAGGCAGTGATAAGGAGTGAAACTTGCTAATTTGGCGGAAGTTTTTGTCCGCAAAATATCATTTTTAACAATGGCAAATCTGAAAACCAGACAATGAAAAAGAAGGGGCTGAATTACTGGGATTTTTTTTTGTGTGGGGAGGGGACCCCTCTATCCTGTCCAAAGTTAACGCGTCCCTGGTTTGTCCCCCCCACAATTTCGAAACCGTGGTTACACCAATGTTCTTTCTTATTCCTTCCTTAGTCCTGGTGTGGACTGGTTTGTCAGTGCATCGGCCGGGGTAAGAAGTAGTTAAGTATGCAAATGTATTCTTACAGGTGTATAATTACAGAGCGTCACCGCGTATGCTTGGTATGGACTAGTAAGCAGTGTTCTACAGCCATCATGGGAATGAAAGCGTTGTGCCGTGCCAGCCACCCTGGACGCCTGCTGTGCCGTGCCAGCCACTCTAGACGCCTGCTGTGCCGTGCCAGCCACCCTGGACGCCTGCTGTGCCATACCAGCCACCCTAAACGCCTGCTATGTCATGGCAGCCACCTTGGACGCCCGTTGTGCCGTGCCATCCACCCTAGACGCCTGCTGTGCCGTGTCATCCACCCTAAATGCCTGCTGTGCCATACCAGCCACCCTAGACGCCGGCTATGCTGTGCCAGTCACCCTAGACGCCTGCTATGCTGTGCCAGCCACCCTAGACGCCTGCCGTGCCATGCCATGCCATGCCATGCCATGCCATGCCATGCCATCCACCCTGGACGCCTCCTGTGTCGGGTATGCAGTAGCGCTGCAATTATGCTTATAGACATCAAGTATGCAACGTGATGCGCGTTGGATGAGCGCGTGCCGTTGTTTTCTGTTATGGCTGGACGCCGCATGTCGTGTATACGGCGTTAATTACGCGTCCTATTCGGCGTCGGCTGTCCTCGGGTCGTGTCGCTGCCACACCGCTGCGTCTATGAATTACCCCCACCTCACGGCACCAGAACACTGGAGGTCATAGGTCCCTGCCGGGTACGTGGGGGGAGGACAGGAGTCCCGCCGGGAGAGGGGCCGGTCATGGTCGACGCAGTCGCGGGCCTCGCCCAGTGCATGTCCGTGCGGCATGCGTTGGAAGTTTCCATCAGCCGCTATATACTGACACGACTCGTGTCAGTGATCGGCGGCAGACCGCAGTATCCTACCAAACAGCCGGTCAGTGGAATGGGATGTCGACAGGCTGCATGCCCCTCCCCACACACGTACCCGTGTCCTGAAATACTTATGTTTGGTGTGGGGACCCGATGAAGAAAAACATTAGAAACCGCGATGACGTTGAAGCAGTGTTAAAATAATGGTTTTTCGTTTGGTGTGAGATGTCGAAGCGAGTACAGTGGGATGTCGAAATTCGCCATGAAAACGCTGTTCCTTAACATGACTTATAAGCCCTTCAAACACAATTTTGGTCCAACAGCATGCTCTACATGCACCTTTTTCATTTGTTTTGAGATACCTAATTTAGGGGTAACTATTTTAGCGATAGGAATACAAAATGTCTATCCTTATCAACTGATATTGTATAACAAACCACATCATAGGTAATCTTACCTATAATTGTGATAGATGTTCGTGCATCACAATTTGCAATGGTAAGTATTAGCATGATACTTATCAACAAGATACTGTTAGAAATTAAATATGAAGACCTCCTAACCACCCATCACGAAGCACGATGTCGATTCTCCGTTGGGAGGGATGTCAAATCAGTGTTCATAAAGTGATATATTCCACCCTAATTCACGAATAATTTATAACTGCGTTGGATGGAATCGGCGATATGACATGCATTAGGTGCAGTTGAAATGTGTAAAACGGCAATTGTAAGATTTTAGTGGCAAAAACGCTGTGGATTAGGCAATTTAAAAGTGGCTTTTTTACCGTGCTGAATGCCACAAAATTTCAAAGAAGTTACGTCAGGAAATCGACTGTTTCCGGCAAGTGAAAGCGGGGTGCCGTCTGCCTTTTGTTTCCTTGTAAGTTGTAGTTGCCGATCCAAAAGTAAGTACCGAGCACGGAGAAGCACGTGTATTCGCAGTCGACGGACCGACACTACTGAGCGTGAGTCGCGCGCGCTGCCGACCCAGCCGCCCTCAACAACAGACCGCGCTGCAAAAACCGCTGACTGCGCCGGGTGCGACTTGACACCGGCGCCACCGGCCATCCATACCAGCATGGCTGCTCACTACACCTCCACCTGATTATCAATAATCATCATCGTCGTCCGGTATACACAAATCACTTGGTACACCGCAACCATACAATTCGACTGGCGCCCGGCTCACACGCATACTTCGCCGGGGCGCGGCTCGCCCATCCCGTGCATCCTCCGTGACCACACATTCAGCGCTCGGGTGGTCATACAACGCTTCGTCCTCACAATCCTCCGCCCGGCCCGCGCCGTCTGCGAGGTCTGCACTCAATTCTGTCGTCGCCCACGCATCCGGCGGTGCCGGTGGCGGACGCTCCGCCTCCGGTTCTACCGCCCCACCCGCACTGGGCGACACCTTACGCGGTTGCTCCATCACTTCCTCCGGTGGGTCAAAGTCCTCCGACTCGCTCGCGCTCCCGTCTGGTCCGGCGTCCTCACTCCCGAATCGCCGCCGGACACACCGCACGTGCCACGGGGCACCGTCCACCTCCACCAGCGGTGTCGGGAGCAGCCGCGTCACCACACCTCGCCGCGACACCTCCGTGCACCGAGTCGGCTGACCTCGGCGTCGTATCCACACGGTGTCACCGACCTGGAACATGCGCGCGCACGCTCAGAGCCGTCGTTCGCCACGGGCATCGTCCGGCCGGGCCCCTGCTCACCGGCGGCCACCGGCAAGTCCCGGCCAGCTCGCTTGAAGAGCCCCGCCGTCGGAGCGCTGGAGGGTCGTACACCGTCGCGAGGCGTAGCATTGTAACGGTGTACCGCTTCACCGATGGTGCAGTCCTGGCGGGCCGCCATCACCTTAATTGTCCGATGATGGCGCTCGACAATGCCGTTACCTCCTGCCTCGTGCACGGCCCGAAAGCGCAGCCGGACGCCCCATCGCGCCGCGAACGCAGCCATCCGACGACCCCGGAATTCTGTCGCGTTGTCCAACAGCAATTCAGCCGGCGCGCCCCGTTCCAGGAAGATGGTTTCCAGCTGGCCCGTGACCTCGGCTGCGTCGGAACGGCGCAGCAGCCGCCACATCCCGTACCGGGACGGCCCACAGTCGATCACCGTCAGGTACGACCGGCCCCGGTAGTGGGTAACGTCGATGGCTAGACGTTCCCACGTCAGCGGCACGCTCAATGACCCGCGCTGCCAGCGCGCAGGTGCCGGGTCGATGGACTGGCACACATCGCACTGCTGGATCACCGCTCGCACCGCTGACCGGGTGGCCCGCGCGTCCTCGCTCCGACGCACATACCAGAGCGTCCGGCGGACCCCCTGGTGCCCGGTGTTCTCGTGCACCTCACGTATCCGGGCGGGGTCGGCGTCTGGTCGCGGGTCCATGGCCGCCGCGACGGCGCCTGGTGGCGCGTCAGCCGCTGGGTCCGGCAGTCGAAGCCACTCTTTTGGCACACGGGTGAGTGCGTCCGCCAGGTTGTCCGCGGATTTTACCAGGCCGACCGTCATCTTCAGGCGAAACTCCTCCACCAGCTGTCGAATGACGTCGATCCTCCGGCGGATAAGCATCTCCCCGTGCGCCTTAGTCCGCAGGCGAGAGCGGCCGCTCAGGGCGTCATCGATCCACTTGTGAACCGTGGCCGAGTCGGTGCGAAGGTCGATGGTGGTAACCCCCCACGCAACCGCCATGTTGACACCGCTGAGCGCCGCGTCCAGCTCGGCCATGTTGATGTGCATGGCCGCCTTCGACTCCGGCCGTAGCCAGCTCGCGTCCTCCACGGCGCCACTGACCGGATCCTCCAGGACGACCCCGGCAGCAAGGGAACTGGCGTCCGTCCACACCACCAACTTGTCCCCCTTCAGCTGCCAGGGGCCTCGTGCCGGGTCGCCCCCTTACCCGCACCGCGACACAGTCGACCTGCTCGCGCAGCCCGGCGTCCATTGTCGGGTCGTCCCAGCCTGCCGTCAGGGCGTTGACGCGCCGCTTTAACCACGCGGCCGCCGGACGCAGCCACCCCACCACCGGCAGGTGGGACACCAACTGGCCGCACCACGCGAACAACGCTCGACGTGTCAGCACCTCCGGGGGCGCGGCCACCGGGTTGTCGCGGCGCCAGCACAGTTCTCCGTCGTCCGCGCGCACCCGTAGCCCGAGCAGTCGCGCTCCCTCGGCCGCCCGCTCCGGCGGCTTACAGACCAGACCGTACCGGGCGAAGTGCTCCACTACGTGGTCTGCGCTGACAATGTCCTCGTCTACCAGCAGATCGTCCACATAGGGCAGCACCCCCGGTTCACCTTGGCATCCTGGAGCAGGACGGCCCGCACCACGGCCTTCATCACGAGCGGCGCGACGTTCAGCCCAAAGCCGATGCGAGTCAGGCAATACCTCTGGCCTCGCACCTCCACCGTCTGATACGGCCACAGCCGCCGGTCCAACCGGAGCTGAAGGTACGCCTTCCGCAGGTCCACCACCGCGACGCGAGCGCCGTGCCGTTGCCAGCGGCGAAGCTGGTCAGCACAAACGTCCGCGTTCGCGGTGTGTGTGGTAACGTGGCCATTCAACTCACGGTAGTCTAAGACAGGGCGCACCCTGTCCCTATTCGGCTGCCGGACCGCCATCAGAGGGATCAGGCCACGGGCCGGGCCATCCACCTGCTCGTCATACCGCTGCAGCCATCCCTCCCGGATCCACAGCTCCAATTCAGCGTCGTACGCCGGCCGAGCCGCCGGCGGTACCGCATACTCCGCGACTCGGTTCCGCAGGCTCTCGGGACCATTCCCGTCTGCCCACACCCATGCCACGGTCCATTCGCCCGTCCGCGCGGCGAATCGCGCCGTGAAGTCCGCCGCATCCACGGCCAAGTCCCGACGGTCGACCTCAACTGCCGCCGCACAGACCCGCACGTCTGTCGGTGTCCGCAGGCTGATGCCACCCAGGGCCGTGATGCCCGACATCCCCAGAACCACGTCCACACCCAGCGGGCGGTCTGGCACAACCAGCGCCGCGAGCATTACTCGCCTGCCCTGGTATTCCACCTTGACCGTGACCGACCCACTGCACCGTAACGTTCCCCCGTTCATGGTTCTCATTTCCACGGGCCGCGGCGTCCACCGCCGACAGCAACCTCGGTACACGAGCGTGTCAGTGCATCCGGAGTCCACCAACACGCGTCGCTCGCTGCCGTCCACATGCATCCGGGCGACCGGAAGGGCGCGATCTACTGCTCCAGAGACGGCGCTCGCGCTGACGCGTCCCCCGGATGCGTTTGGGCAGGCCGCGGCGAGATGACCCTCCCTCCCGCATGTCCAGCAGCGTCGTGGTAGTCGTGGCCGCCGCGCTTCCTGACGAGACGGCGGGGGCGCGGGCCGCGACGCCGCTGCCGCAGCCAGCACCTCGTGATGTTCCTCGCTGAGGATTTCCCGAGCCAAGCGGACGAGACTCGGCAGCTCCATCCGCTGGGCACGCGTACCTGCCTTTAGCTGGCTCCGTACCGATGCCGGCAGTCCCGATATGAATTTGGCGTCCAGGATGGACTCGGGGAGCTTCTCGTCCGAGACCAGCGCTATGAGGCGGCGCAGGTCCGCCAAGTAGGCGTCCACGGACTCCCCGGGTCGCAGTTCTCGGTCCTGGAAGGCGGCGTACGCGGCGTGCCGGTTTAACGCGAACGCGTCGTATAACGCGTCGCGGACGGCCGCTATGGAGTCCTGCGCCTTGTCGGGTAGCTGCTCCCAGACGGCGAAAGCTGCCCCCGTCAGCCGCTCCGGGATGACGTCCACGAAGTTGACGCCGCGTCGTCGGCACAGTTTCTCTGCCCGCGTAAACCACTCAGCCACATTCACCGTCCCACTGAACTCGGGTATGTGGCGCGTGTCGAAATTACGCGGGCCTGCCACACCCAGGGTCCCCAACGCCTCCGCGACGTTCACTGCTTCACTCGCGACCGGCGTCGCCTCCCGCGGTTCTCCCTCTTCATCCCCGTGCCCCGGCATAGTATCCGCAATTTATGGCCGAAATAGCTTGTAGTTGCCGATCCAAAAGTAAGTACCGAGCACGGGGAAGCACGTGTATTCGCAGTCGACGGACCGACACTACTGAGCGTGAGTCGCGCGCGCTGCCGACCCAGCCGCCCTCAACAACAGACCGCGCTGCAAAAACCGCTGACTGCGCCGGGTGCGACTTGACACCGGCGCCACCGGCCATCCATACCAGCATGGCTGCTCACTACATAAGTTTCGGGACTTCAGGTGTGCCTCCCACAGCTGGAGCCCTACATGACTCTTTGGCATCGGGCGCCGTGGTGGCTCCGGACTGGCGGCATTGCCGGTGTGTCCTGTCAGGTCGCGAGATCTCGGAGACGGCGCCGTAGCTGCCAGGACGGAACGGTGTGGGTGGCGGGGCGGGGTGGATGGGTCCGATTTCTCCGGTGTTTGGGCCGGCGCCAGGCGAGCATTGTGCGCCGCCCGCCTCTGAGAGCGACGGACAAAAGACTGACGGCGGCGGCCGGAACCCGAGACGGCGGCGCAGAGAGCCGTCGCTGCCGTGTGGCATATCGGAGCAACGGCCATTGGAGCCCTCTCCACCGCAGGTCAAGTGCAACCAGACCTTACTGCAGAGGAGATGTCTGCAGGGGTGGCTGTGGTCGGTACCACTGAAGGGTTGCGGGCTATTTGATAGTGGTTTAGGTAGGTCAGTTCTAGATTATCTCTGTTTACTTGGGGGTTGATAGGTGTGGGGGTGAATTGATTTAATTACTCCGGTGATGGCGGGCTGTCACTGTCTTTGGCGGCAGATCCAGAAATTCTTATTCTAAGGGCTCTTTCCCCTACGGAGGTGAGGCTTGTCCAGAAAAGAAAACTTGTGAGGTGGAGTGCGGACTTCCCAAGGGGCGCCTTCAGTGTTTTGAAGGGACACTGAAGTGTATCATGAATCATGAATGTAAAGTGCAGACATGTATCTCCATGTAGGGGATACATGTCCCTTATGCACCTCACCCCCTCCCCAATCACGATCTGTCACCGCACCGTTTTCTTCCAGCACGGAACACGCGGGTACATTTGGATCAGATAACTTCCTTCAGACTTTCTTAGCCGATCGATGCATTCGTGTTCGCGTTACCGACCTGTACTCTGACGCATTTCGACTATAAAATATAATCGGACGGTGCGTGTAAAATCGGAAAGTTTACGTTAGCTACTGTGCTCCGCGCAGCCCCAATGATAATCACTGGCTCGTTTAGAACGTCACCAACTGCGGTCGCCAAAGCTCACGAGCCGCCACTCACTTCGAGACGATAACGCCTAGGCCAGCACCGACAAACTGCACCAGTTTACAGATAACTTATCAGTTTATCGTTCCGCTTTTCCGCACGACTCGAAGACTTTTCAGAAAAGAGAGTAACCGATGTCTTCCGTTCTCGGTCCGGATATGGAATTTATTCAACGAGAGTCGGATACGGGTTGACAGTATTGTAGGACACCAGTAACTGCAAATCTAGGCTTGGCAATTGGTACAACCTGATACTGATGTAACTCTTTCAGCATCACTTAACGGGACCTCCACCACATTCAGCTGTCTATCGCAGTCCGTGCAGCACATGTCTCCTTACTCAGTATGTACTCATCTTTACTGACTGATCGAAGAACGAGACGGAGGCTGGCTGTGCATTCGTATGTGAGAATGACTTTCGTGCTCTCCGGCTGCCCACCGAGGCATCTGCATACACATGCGAGCTGACTGTAATGATAAAATCCGTGTGTTTTGCCGAGTTATCTCACGAGCTACCATGTGCTATATTCCCTGACTCTCTGAGCAGTCCTTTAGCACTGGCCAAGTTCTACCCATATCACCCGATGTCGCAGAATACTATTGTCAGTCTGACAGCACTAAAGGCAGCTGGGCAGGTTGTAAAGCTGCGCTGGAGTCCTAGTCAAGTTGAAATTGCAGGAAGCGAGTTGGCAGATGCTGCAGTGGCGTGAATAGTAAAAATCACACGCCTGCAGTCCCTTTCATGGAGCCGGTGACTGCGCACTTGCTAAAAAGCAAGTTATCCATTCCAAGTGGCAAAGTCTGTGAGACGCGGAACCGAGGGGCAAGTAAGGGCAGTGAAGACCTAACTTGGCGAGTGGTCTTGGCGTCAGTCAAGTAATACGGAGGCAACGCTCTGTCGACTGCGACTTGGCCACCATCATGTCACCCATGGTCATCTGCAAGGTAGAGATGAGCCACCGCGGTGTTCTCGATGCCTTGCCTCCTTGACGGTACGCCATGTCTTGTACTCTTGTGAAAATTAGGAAAAGAGGTGCATGCGATACTATGACTAGATGCCCTACCGCTGAAATACCGAGGCATGCTGGATGATGGGTACACAATGGCCAGCGTTCTCGTTTCCATTTCAGACGTAGGATTATATGCCATCACCACACCACGATGAAAAGAACACTCCATTCACTGTTATTCTTGAGCATGTCATGACCATCGAGTGAGACTAATAGACATAAAGACATAAAGACATGAAAGATCACTGCAACTATGAGCCACAAGGGCCCTTCTTGGTTGCACTTTGGACACTGAACCAGTTGCCCACCAAATCTGTATATCGGACCTCCCTGGAATACAGAAAAACAAGCCCCCTATTCTTATAATGATTGTCTATGCCGTTTTTAAAGATGTTCAGTGTGTTGCTACTGACAATGGTTCCTGGCAGCTGGTTCCAGTGTTCGACTACCCTGTTGGTGAAGAAAGACTGTCTTAACCTTGTCCTGCTGTGATTAACTTTAATTTTGAATTGATGACCTCTAATTGCATCATTTCTGTTAACTTCAAACATTTCCCTGAGATATCCCTGTTCCTGACCATGAACAAATTTAAAAACCTCTGAGATCTCCTCTCAGCCTTCTATATCTACGTGAAAACATATTCAATTTCTTCAGTCTTTCCTCATATGCCAGGTTGCATATACCATTAACCATCTTTGTTGCCCTCTTTTGTACTCTCTCTAAAAGCCAACAATCTTTATCATAACTAGGGGACCAAGCTTGGACACAGTATTCTAAATGTAGCCTGACATATGCACAGTAAAGCTTCCTGATGACCTCCTCACTTTTGTATGACACATTCCTCTGTATTGCCCCAAGCATTCTTAGTGCCTTCTTCCTGGCTTCTTTGGTCTGTTCTGATGCCCCCAATTTTGTGTTCAAAATAACACCTAAGTCCTTCTCCTGCCGAGTCACAGATAGTACTTGGCCACCCATCAAGTATGGCGCCTTCATATGCTGCCTACCTACATGCATGACTTTGCACTTATCAAAATTAAACTTCATTTGCCATTTTTCGGACCACTTCACAAGCTCGTCTAAGTCGTTCTGCAGCAAAACCTGCTCATTGTGCCCTGTTATTGCCCTAAAGATCTTCAAATCATCCGCAAATTTCAAAACCTTACTGCTTAGGCCACATTCAATGCTATTCACAAATATAATGAACAATAGTGGCCCCAGTACCGACCCCTGAGAGACTCCACTAAGAACATTTTGCCATGATGACTTACCATTTAGCATCACTCTCTGCTGTCTATCTGAAAGCAACAACTATATGCACAACATGGCCCTGAAGCTGCATCATTAACCGTTTATGGGGTACCTTGTCAAAGGCCTTACTAAGGTCAAGATATGCTACATCAACCTGATTTCCGTGATCAAATTGTTCTGTGACAAAATTCAAAAAGTCCAAGACATTTGTGAGACACGATCGCCTTTTTCTAAACCCATGTTGTGTATCTTGAATCAATCTGTTTCCTTCCAGAAAACTAACTATTCTATCTTTGATAATTCATTCGAGTACCTTGCAGACTAGGGATGTGAGGCTTACTGGCCTATAATTTTCAACTTTCCCCTCTTTCTCCTTTCTTGAAAATAGGAACTACATTTGCCCTTTTCCAATCTGTTGGAATTTCATTTTGTGAAACTGATCTACAAAATATTATACTAAGTGGAATTGCCAGTTCCTTTTCAGCTTCCCGCAATACCCTAGCAGAAATTCCATCAGGTCCTGCTGCCTTGTTTGGCTTTATTTTTCTGATATAATTGAAAACAACATCACTATCAATGAAATCAACATCGTGTATCTGATCACCTGTCACTGAACTATGGTTCACGGTTGGCAGATTTGTCACATCCTCCACTGTAAACACTGATTTAAACTGCTTGCTCAGCTCCTCAACCATCTCACCATCCTCACTCAATATAGTCCCATTTACTTCCAGTGGACCAATTGTGCTTGAAACTTTACTTAGCTTGTAGAAACTAAAGAACTTTTTACTGTCCCCATTACAGTTCCTAGCCAAATCCAATTCTTTTGCTCGCCTTGCTGCTCTGGTTTTCTGCTTCACAGCATCTCTAGCTTTCTGATATGACCTTAGATTTACGATATTTGAAGCTTCCTTAAATACTCTAAATGCATCCTTTTTAGCCTTAATTGATCTCATCAGATCTGGTGTAAGCCATGCTGGCTTTCCTACCCTTCTTTTGCGCCTTTGCTTTTGGGGGACATATCTAATCTGAATTTCCCTCAAGTAAGATTTGAATTTTTCCCACATTTCACAGGCATTTAAATACAAAAATTCTTCTTCCCATTTTATGGCACTTAAAGCCTCTCTCATGCAGTCAAAGTCTGCCCTGTTAAAATTTGGAATCTTTGCCAAATTATCCTTGATTGTCCCTGCTATTTGTACCTTAAATCGCACTATGTTATGGTCACTTCTTCCCAGAGTTTCTCCTACAGTCAAGTCTTGAACTAAATCACTTAAATCTGAGAAGACAAGGTCCAAGAATGAGCCCTGCCTGGTTGGTTCCGTTACAAACTGGTGTAAGAACAAGTCCTCTTCAAGGCATTTCCTAAACGGTTTACATGATGATGGGGAGCCAGCACCAACATTTTGATATCCTTTTAGATTAAAGTCACCAAGAATAAGGCATTTCCTCTGAAAGTTTCTCCTGATTTCCTCACAAATCGCCTTATCGAGCTCCAGTTCCTGAGAATGTGGCAAGGTTCCTGATCGATACAAAGCTCCTATCCTCAGTTTATTGCTGTTGCCTTTTCCCACAGCAACATCAAGCCAAATGGACTCCACAGACACATTTTTTACCCCATCTGCTACTTTTTGAGAACTGTATAAGCTATTCACATAGAGCATTACACCACCCCCCCTTTCACTGCTGGACCCCTATTGCATGAAAACATATTGTATCCCTGGATCTCATAGTCCTGCAAGTTATCCCCAAAATATCCCTCACTGACCCATGCCTCAGTAATGCAAACAAAATCTGGTTTCTCCTCAGCAACATAACACTTGAACTCATCAAATTTGGATCGAATGCTCTGAGCATTAAGCATCATACACTTAACAAAAGTTCCATGACCCTCTTTGGCTTTTTCATGTTGAGTAGCTCTATCATCTCTCGATGAGCTACCACTCTGCCCCCTTGATCTACTGCTACCCCTATTTGCTGACTGTGAGGTTCTATTGCCTATGCTGTCACTATTGGCATATCCCTGAGATGGCAATGCCAATTCTTCCCTCCCCACCCCATTATCTAGTTTCCCTGAAGGACATGTTCATATACTTTGCCCAACACTTGCACCCCATTCTCGGAGAAGTGCAGGCCATCCCTCTGATAGAGGTCAGATGAGCCATAAAACCTGCACCACTTGTCAACAAAAGTCAAACCTAACTCATTGCAGAGCCTACCTGCCCTGGCATTGGCTGCCAGTGCCCTAGAGCTCCACTCAGGGGAGACTCCAGCCCTAGGCAGAATAGCTGTCACAATAACTCTGCTATTGCTTTGCTTCAGGGTGGCCAGAAGGGCCCTGTAGTCCTGCATCAGCTCCTGACTCCTAGCAGGACCTATGTTGTTCACTCCTACTTGCACTATAACTGTACTAAGCTGGTTTTCACTGGTGGCCTGTGCGACCACTGGGACCAGGTCTCTAACCTTGGCACCAGGCCTGGTGATGCACCTCCTACCTCTCCGACCTTTACAGAATACCCTATCTAAATGCTGCACACGAGAGTCTCCTACGACTAGCACTTTCTCCTTGCTGCTATCACTATCCTGGGGGCAGTCCTCCAATGCCTGGAACCTATTGGATGTTACTACTCCTGCCTGTTGAGCTGCTTGACTAGGTTGCTTCCCACTCCTACCACCTACCACCCGCCACTTTAATAGATACGTGGATGCAGTATGATCAGCACCATGGTCGACTCGGCCGTAAGCTTAGCCAACCAACAGCGGTTGTCTCAGCGTGCCCGCGTTTTGATTACCTCAGCCAAAGTCTGCCCGGTTGTGGCCGGGTGAGCGGGGGCCTGGGGCGGTCTGCCAGCACGCGCTCGTTGACACGGCGGTGTTGCGAGTGGGCCGGGCGCTGACCTGACGACAAGGCTGCAGCTCAGCTGTTGGTCAGGCCGGTAGGGTGTTTCATTTGTCCTGCTGTCTGCCCTCTCGGTAGCCTCTTGGAACTGACCGCATGTTACCCCACAGTCCTCGACTGCTCGACATTCTGACACGCTCACCACTCCGCACCGAGATAGGAAAGGCGTTCGGCTATGCTGGCTACCGAGCAATGTCGGAGTATACGGAAATGATCGTGCCGACTCCGCGGCGAACTGGGCAGCCCAGAACACCCGAGCACGTGTTTTACCACTTCCAGCCAGATACCTCATATCGGTAATTTCATCCTACATCAATAACTGTCAGAGGATTCAGCCGTTGGGTGCTGGTCGCGTTATGGGGACAAAGTGACCCAAGTAGTCTCCGCACCCTGAGACAACAATCCACCACCACCGCAGCTGGAGCGCAAATACCGACAATAAGCTACATGTAATAAAACCACACTTTGGAGATTGGCCTTCGTGCTATCACTGATACAGGAGTGACGAGGTGACCCTGTGTGGACCGCATATCGGCCGCACACATGCTACCCACCAATATCTTCTCTGCGCGTCAATGAGAGACCCGGTATTCCCGTTGTTTACGAACGCTGACGATACAGGTACGTTTCTGGTGCCAACGCTTTTTCAAGATAGCTAAGGTTGGTTAAGGAAATAGTTTTCAAAGCCATATATCGGGAAGTGCTGGCTGATGGCTCTGAGATCATTTATTCTGGAAGCATATTCCCATTCCTGAGCGATCTGATTACCAACCATATATTCAACTCGGTAGCGCTTTCCACAGTGATTCGACATACTGAAATGGACGTTATCGACGCTAAGTGGTCACATATTTTGGTGGAAGCGCGCTTCAACTGAAATAACTAAGAGACAATCTGACCGAGAGTTTGACCCATTCCGCGTGTTGATGCGTTGTTGATGTTAGCACTACAGACCAGTCTGGCGGCGGCGGACGTCTGTTCAGGTTCTGGTTTGTCCGATGAGCCCGTGTGACCGGCTGCCGTCAGCGCCGTCGCCGCCGCCGATCGCCAGCTAATGTGTGGCTTGACCTGACCTGACCTGATGTCGGCCCGGCCCGGCCTACTCTGGGATCGCCAACTCGTCTGTTTACCGGCCACCACCCGTGGCGTAATGGCGGCTCACTAGTTTGCATACGAGGCCCTCTAAACAGCTGCAGCCGAGAGTCGCAGATGACCGGGGTCAATCGGCGGCGAATGGGGTCAGGGAGGGGTCAGCGAGGTCGGGTGGATAGGCAGGCGTGTGCGGTGTCCACATCCACGGCACTGAGGGCAGCAGACGAGAGTTGGGCAAACGGTTAGCGACTGCTGTACTGGATGTTGGCGGTGGGGGGGGGTGAGGAGGGGTCACCAAGCCCAACTGTCAGCACGTGTGCCGTACCATCGTCCCGTTACCACTTGGGAAGCGCACGCCTCACCTCTGCCTGCAGCACTCCCAAGTGTCCCGCCGTCGCCGTCGCCGAGACCTGGTCAGTGGTGAGACCGACCGCCCGCTTCCCTCCCACAGGGCCTTCGCGCAGGGCCACCTCTGCCTGCAGCACTCCCAAGTGTCCCGCCGTCGCCGTCACCGAGACCTGGTCAGTGGTGAGACCGACCGCCCGCTTCCCTCCCACAGGGCCTTCGCGCAGGAGCTGGACTTCTACAGCATGCAGCTGGACACGGCGCTGCGCAAGTTCCAGACTTACTTCCGACTGCCTGGCGAGGCGCAGAAGATCGAGCGGCTTATGGAGGTCAGATGAGTCGGATGACAGCCGTACAAGTGTGTGTCTGTCTGTGTCTGTCTATGTGTCTGTGTATGTCTGTGTATGTCTGTGTCTGTCTATGTGTCTGTGTCTGTCTGTGTCTGTGTCTGTCTATGTGCCAGTGTCTGTCTATGTGCCTGTGTCTGTCTATATGTCTGTATCTGTCTATGTGTCTGTGTCTGTGTCTGTCTATGTGTCTGTGTCTGTCTATGTGTCTGTGTCTGTCTATGTGTGTGTCTGTGTGTCGGCGTCACCGCAGGCCAGCTTCGCGGCGGCTAGTGTAGTCCGGTGACTGCAGCTGACACTGTGACGGGTGCCGACACGTAGTCCGGTGACTGCAGCTGACACCGTGATGGGTGCCGACGTGTATTCCGGTGACTGCAGCTGGCACTGGTGTGTGCCGACACGTAGTCCGGTGACTGCAGCTGACACTGGTGTGTGCCGACACGTAGTCCGGTGACTGCAGCTGACACTGTGACGGGTGCCGACACGTAGTCCGGTGACTGCAGCTGACACCGTGATGGGTGCCGACGTGTATTCCGGTGACTGCAGCTGGCACTGGTGTGTGCCGACACGTAGTCCGGTGACTGCAGCTGACACTGGTGTGTGCCGACACGTAGTCCGGTGACTGCAGCTGACACTGGTGTGTGCCGACACGTAGTCCGGTGACTGCAGTTGGCACTGGTGTGTGCCGACGTGTAGTCCGGTGACTGCAGCTGACACTGGTGTGTGCCGACACGTAGTCCGGTGACTGCAGCTGACACTGGTGTGTGCCGACGTGTAGTCCGGTGACTGCAGCTGACACTGGTGTGTGCCGACACGTAGTCCGGTGACTGCAGCTGACACCGTGATGGGTGCCGACGTGTAGTCCGGTGACTGCAGCTGACACTGGTGTGTGCCGACACGTAGTCCGGTGACTGCAGCTGACACCGTGATGGGTGCCGACGTGTAGTCCGGTGACTGCAGCTGACACTGGTGTGTGCCGACGTGTAGTCCGGTGACTGCAGCTGACACTGGTGTGTGCCGACACGTAGTCCGGTGACTGCAGCTGGCACTGGTGTGTGCCGACGTGTAGTCCGGTGACTGCAGCTGACACTGGTGTGTGCCGACACGTAGTCCGGTGACTGCAGCTGACACCGTGATGGGTGCCGACGTGTAGTCCGGTGACTGCAGCTGACACTGGTGTGTGCCGACGTGTAGTCCGGTGACTGCAGCTGACACTGGTGTGTGCCGACGTGTAGTCCGGTGACTGCAGCTGAAACTGGTGTGTGCCGACACGTAGTCCGGTGACTGCAGCTGGCACTGGTGTGTGCCGACACGTAGTCCGGTGACTGCAGCTGGCACTGGTGTGTGCCGACGTGTAGTCCGGTGACTGCAGCTGACACTGGTGTGTGCCGACGTGTAGTCCGGTGACTGCAGCTGGCACTGGTGTGTGCCGACGTGTAATCCGGTGACTGCAGCTGACACTGGTGTGTGCCGACACGTAGTCCGGTGACTGCAGCTGGCACTGGTGTGTGCCGACGTGTAGTCCGGTGACTGCAGCTGACACTGGTGTGTGCCGACACGTAGTCCGGTGACTGCAGCTGACACCGTGATGGGTGCCGACGTGTAGTCCGGTGACTGCAGCTGGCACTGGTGTGTGCCGACACGTAGTCCGGTGACTGCAGCTGACACCGTGACGGGTGCCGACACGTAGTCCGGTGACTGCAGCTGGCACTGGTGTGTGCCGACACGTAGTCCGGTGACTGCAGCTGGCACTGGTGTGTGCCGACACGTAGTCCGGTGACTGCAGCTGACACTGGTGTGTGCCGACGTGTAGTCCGGTGACTGCAGCTGACACTGGTGTGTGCCGACACGTAGTCCGGTGACTGCAGCTGGCACTGGTGTGTGCCGACACGTAGTCCGGTGACTGCAGCTGGCACTGGTGTGTGCCGACGTGTAGTCCGGTGACTGCAGCTGACACTGGTGTGTGCCGACGTGTAGTCCGGTGACTGCAGCTGGCACTGGTGTGTGCCGACGTGTAGTCCGGTGACTGCAGCTGACACTGGTGTGTGCCGACACGTAGTCCGGTGACTGCAGCTGGCACTGGTGTGTGCCGACGTGTAGTCCGGTGACTGCAGCTGACACTGGTGTGTGCCGACACGTAGTCCGGTGACTGCAGCTGGCACTGGTGTGTGCCGACACGTAGTCCGGTGACTGCAGCTGGCACTGGTGTGTGCCGACGTGTAGTCCGGTGACTGCAGCTGACACTGGTGTGTGCCGACGTGTAGTCCGGTGACTGCAGCTGACACTGGTGTGTGCCGACGTGTAGTCCGGTGACTGCAGCTGACACTGGTGTGTGCCGACGTGTAGTCCGGTGACTGCAGCTGACACTGGTGTGTGCCGACACGTAGTCCGGTGACTGCAGTTGACACTGGTGTATGCCGACACGTAGTCCGGTGACTGCAGCTGACACTGGTGTGTGCCGACGTGTAGTCCGGTGACTGCAGCTGACACTGGTGTGTGCCGACACGTAGTCCGGTGACTGCAGTTGACACTGGTGTGTGCCGACACGTAGTCCGGTGACTGCAGTTGACACTGGTGTATGCCGACACGTAGTCCGGTGACTGCAGCTGACACTGGTGTGTGCCGACACGTAGTCCGGTGACTGCAGTTGACACTGGTGTATGCCGACACGTAGTCCGGTGACTGCAGCTGACACTGGTGTGTGCCGACACGTAGTCCGGTGACTGCAGCTGGCACTGGTGTGTGCCGACACGTAGTCCGGTGACTGCAGCTGACACTGGTGTGTGCCGACACGTAGTCCGGTGACTGCAGCTGACACTGGTGTGTGCCGACACGTAGTCCGGTGACTGCAGTTGACACTGTGATGGTGCCATATGGGTCATGGATGCCATGACGTCAGCCGGGTATTGTCGGCCGGGCCAGTGGTGTGTTGTGACGTGAGCCGGGTATTGTCGGCCAGGCCAGTGGTGTGTTGTGACGTGAGCCGGGTATGGTCGGCCAGGCCAGTGGTGTGTTGTGACGTCAGCCGGGTATTGTCGGCCGGGCCAGTGGTGTGTTGTGACGTGAGCCGGGTATTGTCGGCCAGGCCAGTGGTGTGTTGTGACGTGAGCCGGGTATGGTCGGCCAGGCCAGTGGTGTGTTGTGACGTGAGCCGGGTATGGTCGGCCGGGCCAGTGGTGTGTTGTGACGTCAGCCGGGTATGGTCGGCCAGGCCAGTGGTGTGTTGTGACGTCAGCCGGGTATTGTCGGCCGGGCCAGTGGTGTGTTGTGACGTCAGCCGGGTATTGTCGGCCAGGCCAGTGGTGTGTTGTGACGTGAGCCGGGTATGGTCGGCCGGGCCAGTGGTGTGTTGTGACGTCAGCCGGGTATGGTCGGCCGGGCCAGTGGTGTGTTGTGACGTCAGCCGGGTATGGTCGGCCAGGCCAGTGGTGTGTTGTGACGTCAGCCGGGTATGGTCGGCCGGGCCAGTGGTGTGTTGTGACGTGAGCCGGGTATTGTCGGCCAGGCCAGTGGTGTGTTGTGACGTGAGCCGGGTATGGTCGGCCGGGCCAGTGGTGTGTTGTGACGTCAGCCGGGTATGGTCGGCCGGGCCAGTGGTGTGTTGTGACGTCAGCCGGGTATGGTCGGCCGGGCCAGTGGTGTGTTGTGACGTCAGCCGGGTATGGTCGGCCGGGCCAGTGGTGTGTTGTGACGTCAGCCGGGTATGGTCGGCCAGGCCAGTGGTGTGTTGTGACGTCAGCCGGGTATTGTCGGCCGGGCCAGTGGTGTGTTGTGACGTGAGCCGGGTATTGTCGGCCAGGCCAGTGGTGTGTTGTGACGTGAGCCGGGTATGGTCGGCCGGGCCAGTGGTGTGTTGTGACGTCAGCCGGGTATGGTCGGCCGGGCCAGTGGTGTGTTGTGACGTCAGCCGGGTATGGTCGGCCGGGCCAGTGGTGTGTTGTGACGTCAGCCGGGTATGGTCGGCCAGGCCAGTGGTGTGTTGTGACGTCAGCCGGGTATGGTCGGCCAGGCCAGTGGTGTGTTGTGACGTCAGCCGGGTATTGTCGGCCGGACCAGTGGTGTGTTGTGACGTGAGCCGGGTATTGTCGGCCAGGCCATTGGTGTGTTGTGACGTGAGCCGGGTATGGTCGGCCGGGCCAGTGGTGTGTTGTGACGTCAGCCGGGTATGGTCGGCCTGGCCAGTGGTGTGTTGTGACGTGAGCCGGGTATTGTCGGCCAGGCCAGTGGTGTGTTGTGACGTGAGCCGGGTATGGTCGGCCGGGCCAGTGGTGTGTTGTGACGTCAGCCGGGTATGGTCGGCCGGGCCAGTGGTGTGCGGTGACGTGAGCCGGGTATGGTCGGCCGGGCCAGTGGTGTGCGGTGACGCCAGCTGTGTGCCACTCCGGCCACGGCCAGGACTCGGCCCGGTGACACGCCGCTGGGTGCGGCCGGGCTGATCTGATCAGCTAATCGATGTGGTGCTGCCTGACCGATTGGTGGCTGCGGGTGGGTGCATGGCCGCACCAGAGGCCGGCGGTGCGTGTCCCAGGGTCGGCACGTGATCACATGACGCGTCATGGAGAGATGAGAGCGCGTGGGCAAGAGACGAGGGCGCATAAGGGGGAGGGGGCGATGGGACATGCTGAGGGAGGACACGCTGGCACGTCGTAGGAGGCGTGACGAAAGAAGACGATGGTTCCTGGGCAAGGGCGATGAAACCGTGTTTTGTAGGGTTCCGGCGACACTGAGAACCTCGCGCGGGATGTTGCCGTGATAGTTGTCATTGTCACTTGTCAAAGCATTGTACCGGTCGCGTTCTCAGCTGTTGGCATCCGCCAGCACATGAACGGCACTCGCTGGGGCGTGGTGACGCTGTCTGGGTCAGTGTAATGCTGTCGGGATGAAGATTGGGATGGATCGCCATCTGGATGGAGGTTTTGGCGGTACGGTGGGGGTCAGGGTCGGGCTGGCGGTGCCTGGGCCTGGGTCAGGGCGATGCAGTCTGGGTGGTGGGCGGAAGTGCCTTGGTCTAGATCGGGGCGGCACAGTCTGAGACGGGGCAGCATTGTATGGCCGGAGCAGCACCGGACCGCTCTCAGACGCTGGCCTAGAACTGGGCGACCGGACCGGTTTGGCGTTGTGGGGCACCGGACTGGACCAGCCACTTCGTTTCTCTCTTTTTTTCACGGCATCCGCTCCCCGCAGCCGTTACGAGTAAAACAGGTTTCAGAGAGAAATGTCAAAGTAAAAGTGAACGTGACCGTAAAAGTCGACTGCCGAACTGGCCCGGGGGCTTCCTGCCGTCACGCGTGTTCGGACCGTCACCGTGCTGGCGGCCGCCCCAATGGTGCCGCCAGTCGTCACGATCGACGGCCGGCGGCGGTAAGCGTGTGCTGCACGTTTTCTGTGGTGTATGCAGCGCTGTCGCTTGGTCATTGAGTGGAGCCGTGCGGGTCTGATGGCCACGGGGCATCTATGAGACTGGCCGCTGGTTCCTGTCGTGGGGCTGCTGGCGGCTGCTGAACCAGGTGCTGTAGGCGATGGTGCACCTCCTTGGTGCAGGCGACCGGGTGCGGCTGGCGGTGGGACCTGGCGCTGCCGATGCAGTGTGGAGCTTATCCGGGCCGACCGGGTGCGGCTGGCGGTGGGACCTGGCGCTGCCGATCAGTTTACGTGCAGTGTGGAGCTTACCCGGGTCGCAGTGCGCTGCTGTTGTGTGTTGCCGTGTGAACATTGTGGTATATCAATATCAGCTTGGTTTACTACAGGCATATCCTTGTGGCCGTCTGAATTGTGATAGCACGTTGGAAATTGTCATTCACTGGTCGAACGGTGACAGCAAGGATGTGTTAAGTGCTGAATATATCATGTGTTGAGCCAACACGTTGGCGCACTGTTGTATTCGCCAGCACAGGCCGACGTCGTGTTGCAGACCTGCACAGCCCGATGTTGTCTCGCAGCCCCACCCATGCCGATGTCGTTATGTTGCAGGTGTTCGGCCAGAGGTACTGCCAATGTAACCACGAGTTCGTGTCCAGCCTCAAGACACCAGACACGGTGTTCGTCCTGGCATTTGCCATCATCATGCTCAACACTGACCTCTTCACTCACAGCATCAAATCTGAGAGGAAGATGAAGTTGGAGGACTTCGTGAAAAACCTCAGGGGTGAGTGGCGGGGGAGCGCATCGGCAAAGGTTGTAAGGACGAAGTGGTGAAGGGAACGAGTGAGCCGGGTGGAGGGTGTCCTGCTGTGCTGCACGCTCACCGACTTGGCTTATTCGTGTGCCGGCCATACGTGGAGTTCAGGCGTCACTGTGACGGTGTTGGCGCTCGCGACGGACCGATCTGTGTAGCGGTGGATGTCCGATGGCGGAGGTTGCCTGGAGTGCGCGTGGTTGTGGCCACAGTCATATCCAGAGACCCACGCGTCTGTCGGCGCCGACGATGCTGACAGCCGCCTCGTGTCCAGGTATCGACGACGGCGCCGACGTCGAGCCGCATCTGGTATCCGGCATGTACGAGCGGGTGCGTGCGCACGAGTTCCGCGCCGGCGCCGACCACGTGACACCCGTGCTCAAGGTGCAGCAGACCATCATCGGCAAGAAGCCGGTAAGAGTGCGGGCGCCGGCGCGGCGCTGTTGGCGGTCTGCCGATGCCACTATATTCGTACACCCGGACCGGATCCGGATCCGGGTAGAGAAAACGTATCGGCAGTGTGTTAGGGTGTTGCCATCCAAAATGTATTGGGAGAGGTGTCGTATGAACATTTTGCCCTTCGGTCCACAGTACTGCCCTCCATTTTCGTCTGAATTGGCAGCTTCGAACTGGAATAACTGTTGACTACCTGGACAATTTGCACTCCGGTTTAACCTCGTTTCTCTCACACCAGTCTTCAATTGCATGTGTCGATTGCATGCTTTCTAAATTATAAGAATACTACAATCATGCTCTCCGATTTGATGTCCAAAAATCATATTGGTGTTTGGAACATGAAGCTGAAAGTAATATTCGGCCCGTGATCTGGCTACGTTCCCGCTCACCAGTTGCCACGGTGTAAGTTGTGCCAGAAAAGGTTGGCCTTTGTTCCGTTGCTTAACGCCTGGAAAGCTGAAGTGCGCCTCGAGAGATGGCGACTGATCGAACGGAAAGTGGCGAATGGTATTATGAAGCGGGACTCTGGACGAATGTCGCCAGGGCCTTCAAGTAGTGGTGCAAGGTGTCGGCACAGACGCTTTGCGTGCGGGCTGGATGTGGTCCGCGATGAATTCATTCTCACGATCGTTGGGTGTTCAGCCGGTAACCTTTCCACCTGATGCTTTTAAAAATAATCCAAGCGTCGAGCTGGAGATAAAAGGTCAACCGGGGCGGACCATTATTGATCCGGGAGAGCCTGAATAGAACGGGCGCAGACGTGAGTCACAGCTCCTCGCGAGTGATGCATACTGACAGGCTGGAATGTGTCAAAATATGCCTCGATATGTCTAGAAATACCAGAAACATGGCAAAAACGGGAAGCAGGGGTATTTACAGTAAATGCGAAAAATTGTGCCGAATTTTATTCCGAATCGGCGCGTGGGTGGAGCCATGCTAGGTGTGTGCATGGGTTCGAGGGTGGTGATGCTGCCGCCGGTGCCGTGAACAGTGCCGACTGTGTGGAGGCTATCGAGCGTCGGCCGGGCCAGGAGAGTGGGGACCTGTCGCGTCATCGACCGGTGACTCATCGTCAGATCAGATCAGGGCCGGCCCGCCGCTGGCCGCTGGTCACCTGTGCCCCAGCCTCTGGCCTTACCGCCCGCCGCCGCCGGCCGCCGACGGGTCCTGCTGGTGACACCATGTGTCACCTGTGCCCCAGCCTCTGGCCTTACCGCCCGCCGCCGCCGGCCGCCGACAGGTCCTGCTGGTGACACCATGTGTCACCTGTGCCCCAGCCTCTGGCCTTACCGCCCGCCGCCGCCGGCCGCCGACGGGTCCTGCTGGTGACACCATGTGTCACCTGTGCCCCAGCCTCTGGCCTTACCACACCGCCGTCGGCCGGCCGGCCGCTGGCGAACCCCACTGGTGATCCCCACTGGTGAACCCCACTGGTGAACCCCACTGGTGAACCCCACTGGTGATCCCCACTGACGAGCCCAACTGGTCAGCCTCACCGGTGAGCCCCGCCGGCAAGTTCCCGCTGGTGGGCCCGCTGGTGACGGAATCTGTGGACTGTGCCGCAGCCCCTGGCGCTACCGCACCGCCGCCTCGTATGCTACTGCCGCCTGTACGAGGTACCAGACGTGGCCAAAAAGGAGCGGCCCGGCCTGCACCAGCGTGAGGTGTTCCTCTTCAACGACCTCATGCTGGTCACCAAGATATTCAGCAAGAAGAAGAACGCCATGACCTACACGTGTCGGCAGAGCATCCCGCTTGCCGGCCTCACAGTGTCGGCGTTCGACCTGTCCTGTGAGTCAGTCGACACCGTCCCGCCAGTAACACAGGTGGCTGCTTTTATATATTTATAAAACCTGGTATATATATATATATATATACACACGCGTGTGTGTGTACCCCTTTGTCGTTTTCTTTTCCAGTGCCCCGCGCCATGGCTTATGGCTGCTCATGCTCGTGCGTGGACTTGTCTCGTGCTTGCACACTGCCATGCTGCAGTGCCGACATGGGCCTGACGGTGTCTGCCCGCCCGTCCGTGTTGTACTGGTCACCGGCCGTGACACACTTCAGCGTCACACCTCTGACTCCGTCGCAGACTACCCGTTCGGGATCCGGCTGTCGCAGCGCGTCGATGGCAAGGTGTTGCTCACGTTCAACGCGCGCAACGAGCACGACCGCTCCAAGTTCTGCGAGGACCTGCGCGAGAGTATCCTCGAGATGGACGAAATGGAGGCGCTGCGCATCGACGCCGAGCTGGAGCGGCAAAAGGCCAACGGAGTCCGGAGCGGGTTAGTCTTCTGGACGGGGTGCAGACCCCTGGGGGGGGGTCGCAAGCCTCGGCGCAGTGCGGTGTCGGTTTTCACCGTCCGTGTTGGGAAGAAGAAGAGGAGTAGGAGGATAAGTGTTCGCTTTCGAAGTGCAAAAGGCACATGTGTGAGGAGAACAGGGCTCATTTCCTTGGAGGCTTGGATTCAGTTCTGGGAGTGGAGGATTCGGCACCGGTAGGATTTAGTATTGGAAAGGCGGACGAAGCGATTGAGTTGAACGGAACGTTAGGGTATCGCTTATGGGAATGTTTGAGTGTAAAGGTGCCATTCTAACTTTATTTTAGCCAAGGACTGTACTGACGGGCTCTTGTAGATATGACTCCCTTTGTGATGAATGAGGTCATCACAGATACTTGGCAGCTGATGGATGGCGCTGAGGTGCTTATGATGTGCGATTAATATTTAGTGACTAGTGTGTTTGATGTATGGTGAACCCTGGCTCGTAGTGTCCTTTGAGTAAAGATCTCCTGAGTGACTATTTCAGTGGCTTTCCTTGAGTGGAGCACCCCTGTTGACCTTCCCTAGGTGAATACACTCCTTGGCCTCCCCATGGGTAATCATCTCTGCTGATCTCTTCCCCTCTGTGACCACCCATGCTAACCTCCCCAAGAGTAGCTACTCCCGCTGAGCTTACCTCTATAGCCGCGCCTGCTGACCGGCCCACTGACCTCTCCACGGGTGAGCCGGCTGACCGGGTCGCGGCTGCCGCAGACGGTCGTCGGAGAACCGCGACTCTGGCGTGGCCGACGTGGAGGAGGTGTCGGACGGCTCGTCCAAGTCGTCTGCCGGCGGCCTGAAGCGGTCGGCGCTGTCCAACTCACTGCTGGACATGGCCGAGGCGGGCCGGCCACAGCGGCGCGGCAGCGTCGGCTCGCTCGACTCGGGGATGTCGGTCAGCTTCCAGTCCAACAGCACCGCCTCCGTGCAGACGGCCAGCCCTCCGACGGTCATCGCAGGCCGCGCCCACCGACACGGTCAGCCGCGCGTGCCCTGAGGCGCACCCGGCCACCATCCCGCAGTGTGGAGGTGGGGCGGCAGCCAGAGTCGACGGAGACGGCTCAATCTGACCGAGGAGCTCGCCTCTTGTCCACTCGTTCAGCCGTTGTAAGTTGGCGCGAGGCGGATGCGCGGGTGTGGGGGCGGGTCGTGGGTGACCGGAGCCGGAGTTGCCGGTGTACGGAGGCCAGGTAGGGCTGTAGGGTACTCGGCGACTCCGCTCGGTGGAAGCTGGCCCTGCGGCCAATCAACTCCAACCGGCGCCGGCACTGCCTTTTAGTGGACGATTATCATTTCATATTGAGTCAACTAACAATATTCTAGTCTATATGCGTGTTTGGTCGAGCGTTAGTCTTTCGGACGGAGAAATAACTATGTACATAGGAAGGCATCGGCCGGGAGAACGTGACGTTCGTAGACGTTGGTCGCTAGCGTCCAGCTACAATCATTATTTTGATATCTATTCCAGACTTATATGTTACACTGTGACCATGAGATGGTGTTACTCCCGCCTTATTTTACAAAATAAATGGAGTTCGAAATGTGCGACTTCTTTCGGAATGAAAACCAGTCAGAAAGCATTGCGTCTCTGTCCTCGAAAGAGCGATCCTCGGTTCTTGGTGTATTTTCAGAAAACAACAGGTCATTAGCTGGGGAAAGCCACTGACTAGCGACAGTCACAGTCTAGTTATTCAGGAACGGGACTGGCAGACATTATTAAGCATGCGGCACACTATACAATAAATAAACATAAATATTAAATAGCGAATGCACAATGCACGTCAACAGGCTGTGTAAACTGCCGGTTGCTGGTCCACGGCACTGGCGGGGCAGCGATGGTGGGTGTAGACCGGAGCAGGGCTCGCTCTAGGAATGACTGACGGGAATGTTTTGTCATGAACCGACCCGACGAGACGACACTAAAATCGAGCAGATCTAACTTCTGACGTCACACGTCAACAGCTGTGGCGTCAGACCTGGTTTCGCGCGTGGCTGAATGTCTACTGCACTCAACACGCTGAAATCGTTGCTGCCATTGGAAACGTCCAATTCTGTAGTTGTTGGACGCTAGTGCAACACGAGTTGGAGAATGACAAGCGGGGTGCCGCTGTCGCGTCTGCTTATCGGGGGCCTGCCGACAGAAGCTGATTGGAAGCCATTCGACTGCATAGCATGTCGGAGCCAGTAAACTGGCACACATGTACCATCGCTGTCTTTACCTCGGGATGCAAGCGTGAAAAAAAACAAATCGTTATCATGTTGTAATAAGTTAAGCATATAGGTGATATAAATAAATACGTAACTAAGACATGAATGTACTGATCCTAATGCCGTACTCAGAGTCGGCACTGGAAAGCCAATATGCCTAAGTATGGCATGATGCAGAGTCAGACGATTCGACCCGGTTCTGAAGCGATGCCGGTATGCTCGTGCAAAGGCGTTGCAGCGGGCGAATGAAGGAGGTAACACCATAGCTTCATGGATTAGTCAACAGAGGGCAGCACACACTCATCCGAACCGACCCGAGGGCCGCAGATGCATCACAACGCGGTAGCCCGCGGCGTCGGCTGGTGGGGACAGATGAGTAACAACAGCTGACCGACAGCGGCCGATGACTAGAGGACGACAGACGACGGCGACAGTCGGCACAGGTGGCAGCACCGTCTGTCAGCCTACGGTCGCTCGGCCGGCGTGGACGAGCGGGCGGCGCGGCGCGCGCGCCGCAGCGGGCTCGGGGTGTGGGTGGGACTGCGGCTGGAGCGGCTGCTGTCCTCGCTGTCGGACGACGAGGGCGGCGCCGGCCGCGTGTAGGGAATCGGTCGCTTTCGAGCGCTGCAAGCGGGCTCGAGTCAGCCTCGCGGCGACCTGGCGACGCCTGGCGAGGCGCCCGCTCGCGCATGGTAACAACACCGCAATGACGTGCACTGACTGAACGTCGCGACTTCTGTCCGACCCTGCTCTACATCTGACCGCATCCTACGTCAAACCCGGCACCCCACAAGCGTGGACAGCAGGCGACGAACAAATTACTACACGAGTAGGGTTTCAGCGCAGACGACAGAACTGACTCTTCGATCGAACGGTTTAGAGTGACGCTATTCCACACTGGCTACTGCATTTAGTTTGGCCGTATCAAATCAAGCATGCTATCATTGGTGAATGACGACTAAGACACTGCCTGGGCTGAAATTGTTAGACACGGCGTGCAGAAGTAGTGTTCCACATATACCTACCTCCTCCAGGATACTCTCCGTGGTACATGCAAAATACCAGAGTTTTGTATAGTATATGCATGGGTTTGAGGCACCAGACCGTTACCACGAATCCATTCGGAAGTAGGCGCGTTTGCGATATTCGATGTTGAAACTGGTTAGTATACGTTTACACAGTAACATATGGTAAGTTCAAGAGCACATCATACAAAATTGTACTCTTCCAAAAACATTGTTAAGCGCAAGTCAATGAGTTTATATAGTATGCATAGTATTACTCATGTTAATTGCTACAACATTCTTCCCACGATCAGCTCCCCAACAAGCTACCGGATCTGTCATCGGTTAACCGACCAAGGACGTTGATGCAAATCAACTGTCGGACGCCAGAGTGCACATACAAACCAAAGACCAAATAAAACGGCACAAAACCGGAAACAAACCATACAGTGCATGCACAGCGATCCCTCCGCCGCGGCGCAGTCGCCAACCGGGGCCATCTGCAGAGATACAGAACAAAATCAACCGAAACGGAAACCAAATGGTGGCGTGACGGAACAGAGACAGTGGTGACACCCGGTCCGGCGAATCCCCGAGAGAGTCTCGACTTACCCGCACACAAACCTACGCACGGCGGCTGGGAGGCAATAAACATGGGGTTCAGGGCTCTGCCAGTGGCCAAACGACACAGTCGCAGTCGCTTCAAGAACTGAGAGCGACACTAATTCGTATCCGAGACGGCTCTCATCTCGCCGGAAAAAATGTAATTGTTCCCGCTAGCCAGGTATTTGGGAAAAATAATCCGCTGACTTCTCCACTGCATGAGTTCGACAAAGAGTTACTAGTTCATAATAAAATGTGTTTGTAAGCAGTGTACAGCTTGCATTGTGCACGTATTTTCGTCCCTAGTGCGTAGGTCCACTCTATCCAGACCCAGGCGTCTTTTCGCCGTACATTGTAGCGTAGAGTGCACGTAATGTTTTTTCTTCTTCTGAAGATGAAGGTTCGATTTTGCTGTGCCTTGCCGGTCGGTGTCTCGGGCAAGACAGTTTTATCAAAGAGAGAACAAAATGTAGCCTATGGTGTTCTCATCGGGGAAAGGGTGAACACATGTGTGTGGATACAGTGGACATAAAGCCCAAGGCAGCAAGCACAAACTGTGTACTGCTTGATATCCTCGTCCAGTTAATTTGAGTAAGTGCAATAATGTGAGGTTTGTGCAGACAGTGGCGTAGCCAGGACTTGGCCCAGGGGAGGCGTGGTCATCTGAAGAGGGCCCCTCCATACTTAGATCCTCCTCGCTCATTTGACCAGTCCTTTCGAGCTCGCAAGGGCCCTCTTCATCCCTCAGGATCCCCTCCTGCTTGCAGGGCCATTCACGTTCCTCTGCAGTCCTACCTAGCTCTCATCTAAGAGGCATTCCAGCACTGAGATAAACCCTCAGTATTCTTCTTTAGCTATTAGGGGCCCTGTCCATCCCTCAAGGTCCCTTCCAAACCCCAGAAACATCTCGACCCTCTTCCGTCCCCCAGGTGTCCTGTTTATGCCTCAGGATCCCTCAAGATCTTGCTTATTTCTCAATTGTTAGGGGCCCTTTCCAGCCTAGACGACCCTTTCTAGCTGGCATGAGCATTTCAGCTCCCAATCGCATTCTCTCTTGTCTTCATGACCCCTATCGGCCTTCAAGGTGAATGTTTTCAGGTCTCGGGTATTCTTTCAACACTATCTGTTAGATGCGTTTTAATTTTTCTTCGGTTATATCTCTGCGCCTACTCCTTCAGGAGCTCTTGCGGGCCCTTCAGTGCGGCCGCCTGGAGATCCCCATGGAACCGCTAGGATCGGTGTGGCTCTCCCCTTCCCTCCCCTTGGCTACGCCATTGTGTGCAGATAATAGGCCGTGTGCTTAACTTGCCCAATAGCCATCACATGACAACATTTATGGTGGTTGCTAAGGGGTAGCGTACCGGGGCGGGGCAAAACTTATGTATTCACGAGGATATTCACCGCTATCAGCTGTTGTAGGCATGGGATGCTGCCACCGAGGGAGAAAAGGGCAAGTTCCTCAAGTGTGCTGCTAAATGCTGTGCATAAAGGCTTACATCAAAGTTCGACCTTCAGGTATCAACGTCACAAATAGCTAGCAGCATGGTTGTACCTGGTCACAACGATACAGCCGTCTCTATTATTTCACTTCTTCTGGATGAGGTGAGAACAGCCTCTTCTACAAAAAGGTTTGACACTGCAAGTCCGTAGTTCCACAGTCTTTGCCCAGGCATCATTTTCCTTTACTTTTAGTACCTATTTGGGTGACTGCTTGTTCTAAAATATTGTATAATTGCGGCACACAGCCAATGAGATAAAATTTTCGATTCATCCCCGAAGGCGTTGCAAATGTTTATAGCCCCTCGCTGCCGTCCAAGGAGTACCAATTTGGCCTAACAAAATATCACTCTCCTTTTTAAGGGAGTGATTTGTTGAAAAGTTTTAAAACACGCATTGTTAATGATCACTAGACTAGTCGCTGATTCCAAAGCTATCATTGGCATTAATGTCAGTCGACATTATATATTTTCACCAACCACCCGGCAGTCAACTTTGAGCTTCTTTGCTGTGCACTGAAATACTGAGTACCATGCGCACTGGAATACCAAGGGTATCATGTGCACCGAAATACCACGGTTATCACGAGCACCGACACGCCCACAATCCGACTCACACACTGCATCCTTGAGCCCCATTAATTATCCTTCACCTATGTGAAGCCGCAGAATCTCAACATAACGTGTAGTGCCAGATAATGCATTATAGAGGGTTAATGAATCCCTGAATTTGTCCAATTTACATTTTGAAATTAATCATTGGGAAGCTATGTTCTCAGGCAATTCTTGGAGTTGTGCTGTCAATATCAGGTATTGGTGTCAATACTTGGTAAGTAAATACCAAGTGTAAAGACCAGTAGCAATAAACTGGGTCATCATGTTGTACATATGCGCACCAGGTACATTCTCTGTTTACAAAATATGGACATGATGGGCAATGGATAATGTCGTGTCTCTAGAGTGAAGTATTTATGATCGAATAAGCCACAGAAGCAGCTCGATAAGGACACCCTATCCTGTACGACAGACTGGCAGCCATAACTGGACACGTTGGCAAGGCGACCATGCATCGAACGAACAATGGGCAACACAACCGACTGGCTGGCGGCGCGGCGGCCGTGTGGTGGCGCCCCGCGGCCGCCCGCTCACCTGGTGATGCGGCGACTCTCGCGGAACGACGGCGAGCCGCGTCGGATCGGAATCGACGAGGAGCGGCTGCGGCGCGAGGAGCGCGCCGACGCCGACGAGTGGTGCGACGAGTAGCTGGCGGAGCGGGAGCGCGACCGCGAGCCGCTGTGGTCATCAGGGGCGGTCAGTGGTGTATGGCCAGTACCGGCACCGACGCCAAGCCCGGGTACTGACTCAACACCGGACCCCTCCCCCACACACACATGCACACACGCAAAAGCACACAAACAGCCAAGCTTCGATGGCTGCCCAGGCGTTGATAAATGCAGTGTTACGTTTAGCTCAACAAGCACGATGTACGCTTCGCAAATCAATTGCATTTATTTGAGTAATTATATGTCGCCCTGCTTAGAGCTGGAAACCTTGGAATGTCAGAGTTAAAATCTCGGCAACTGCCCTGCCCAAAAGACAATGACTCGAGTGACTCGAGGCTGATCTGGCAAACGAGATTTGAGGGCCAGTGTTCCCTGAAGAGGAGGGCTCGATAGTCCCAAACGACCCTGCCCACGACAAGAGTACTCAGGGTGACAGGACGGTGCCCAGGGCAAGAGGGCTCCGAGTGACTAGAAAAGACCCTGGACAGAACAGGAGGACTCTGAGTAGACAGAGGTCGTTCTTCCCAAGGCAGTAGGACTCGATGCCGCCTGATCTAGGACGAGAGCCGATGCGATGCGGTCTCAGCGGCAGACCACACGAGCCGTCGTGCTCTGCGGAGCGACACATGCAGGCCACCTCTCACCTGCGACTGTGACCAGACCTCCTACTCGAAGGTGAGTGACTGCGGTTGCGGCTGCGGCTTCGGCTTTGGCTGAGACTGTGACAACTACTACGAGAGCGGCTATCGCTGAGGCTGCGGCTGCGGGAGCGACTCCCGCTGCGACTGCGGAATGGATTTCGGCTGCGGCTGCTTCTGCGGCTGCGGCTGTGACTGCGGCTGCGGCTGCGGCTGCGGCTGCGGCTGCGGCTAGGGCTGCGGCTGGCCGCGGAGGAGTCGGCGCCCGGGGAGCGGTCGGCTCCCGGCGAGGCGTCGGTGGATCGGCGGTAGCTGGACGGCGGGCTACGGTGACTGCGAGCCGGCCGCGCCCGCTGCGTGGTCGGCTGCGCCGCCGTCAGCCGCGCCAGGTTGGACGGCAGCGGTCCGTCGCCGCTGCCGGGTGAGCTGACGACGCTGGGCGGCGCCGCCGACTCTGACGCCGGCAGCGGCGACGGCAGGTCGCGCGGCAGCGGCGGCCGCGGCGGCGGCTGGCGCGGCGGCGAGTCGTCGTCGTCGAACTGGCTGGAGGTGAGCAGCAGGCGCGGTCGGCTGGCCATGTGCAGGGTGACGGGCGCGCGGCCTGTGTCGCCGCCCAACGGACGGCCGCGGCCGCCGTCCGCCGGCGCCGCCGCCTGCGCCAGCACCAGTCGGTCGTGATCCTCCAGCGCCGAGCCGACCGGGCTGCGGTCCGACGGAGAGTCGGGGCCAACCTCCGTCCGCGGCGACGCTGGGTCAGTCCGGATCCGCCGAGTGGCACCTTCGGCCGGCCCGGTCTGGCGGGCCCGGCCCCTGACCGAGTCCGGTTGCATTCTGCTATTGCTTCGAAGCTGGGCGATTTTCTTCCGCAGGTCGGCATGGTTCAGCAGCTTCATTGCGGCTTTGGCACTGTCGTGAGCTGTAATACCCGGACTGCGTTTGCCCAGTTCATCACGGCCGTTACGACCGTTCCTGGGAGTGCCGCCTCGATCGTCGGCGCTTCTGCGCTCGGTCGGATCAGTGAGCCACTGGCGTGTTTGACTCCGTGGGGACGTTCGACTCTGTGGGGATGTTCGACTCCGTGGGGACGTTCGACTCTGTGGGGATGTTCGACTCTGTGGGGACGTTCGACTCTGTGGAGATGTTCGACTCTGTGGGTATGTTCGGTTCTGCGGGGAGGTCCGGCGACGTGGTGATGTCCACTTCAGTGGGGACCCTTTAGAGTTGCCCGGGGACTCGCTCTCGACACTGCCGGGCGATCCAGGCGCGTTGTTGTGCGAGCAAGAGACGAGGTTCCGATCTTTAGGACTGAGGCTGACTGAGTTATTGCGACTGGCAATCGTAGAGCCTGACTTTCTGCTGGACGTCATCTGCAAAACAAGCAGACGAATTGTCTCAAGGTGGAGGTTTTCATCACGTCGCGACATCGGAAACTTTGTACCATGCGCGTGGTCGAATGGTTAATCGCCGAATCTTCCCTAGGGTGTCAGTGATATCCAAGTCGCCAGTTCATAGTCCAACCTACGCTTTTCCGGCAGACAAGCGCTACTAGTAAGGATCCGATAAGGATTGGTATGGTGGTAATATGCTTACCGTGGAATCCCAGAACTTTCGACCGGGCGAGGTGCAAATTTACTTTGAAACGGGTTGCCGCCACCTCCGCATCGTCATTTCTACATGTCCCCCAGTAGCACCACAAAATTCACTGGGCACATGATGAAAGCATGCAGCATGAAGCGATTGTGACCCAGAGAACAATGTGAAGTGTCGCCATTGCTGGGGGCTGAGTGTCGTGTGTCGTCAAGTAATCGTCAGCTATACCGACATCTTAGGCTTCGCATCACAACATTACTGAGAAAATACGGCCCCAGAGTGTTCGTAGCCGTTGAATTAGCTCAGGGAATAGCCGCAGAATTGGAATAGTTCTGTCCCATACCTGTTCACATCGTGATGAACTTCTGTCAGAACGGTGCTTATGCTTCTTTCTTTTCTTCAACGGCGTAGAGCTGAAACAAAATAGGCGGTTCGGGTACCTTCCTAAATAGGCAACGCAGTTCCCAATAAGCGGAAAAGTTTTGAGGCCAACAACAGTTCACGAGATTTCCCCGTTGTATATCGTCGATGGACGATGCACAGCGTAAAGCACGCGTGATAAGACATAAAGCACGGTAATCATCTTATGTAAATGCCTTACCTGGTACTCTCCGAATCTTGCGAGCGGGAGTCGCGCTCCTTGCGTCGCTTTCGTTTCTTCTCCTTCTTGCTCTTCCGAGATCTTGAATGGGACTTCTCTCGTTTGTGTTTTTTCGACTTCTTATGCTTGTGCCCTCTGTCGGGGGTGTTCTCTCTCCTGGAATTCCAGGTTTGGTCTTAAGACAGCTGGTGATAGAGAGGAAAGTGAACAAAAATGAGGAGTGGGGAGGAGGAATAAGAAGACATGTGGAGAGAGGTACAGGATGATAGTCAAATGCATCTTCACATTTCTACCTTGATATATATATATATATATATATATATATATATATATATATATATATATATATATATTGTATGTATGTACATGAGGGGACAAGGTGTCCCCTCATTGCTGACTATTGTCTCCTCAGTAACATCAACTTTTAATATGGGTCCCTATGAAGGGTGTCCCCCGATCCATTTTGGCCTGCCCATTGCATTTATGTACTTCTCCCACGCCCAATAATGTTCAGAAATCAACACCCGTGTATATACATATATAGACATGTGTGTGTGTATGTGGGTACGTGTTTCTGTGTGTATATATATATATATATATATATATATATATATATATATATATATATATATATATATATATATGTATATATATGTGTGTGTGTGTGTGTGTGTGTGTGTGTGTGTGTGTGTGTGTGTGTGTGTGTGTGTGTGTGTGTGTGTGTGTGTGTGTGTGTGCTTGTCTGTGGGTGCATCATATACAAAGATGCATAGATGCATCCAAAAACTACGCTTAAGACGGTGTCCACACCTGATTGGCTTGTCAGACGACGCTGCTCCCCTGGTGCCGGTCGCCCTGTGCCCGTCGGCCGGCATCTCGCTGGTGTACAGCGGTGACATTGCTCCGCTGCGGTCGGCAGCGCCTGTCATGGTGGCGTCCGCCCACCTGAGACATGCCGCATCACGTCACTGTCGCCGTCAACGAGCCAGTCCGGGGGGCGGCCATCTGGACATGCCGCAATCCCTAACGCATCGGGGGGCTGGGAAGACATGCCGCATCACGTCACTGTCGCCGTCAACGAGCCAGTCCGGGGGGCGGCCATCTGAAGACATGCCGCATCACGTCACTGTCGCCGTCAACGAGCCAGTCCGGGGGGCGGCCATCTGAAGACATGCCGCATCACGTCACTGTCGCCGTCAACGAGCCAGTCCGGGGGGGGGGGCGGCCATCTGAAGACATGCCGCATCACGTCACTGTCGCCGTCAACGAGCCAGTCCGGGGGGGGGGGCGACCATCTGAAGACATGCCGCATCACGTCACAGTCGCCGTCAACGAGCCAGTCCGAGCAGTCCGGGGGGGCGGCCATCTAAAGAGTGATCAGATCCACCTGGAGTGACAGCTTACCAGGCTGACGAAACAAGAACTAGCACTGTGAGCGTGGAGAGAGGCGTGGCCAGCGTCTTGCCTGCCCCCTCCACAGTGGCGCGATCGAACATGCGCCGAATATATATCGTTCGGCTCCACTCATGCCAGGGGACGAGTGGTCTAGGGGTAAGATGCTCGTCTCACAATCGAAAGACTTTGGGTTCGAGTCTCACCTGTCGCTACTCTTCGCCCGCGACCAATCGGCGTGAGAGATTGGCGACGCTATATGACTCAACAGTCGGCGTGTCGTAAAACCAATAACCAACCAACCAACTCATGCCGCACGGCATCATCAGGTCCCCGCCACCAGATGAACGTCACCATGGTGATTACTATTGTGGTTGCTGTGCTGTTGCACTGCAGGTGTACACGAGATGGCAGCGCTCTGTGGCCCACACAATGAGGAATTATTAAGTGGCTCGCTGGGCCCTTCGGCGACTCTATCTGAAAAGTCCCGGGACTTGTCAGTAGTGCGAGAGAAACTTGAATAGTCGTCCGGTTTGAACCACGCACCACTCATCACCTGAAGTATCAGTCATCGTAAGCGACAATGTATCTCGTCCAGGGAAAACGTCATTGTGGTGCTGAGGAACAGGGAAGCAATAGAAGAGCGGGCCTCAACGTCAGTGGGACATCACAACTGGTACACATTGGCCTACTCTCGTTCCGTGGCATGCACCCATGGGTGACATAGGTGTGGCCTATCCGCATCCGGCATGAGGCGAAAAAAATCGTCATTGGGGGAGGGGGGAGGCATGACCCTTGGATCCGCGATTGTGCTTATCAAACGAGCAGTTCGCTGCGCCATGACTATTACACCTCCGCGGATGGTCGGTGTGGCACGTGAGATGCATCTGCAAAACGTCTTTTATGGCAGGCGAGAAACGATGGCTTTTATCTTGCGAAGGAGTAAAATAAACTGAACTCTGAACATCTGGGAGATAGTCTCTCACCCACCCCCGCCTCTAGTACCTTAACGTTATATGCACAATAATACAAAACTCATTTAACGTGAATGTACACTTGTTTTAAACTTGCTAGCAAAACCCACTCGCTATTCATCCCCCCCCCCCCCACATCCAACGATGAATTGCTCCATGACACGTCCAGTTCTATATCATTCAGTGTGTGGATGGAGAGTTTGGACTTCTGACCGGGTTCCCCAAAAAGATCCAACTTTGGGGCAGTTCCTGCGCCACTATCAGTGAATGTCACATGGAGTTGGGACGTATAACAACTCTCAACCGGTCTGCCAGTGAAGCATAAAGAGATCCGTCCGATATTGAACGCCAGGGGACTGGCCAGCACCCGACTAGAGCCACACGGAGTGTCGACGGTGGAGCGCATGTGAGGAAATAATTAACTAAACAGCAAACAGCGATGCTGATGATTTTGAAGACCGACGTTCGGTGGGAATCCATGTTGAGGTAGGTTTCTGTCGGATAGCAACGTCGGGTGTCCCCTTGTGACATACTGCGCCACGGTGCACGGTGCATTAGCGTTCGGCGGGCCGGGCCGGTTTAGGCGAAGTGGGATGCAGTTGGAAAGTGGCCACTCAAACACGACACGCTCAAACTTGTGCTTGGAGGTGGCTTTTGGGAAGAGAAGAAAATAATAGCCGGCCTCGATTGAAAGTGCTTGAAGAAACTTAAGTGAGACAAACAATGGAATTAGTCAAATACGCTGGAGTGTGGTTTCCTGTTCATTTCTGCGTTCCTGCCTACTCAGTTAGGCTTCAGCATCGAGAATGGTGTGCATGATCAATTATGAGGAGTATGACGTTAACTGAATACAGCTTACCAGGGGTGTAGGATTGCAAGATCAGTTTCGGGAGGGGGACTCAGCCCTGTGTGGATCAAACTAGGGTACCCCGAATATCAATTTCTCCCAGGATTTGGGGCACTTTATTTTGCCATCTTGACAACAAAAACATTAATTTAATAAATATTATTTTCCTTTTTCCAGTTTTCCATGAAATTAGCTTATCCGGGGACAAAATAATCAGGAAATGTTTAATCGAAAAACTACTAACGAATATGGAGAATTCACCTAGTGTCGAAACGACTTCTTCCCCCTTCGCTTCGCATTGTACTTAATTTATTATTGTTTCTATGATATTTATATATGTTACTTCAAATTTCCGTCGATCAAAACGGATTAAAAACAGTACGAAAAGAAACAATATGTAACCATCATAGCAAACTCCACATTACGATCAGTGCTGAATGACCAGTGTGATTATCGACTTGAGAAAACTTAAAATTGGATTGCTTGTACTATTTAAATTTATCAAAGAGTATAGTCACCACCAATACTAGAGAATACTTATAAGAACTGTGAGAATATCGTCACCACTCATTACAAATTCTGGACAATCTTACAGCGACCTAGGTTGAACACAAGTAGTATGTCGTACTCGACATTTATGCAGTATTGCTTGAATTTTCATGGGTTTGACATCCAAGGTTGGGGGGGAGGGGGGGGGGGTGGAAGCTGGCTGCCAAGTTCTGGGGGGGGGGGGGCACTGCCAACTGAATAGGATCTTACACCCTTGCAGCTTGCTTTTAGCTCATTTAGGTTTGTGGTGTCATATATCAGGCACATGGCCTGCGCTCAATACAATGGAGTCTAAACCGCTTAGGAATTGACTTCTTGGAAGCCACACCCTTGTGTACAAATCTTCCATTTCGAACTATATCAATCGCGCAGTCATCCCCTGTGAAATGTTGGCCGGAACTCTCAGTAAGGTGCACGTACGGATGACTGCCGAGGTGACTGGTTGGCCACTGATGTGACACATTGTCGACACAGAAGCCACACGTGCGCAAGAGCGGCTGTGGGCAGAGCGCAACACTGTGGAATCACAGCATGACGGCTGAAGAGCATAGTGGCCCTGACGGCACCATCGTACTGGGTATGGGTCGGGGGGTAGAGTCATGACACTGTCGGACGACACCCGGCGGCCCTGGCGGTGCCGTCATACTCCGGGGGTAGAGCCCTGGCGGCACCATCGTACTGGGTATGGGGCTGGGGGTAGAGTCATGACACTGTCGGACGACACCCGGCGGCCCTGGCGGTGCCGTCATACTCCGGGGGTAGAGCCCTGGCGGTGCCGTCATACTCCGGGGGTAGAGCCCTGGCGGCACCATCGTACTGGGTATGGGTCGGGGGTAGAGTCATGACACTGTCGGACGACACCCGGCGGCCCTGGCGGTGCCGTCATACTCCGGGGGTAGAGCCCTGGCGGTGCCGTCATACTCCGGGGGTAGAGCCCTGGCGGTGCCGTCATACTCCGGGGGTAGAGCCCTGGCGGTGCCGTCATACTCCGGGGGTAGAGACCTGGCGGTGCCGTCATACTCCGGGGGTAGAGCCCTGGCGGTGCCGTCATACTCCGTGGGTAGAGACCTGGCGGTGCCATCATACTCCGGGGGTAGAGCCCTGGCGGTGCCGTCATACTCCGTGGTTAGAGACCTGGCGGTCCCATCATACTCCGGGGGTAGAGCCCTGGCGGTGCCGTCATACTCGGGGGTAGAGCCCTGGCGGTGCCGTCATACTCGGGGGTAGAGACCTGGCGGTGCCATCATACTCCGGGGGTAGAGACCTGGCGGTGCCATCATACTCCGGGGGTAGAGACCTGGCGGTGCCATCATACTCCGGGGTAGAGCCCTGGCGGTGCCGTCATACTCGGGGGTAGAGCCCTGGCGGTGCCGTCATACTCCGGGGGTAGAGCCCTGGCGGTGCCGTCATACTCCGTGGGTAGAGCCCTGGCGGTGCCGTCATACTCCGGGGGTAGAGACCTGGCGGTGCCATCATACTCCGGGGGTAGAGCCCTGGCGGTGCCGTCATACTCCGGGGGTAGAGCCCTGGCGGTGCCGTCATACTCCGTGGGTAGAGCCTGGCGGTGCCGTCATACTCCGGGGGTAGAGACCTGGCGGTGCCATCATACTCCGGGGGTAGAGCCCTGGCGGTGCCGTCATACTCGGGGTAGAGCCCTGGCGGTGCCGTCATACTCCGGGGGTAGAGACCTGGCGGTGCCGTCATACTCCGGGGGTAGAGCCCTGGCGGTGCCGTCATACTCCGGGGGTAGAGCCCTGGCGGTGCCGTCATACTCCGTGGGTAGAGCCCTGGCGGTGCCGTCATACTCCGGGGGTAGAGCCCTGGCGGTGCCGTCATACTCCGGGGTAGAGCCCTGGCGGTGCCGTCATACTCGGGGGTAGAGCCCTGGCGGTGCCGTCATACTCGGGGGTAGAGCCCTGGCGGTGCCGTCATACTCCGGGGGTAGAGCCCTGGCGGTGCCGTCATACTCGGGGGTAGAGCCCTGGCGGTGCCGTCATACTCGGGGGTAGAGCCGGGACGCTATTGGACCTGACCACCCATTCTGGAGGCGACAATGCTGAGCCGATGGTCCGTCGACACGGGGCCGATGGACCGAACAGATGGCCTGCGGTGGAGATGGTCTGGCCAAACCAAACCAAATCGCCAGAGCATGGTGCTGCAGGCCAACAGGAACACAGCCGATTGTCTTGCAACCGAGCGGTCGACTTTCTTTTTACCAAGATCGGATACGAAGATGAAGCTTTCGAAAAGATCGTGTCTAAAAATCGAAGAATGTGCTGGTGAGAACACAGGTTCGTGACATCCCAGTCTATAGCGTGCCTTTCAGCCGAGCGGTAGTTAAAGGGTTCGTGACGTCACGCACCTGAGTCGCTTCCGTCGACTGCCGGAAAAGAGCTAGAGTCTCTTCCATAGATCTTATCAAAAACTGCATTCTCATCCCCCACCGAAAGTTTGTACCGGCATCTATTTGCTTACCCCATACCCCATGCCAAGACGTCCCCCATGGTTCCTTCTGGCCTCTGTGGGTCAAACCCCTAAACTAGACAACTTCTGACAAGCTAACGAGACTGACTTTAATTCGTGCATTCGTTGCGAGCTACAGCAGGACAGCAGGATGGACACAAAGGGAAGAAGGTCCGTGACGTCACACAGCGTCGTATTGCGCCACTAGTTATTCGAACTCCCTATCAACAAGAATTCCCCATAGCAGCCCGGGCCACCGCCGCAGCCACCCCACCGCACTGCCGAGGTCTGCCTCACCCGGGAGCCGCCAGCGGACGGACATCAGTCCATACATCCAGCAGGCAGGCCCGACCACGGCTCTTCTAGATAGATCAGGGGTCGGACCAAGTATCCATCAGATAACGATCACGTGATCGCCCCAGTCGCCCGGCGCATGCGCATGGAGCGCTCATCGAAGCCGAGTCAGGCCGTCACATGTTACTGCCGGCCGTCTGGCGGAGGCCATGTCACATGTTAGCCACACGTCGGCGCTCCCCTGGCCGGGATATCGCGCTATTCCTCACGCCGGCCCGGGTATCATGTCCGCCTCACCCCTGCACGACATATCACGTCTTCCTCACTCCTGGTCGGCATACACTGTGGTACCGCACCCTTGGTCGATATGCCATACACTGTGGTACCGCACCCTTGGTCGATATGCCATACACTGTGGTACCGCACCCTTGGTCGATATGCCATACACTGTGGTACCGCACCCTTGGTCGATATGCCATACACTGTGGTACCGCACCCCTGGTCGATATGCCATACACTGTGGTACCGCACCCTTGGTCGATATGCCATACACTGTGGTACCGCACCCTTGGTCGATATGCCATGTCTTACCTCCGGCCGGGATATAGTGCAATACCTCAACCCTGGCTAAGCCATCGTGTCATACCTAATCTCTGGTCGAGTTATTGTCGTACCTCACCTGCAGTCGGGAAACTGTGCTATACCTCATCTCTGGTCGAGATATCTCGCCATACCTTACCCCCTGTCATGATATCATATCGCACCCCTAGCCGAGATATCGTGTTGTACCGCACCCATGGTCGGGATATCGTGTTGTACCTCACCACTGGTCGGGATATCGTGCTGTACCTCACCACTGGTCGGGATATCGTGTTGTACCTCACCACTGGTCGGGATATCGTGTTGTTCCTCACCACTGGTCGGGATATCGTGCTGTACCTCACCACTGGTCGGGATATCGTGTTGTTCCTCACCACTGGTCGGGATATCGTGCTGTACCTCACCACTGGTCGGGATATCGTGTTGTACCTCACCACTGGTCGGGATATCGTGTTGTTCCTCACCACTGGTCGGGATATCGTGTTGTACCTCACCACTGGTCGGGATATCGTGCCGTACCCCACCCCTGACCGAGATATCGTGTTGTACCTCACCACGTGTTGTACCTCCCTAGTCGGGATATCGTGTTGTACCTCACCACTGGTCGGGATATCGTGCTGTACCTCACCACTGGTCGGGATATCGTGCTGTACCTCACCACTGGTCGGGATACCGTGTTGTTCCTCACCACTAGTCGGGATATCGTGCTGTACCTCACCACTGGTCGGGATATCGTGCTGTACCTCACCACTGGTCGGGATATCGTGCTGTACCTCACCACTGGTCGGGATATCGTGTTGTACCTCACCACTGGTCGGGATATCGTGCTGTACCCCACCACTGGTCGGGATATCGTGTTGTACCTCACCACTGGTCGGGATATCGTGTTGTTCCTCACCACTGGTCGGGATATCGTGCTGTACCTCACCACTGGTCGAGATATCGTGTTGTACCTCACCACTGGTCGGGATATCGTGCTGTACCTCACCACTGGTCGGGATATCGTGTTGTACCTCACCACTGGTCGGGATATCGTGTTGTACCTCACCACTGGTCGGGATATCGTGCTGTACCCCACCACTGGTCGGGATATCGTGCTGTACCTCACCACTGGTCGGGATATCGTGTTGTTCCTCACCCCTGACCGAGATATCGTGCTGTACCTCACCACTGGTCGGGATATCGTGCTGTACCCCACCACTGGTCGGGATATCGTGCTGTACCTCACCACTGGTCGGGATATCGTGCTGTACCCCACCACTGGTCGGGATATCGTGCTGTACCCCACCAGTGGTCGGGATATCGTGCTGTACCCCACCAGTGGTCGGGATATCGTGTTGTTCCTCACCCCTCACATATGACGCCATGCCTTACATGTCTCGTCCCTGGCCGGGATATCATGCCATGTCTCACATCGGGCCGGGATATCGCGAGCCGTCCCTCACCTCAGAGGTGCCAGAGGTGGGACCCAGATATCACGTCTAGACGGGATATTATGTCGTATGTCATTTTTTATTCGAATATGACATACTCGTATATCAGCTCGTATTGAAATATCTTGCCACATCTCACCCCTATTCTGTTACACCTTGCCAACATCGGCTGTTGTTAAATACTACGCCCTAGCCAGAATTGCTGGTTACAACCACCCCAGCCGATTATCTGGCATAATCTTAAAGATTTTAACGATCGTTATGCGATACGACCGATGAGTTCATATGCTTGGCAGCATTACCAAGGGGTTGTCAAAGGAGGCGGAGTGGAAACCGTGGCCTTGATTGTGTACTCTTCGTCAACGAAAATATACATGGTGCAAACCAACAGCGGTGGAATGTCAGTATTTGAATGGAAAGGGCACAGACTACATTTAAAACCATTTGTTTTCATCATTTAAAACCATTTGTTTGCAGTCGAGGCCATATAACCCATGTAAAACGTTGCTGGCTCAGGAACGCAGCGTGCCTGCGCCCATGGGTTCGATTACCCGCGGTCAGCACGTCTTCATGAACTCCACTTGCTTCATGGAAAATACGCAGAACCTGAAACAACACTCAAGCCAAAGTGGTGCCAATGGGCAATCGTTTGTAGACTGAACCACATATATAGTCATAGGCGAAATATCCTATAATTCGATTGGACGAGGTCGAGTCCCTCCGGAGTCCTGCCGAAGGGTTTCAATAATTACAGACGCAAACATGGGAACCCGACAAGCGAACGGCTCAACGGCTTAGATTCAAACGACTCACGCCGTTTGAATTTATCGGCGTTGCTGGAACGTCCCAGTATCCTTTTCGACACCACCCCTTGATGTAGTTTAGTGTTAGCATGTGGCGTTCGGGAATCACCTTTATATACCTGTACACCGCCTCAGCTCAGGAAAAGGAGCATTACGGTCATGGTTATAAATATATGAATCACTAACCGGGAAGGACTGCCAGTGGGAAGTCTGTGATGTACGCTTAGTGCTGCACGAACTGTGCGATATAGTGCTTGGTTTGAACAGCCATACAACAACGTCACCATGGCGCCTGTCAAATTGGCATGGCAATAATTGCGAGCAGGGTTACAGGGAGTGTGGGGATGTGGCCTGCGGACATACATCAACAGTGATGGAACGCAGGGTTACAGGGAGTGTGGGGATGTGGCCTGCGGACATATGTCAACAGTGATGGAACGCAGGGTTACAGGGAGTGTGGGGATGTGGCCTGCGGACATACATCAACAGTGATGGAACGCAGGGTTACAGGGAGTGTGGGGATGTGGCCTGCGGACATACATCAACAGTGATGGAACTAATCTGAAAGAGATCGTCGACATGGGGAAGTTCGTGAGGTGTTGCAAATTTGTATAATTATACCATTAATGGTGTGTTTTACACTATGAAGAAATCCTGCGTTGTGTTATAGATCGGTGCAAGAGCTACTGTTTGCCCGAAATAGTCCAAAAATAGCCCGGCTGGCGTGCTCATCCCATCGATCGATCTGTCATATGGCGGAGATTGACCTGACCGAGTCGGACGCGGCATTATGGCACGGTGATGGCTGGTCGATGATTATAAGGTTTGATTATTATAGACGGGCAAACTCACGTGTACCTAGTTAATATCTAAATATTAACTGTGAAACATGAAAATCGCCACGGATTTTGGATGTGGGGAGGGGATGAGGGGCTTATGTCAATTATATTCATATAACGCCATAAGCGTAAATTTACATTTCACGAAGTTTGGGGAACGCTTAACACGCGCCCTGGAGGGCCTCTGAAAATTACGCGCACTGGAGGGGGGGGGGCGGATTCCGCCCCCCTAAGTTCTCGGCTCCTATTAAAGCTGGATGAACGACATTGGCAGGGTGGATGGGTACGGTAGTGAACTCTATTGTGTGCAAATTGTATGACCTTAGGTCAATATCCTCAAGGTCAAATGAGGTCACATTTGTCAAAATTTTCATGTTTTGCGTAGCTTGGCTTGTCATTGTTATGGATCGCTGTGATTGTGTTTAAATGCTCCAAAATGGGCATCAATGATGTTTTGAACATTACTAATGATGCAATACAGATGCCAGACCCGACATTTGACCTCAGGTCACCTATATAGCAGCACTTTATCAGGTCAGTTACCTGTTCCAGTTACCGGAACCAGGTCGCCCGCCCGACTGCTTCGTCGGGCAGCTCGGCGCAATCGGCTTCGCGAAGAAAGGAGTAAATTACATGAATAAAGTATGGAAACACAATGACAAACAGTATTGCATTTATGACAACATTCCAGTTGACCAAGTTTGGTTCCATTAACCTGTCATGAACTTGACCTGACTTGACCTCGGTGACCTAACATGACCTTGAAACTATATAGCATATCAATATACATCAAACAAGTCGCTAGTGTTGCCAAGAACACTTCCCTCTTGCGGATATACGGGAAGCGCATCAGCGCCGATTTCTGTGGTCTGGCGCTACGAATTTTTTTTACTTTAACGGCCCCTAACTCGAAAAAAAAAGTTGGCCGATTTCCATTTTTCTTGCTTTAAACGACGCGCCGGTCATTTCTAAGCAGGTACGAGTTAGGGGACGCAGAAAATCGACTCGTACTAAGTAAGTACGAGTCGATATACGCAGAAAATCTCGTATATCGACCGGTAAAATCTGCAGTTATGTACGAAAAACCGGATGGGTGGGCGGATTTCGCCCCCCCCCCCCTCCAGTGCGCATCTTAACCCATGCTGTGGGAAGTTATACATTGGTGTATCACATTGTCGATTTGAATGGCATAATAATCATGGCGCACGGTGCCTGCGGTCCTTTTCTGTGGGTGCGGCTGATGCCAAAGGAGTGGCCTCATTGGTTCGCGGGTCGCAAGCTTTCACACATGAGTCAGAACGAAGGGTTTAGAAGCTATGCATAATACCGTGCACTTGTTAAAGTTCATACAACTGTTGAAGCCTGGCAACATGCAGCACAGTGAGTTTTGATATGGAAATCCCGGGCGAGTCGTGCGGAGTTACAGGAGGAAGTCACGAGGTAAACTGTGTGTAGCGGATACAACGGCTCAATTAACTCGCAAGGCAGACAGCAATGAAGATGTGGGAGATCCTGCACCAATTCACCACGTGCACGTGCTTCCGATGGAGTGGCACTGAACAGCTGAGCTCCGAAAAGCCGCCCATCAGATATGAGGACGAGCGCACCCCCCCCCCCCCCCATATCGACCCTGCTCGGCACAAATGATCCACGACTCTCCTCGGTACGTTTTCTAGTCAACTCACGGCTGTGTCCAGTAGGCTGTCCCTTATTAACTCACTGTAGTGTCCGGTACGTTGCCCCTGGTTAATTCACGGTTGTGTCCGGTATGTTGTTCCTGATTAACTCACGGCTGCGTTGGGTACGTTGCCCATGATTAACTCACGGTGGTGTCCAGTACGTTGTCCCTGATTAACTCACGGTGGTGTCCGATACGTTGTCCCTGATTAACTCACGGTGGTGTCCGGTACGTTGTCCCTGATTAACTCAGTGGTGTCCGGTACGCTGTCCCTGATTAACTCACGGCTGTGTCCGATACGTTGTCCCTGATTAACTCAGTGGTGTCCGGTACGCTGTCCCTGATTAACTCATGGCTGTGTAGGGTCTACACTCTACAGTAGGTAGGTTCCACAGTTGACCCACAGCTGCGTAGAAAATACAGCCGACTCACGGCTGTGTCCGATACGTTGTCCCTGATTAACTCAGTGGTGTCCGGTACGCTGTCCCTGATTAACTCATGGCTGTGTAGGGTCTACACTCTACAGTAGGTAGGTTCCACAGTTGACCCACAGCTGCGTAGAAAATACAGCCGACTCACGGTTGTGTCGGGCAGTTGACTCGGGGTTTGTCGGGTCTACAGCTAACTCACAGTTGTATCGGGCAGCCGACTCACGGTTGTGTCGGGCAGTTGACTCACGGTTTGTCGGGTCTACAGTTGACTCACGGCTGTGTTGGGTCTACAGTTGACTCACGGCTGTGTCGGGTCTACAGCCGACTCACGATTGTGTCGGGCAGTTGACTCACGGCTGTGTTGGGTCTACAGTTGACTCACGGTTTGTCGGGTCTACAGTTGACTCACGGCTGTGTCGGGCAGTGAACTCACGGTTTGTCGGGTCTACAGTTGACTCACGGCTGTGTCGGGTCTACAGTTGACTCACGGCTGTGTCGGGTCTACAGTTGACTCACGGCTGTGTCGGGCCCACAGCTGACTAGCGGCTGTGTCGGGGCCGGCTGATGTCGGTGGTCGGTGAGGCGGCCGGTCGGTGTGTGGCGGTGGTCCGGCGGCTGACGGCCCGGCACCAGCCGCGCCGGAAATCGATACGGCTGCCGGGCGCAGCACGCTGTCCGGCCGGGCCGCGCCGCCGCCGCCGCCGCCGCGCTGCGTCGGTATCGATCCCCGGCGGCGCCGGCTGCCGCCATGGGAGCCGCCGCACCGCGCATACCGACCATACCGTACCGGTACGGCCGGCAATACCGGTACGGCGCTGGAGCTCGCCACAAGTGGTCACCACGGACGCCGCAGAATCGAAACATATCCGTCAGGTCTCAGCACCCGACCAGAAAACCAGATGTGGTGTTTAAGAAGAAAAGATGGGACTCTGGCTGTTTTTTTCGAGCTAACTTTAATTCATACATTTACAAAGATATAATTATTACGTCAATAAATTGTCGGTGCTTGGTAATACAAATATATATGCTACAATATATTATGATATATATATATATATATATATATATATATATATATATAAATATATCGATATATCGATATATCGGACAGGATTTATCGTGTATCTACGCACCACTAATATAGATGTTATTAAAAGTCGCCACCATTGTTGCCTTATGACGCCATTATGATAAGAAGCATGATTACTAGGAAGCTGGGATTATTTCGCCAGCTTGGGTCGTCCCGTATTCCGGCAGTGACAAATTGTGGTACCTTGCAGAGGGAGCAAATTAAAATAATTAAACTGAGAGAATGAGATAACCCGAAGCCAATCGTGGGTTCATAGGGACTTCTGCTTTACGGTTTTTTACTTAAGCGAGGCTTCTAAACATTTGCTAACGAAATGTTTATAAACAAGCATTTCGCCATGCAACTGAAATATGATGCACAAGTGACCATGTTGCTATGTTATACTGGGATTCGCCCGCCGTAAGTGACGGAGAGCATGGCCAGAAAATATATCGAGTCTTACAGCTTTCGTGTGCATGCATAGATGCCAGGTGGATGTTGGAGGATTAAACAGTATCGGTTACTCCAAGATTACTGAACTCCAGGAGAAAATTGCATTTCCCCCGATATCTTCAGCTTCAAAGACGGAATTCAGTGAAATAATATTGGTTAGTTTTAGCTCATTCCTTTTCCTCGATCAATGCCAATCTGAACGATTTTGGAACTTTTCAACTTTTTGTTCGACCAGGCACTTGACCGCTCTCCAGACCCCAAGGATTGTCTACCCCCAATATCGTCAGCTGTAGGTGTCTCTGTGCATGCAATATGCTCCACGCTGTTCATAGTATTGGTAGACCAACGCTACAATTCGTTGGAACCCTATGCCAAGTTGGTGAATATTGTTGCTATTTGTCAAGAGCGATATTTTCACCTTCTTGTGATGGTTTTTCTGGTACTGTAATGGGGCATTCCACGACAGATCGACCAGGGCCGGCACCATCATGTCTCAGATTTTGAACAAAATTTGTGTATAGGGTTATCTTATGCCCTGAATCCACCTGTGCAAATTGTACTTCGATCAGGTCAACGGTTCAGGAGTTATATCCTCGAACATTTCTGGAAGGTCACGCCACAAGGTTATGTTCGGTGGCCAATAACTAAGTTAATTATCAGTCAAATATAAAAATATCTGGACATTTTTGAAGTCGCAAAGATTCAAGGAATCTAATGCTAACAATATTTATAATCTGTGATGAATAATAAAAGAGTTATACCATGACCTCAGGTCACGTGACCTCCGATGACCTCGATGCCCGTGAAATTCTTGTTTTTTTATTAAAAGAATGAAAGGGTCATGTTTTGGCTTGTTATGTAGGTAATAAAAAATAGGCGCTTTTTATCCAAATCCCTATTTGGAGAGCGCAAACTTTGCCATATTTGAAGTCTTTCGAAGATTGAGCTACTAACTCGGCCGTCCCTCCGTCCAAAATCAAGATGCGGTTTGATAGCACGTATCAACGTGTTCTCTGGCATTGTGGATTTGTCTTCTAATGTACTTATTTACCTCCAATATCCAGTTATCTATATGAGATAAAAGTCGCCTAATTATGTCAGAAGTGGCTATTGGCCTCAACTGACCTGTGGTAGGCACCAGTAGCCTGTGCTTTGTCATATCGTTATTTCGCTGAGTAAATGCGTCTGAATTTCGTTCGCCGAGAACACTTCCTGACATCTGTTAATGCTTGTATTCTCACAGAAATCACGATCCGTAGGGATTCATCAGGGCAATGTATACATCATGGTTACACAATCATTGTTGTATGTTCAGAACAAACATGTATCCAACTGAGAAATAAAGAGGTCCATCACGTCACAACCATGCCCCGTCAGAAGTGCATCGAAGTACCGTTTGCATATTTGAGGGCATGGAAACGATCCAAAGTTTTTGTTACATGCCCAAAGACAAATCAACACAAATCTGCAAGTAGCTGCGGTAACAGACCATGTTTCATATGTGCACCAATTGTTTCTGTCTCGTGTCTAGCTTGTCTTTGTCCACCTATCGTGACACTTCCACGGCACGTCCCTCGCCGTTCGTCAATACATGTACCAAAACAGTCGTAACATCAGCAGGCGAGAACTTAGGACATTTGTGTGTTCTCTTAACGGCAAGAGCTTTCGTAAAGCGACCTGCGAGGCTCGCAGTGACCTGTGACGTGACGTCGCAACCTGTGACCTGTGACGTGACGACGTGACGTGACCAGTCGCAGTAACGCACCTCTTCCCTCGTGACAAAGCAGCTCTGAGACAGGCCTCACAATTTCTCGCAAACATCACCAGCTCTCGGAACTCCCCTTAGCTCTTAGGCATAGGCGTGGGAACAGAGGGGGGGGGGGGCAGAGGGGCCATGGCCCACCCACTTTTCAAAGTGTGTGGGGGGGGGGGCAACAATGGTAGCTGGCCCACCCACTTTTGAGACATTTAACCTTCCTAAAAAGCAGTATGCACACATTTGAATATGGGAAAAACTCCCTGCAATCCATAACTAAGTAAAATCTGCACATATCACATCGTAGCACTTCTTTTTTAAAGTCATGCACACTTGGACATGACCTTACAATAATGCAACTAATTCAGGAATTGATGTAATGCAACAGATGTATGGATATTCACACCTTATATTATGTTATGAAAAGACTATAAAGCAGATATGTGCTAGCCAGTACCAAAATACATTCATACTAGAGTTTCACTGTGGTTCTTTGACTGTTAGCATATTTAACATCGATGTCATTAATATTGCCTAAGTATAAAATTATAAAGGCTGAAGGCAGTAACGTAACACATTCAATGTAAGACATACAATTCGCAAGTGCAAGTTCCTTGCCTTGATATTTCATAGCGATATATCATACATGGCCTTGGCCGTAGCTGCCATAAACTTCAACATTTATATGTATTTTAATTATTAAAGCATACAAATTACTACCACGATACATCCATTACGTGACTGTAGTATGGAATAGAACGTAAAAATTTTCACATTTCAAAGGGTTTTCAGTTTGGCACAGCACACGGATATCCAACCTTTTGGTTGAGATGTCAGGGTATTATCGGTGCTGGCATCCAACATAGCAAAATAATTATTTGCATCATTTATTATGGCAGCATGGACACAATAATTATGCCTAGGGCTGGAGTCTCCCCTGAATGGAGCTCTAGGGCACTGGCAGCCAATGCCAAGGTAGGTAGGCTCTGCAATGAGTTAGGTTTGACCTTTGTTGACAAGTGGTCCAGGTTTTATGGCTCATGGGGCCTCTATCAGAGGGATGGCCTGCACTTCTCCGAGAAGGGAGTGCAAGTGTTAAGCAAAGTATATGAGCATGTCCTTCAGGGAAACTAGACAATGGGGTGGGGAGGGAAGAAGTGGCATTGCCATCTCAGGGATATGCCAATAGTGGCAGCCTAGGTAATAGAACCTCACAGTCAGCAAATAGGGATAGCAGTAGTTCAAGGGGGAAGAGTGGTAGCTCATCCAGAGATGAAAGAGCTACTCAACATGAAAAAGCCAAAGATGGTTATGGAACATTTGTTAAGTGTATGATGCTTAATGCTCAGAGTATTCGATCCAAATTTGACGAGTTCAAGTGTTATGTTGCTGAGGAGGAACCAGATTTGTTTGCATTACTGAGGCATGGGTCAGTGAGAGGTATTTTGGGGATAACTTGCAGAACTATGATATCCAGGGATACAATATGTTTTCATGCAATAGGGGTCCAGCAGTGAAAGGGGGTGGTGTAGTGCTCTATGTGAACAGCTTATTCAGTTATCAAAAAGTAGCAGATGGGGTAAAAAATGTGTCGGTGGAGTCCATTTGGCTTGATGTTGCTGTGGGAAAAGGCAACAGCAATAAACTGAGGATAGGAGCTTTGTACCGATCAGGAACCTTGCCAGATCCTCAGCAACTGGAGCTTGATAAGGTGATCTGCGAGGAATTCAGTAGAAACTTTCGGAGGACATGCCTTATTCTTGGTGACTTAAATCTAAAAGGATATGAAAATGTTGGTGTTGGCTCCTCATCATGTGAACTGTTTAGGAAATGCCTTGAAGAGGACCTGTTCTTACACCAGTTTGTAACGGAACCAACTAGGCAGGGCTCATTCTTGGACCTTGTCTTCTCAGATTTAAGTGATTTAGTTGAAGACTTGACTGTAGGAGAAACTCTGGGAAGAAGTGACCATAACATAGTGCGATTTAAGGTACAAATAGCAGGGACAATCAAGGATAATTTGGCAAAGATTCCAAATTTTAACAGGGCAGACTTTGACTGCATGAGAGCGGCTTTAAGTTCCATAGAATGGGAAGAAGAATTCTCCAATTGAAATGCCTGTGAAATGTGGGAAAAGTTCAAATCTTACTTGAGGGAAATTCAGATTAGACATGTCCCCCAAAAGCAAAGGCGCAAAAGAAGGGTAGGAAAGCCAGCATGGCTTACACCAGATGTGATGAAAACAATTATGGCTAAGAAAGATGCATTTAGATTATTTAAGGAAGCTTCAAATATCGTAAATCTAAGGTCGTATCAAAAAGCTAGAGACGCTGTGAAGCAGAACACCAGAGCAGCAAAGCGAGCAAAAGAATTGGATTTGGCTAGGAACTGTAATGGGGACAGTAAAAAGTTCTTTAGTTTCTACAAGCTAACTAAAATTTCAAGCACAATTGATCCACTGGAAGTAAATGGGACTATATTGAGTGAGGATGGTGAGATGGTTGAGGAGCTGAGCAAGCAGTTTAAATCAGTGTTTACATTGGAAGATGTGACTAATCTGCCAAACGTACACCACAGTTCAGTGACAGGTGATCAGATAAACGATGTTGATTTCTTTCATAGTGATGTTGTTTTCATTTATATCAGGAAAATAAAGCCAAACAAGGCAGCAGGACCTGATGGAATTTATACTAGGGTATTGTGGGAAGCTGATAAAGAACTGGCAATTCCACTTAGTATAATATTTTGTAGATAAGTTTCACAAAATGAAATTCCAACAGATTGGAAAAGGGCAAATGTAGTTCCTATTTTCAAGAAAGGAGAGAGGGAAAGTTGAAAACTATAGGCCAGTAAGACTCACAGCCCTAGTCTGCAAGGTACTCGAATCAATTATCAAGGATATAATAGTTAGTTTTCTGGAAGGAAACAGATTGATTCAAGATACTCAACATGGGTTTAGAAAAGGGCGATCGTGTCTCACAAATGTCTTGGACTTTTTGAATTTTGTTACAAAACAACTTGATCAGGGAAATCAGGTTGATGTAGCATATCTTGACCTTAGTAAGGCCTTTGACAAGGTACCCCATAAACGGTTAATGATGCAGTTTCAGGGCCATGTTGTGCATAGAGTTGTGGCTTTCAGATAGACAGCAGAGAGTGATGCTAAATGGTACAAAGTCATCATGGCAAAATGTTCTTAGTGGAGTCCCCCAGGGGTCAGTACTGGGGCCACTATTGTTCATTATATTTGTAAATAACATTGAAAGTGGCCTAAGCAGTAAGGTTTTTAAATTTGCGGATGATTTGAAGGTCTTTAGGGCAATAACAGGACACAATGAGCAGGTCTTGCTGCAGACAGACTTAGGACGAGCTTGTGAAGTGGTCCGAAAAAATGGCAAATGAAATTTAATTTTGGTAAGTGCAAAATCATGCATGTAGGTAGGCAGCATATGAAGACTCCATACTTGATGGGTGGCCAAGTACTATCTGTGACTCAGCAGGAGAAGGACTTAGGTGTTATTTTGAACACAAAATTGGGGGTATCAGAACAGACCAAAGAAGTCAGGAAGAAGGCACTAAGAATGCTTGGGGCAATAAATAGGAATGTATCATACAAAAGTGAGGAAGTCATCAGGAAGCTTTACTGTGCATATGTCAGGCCACATTTGGAATACTGTGTCCAAGCTTCGTCCCCTAGTTAGGAAAAAGATTGTTGGCTTTTAGAGAGAGTACAAAAGAGGGCAACACAAATCGTTAATGGTGTAAGCAACCTGGCATATGAGGAAAGATTGAAGAAATTGAATATGTTTTCACTTAGATATAGAAGGCTGAGAGGAGATCTCATCGAGGTCTTTAAATTTGTTCATGGTCAAGAACAGGGATATCTCAAGGAAATGTTTGAATTTAACAGAAATAATGCAATTAGAGGTCATCAATTCATAATTAAAGTTAATCACAGCAGGACAAGGTTAAGACAGTCTTTCTTCACCAACAGGGTAGTAGAACATTGGAACCAGCTGCCAGAAACCATTGTCAGTAGCAGCACACTGAACATCTTTAAAAACAGCATAGACACTCATAAGAAAAGAGGGCTTGCTTTTCGGTATTCCAGGGAGGGCTGATCGACGGATTTGGTGGGCAACTGGTTCAGTGTCCAGAGTGCAACCAAGAAGGGCACTTGTGGCTCATAGTTGCACTGATCTTTTATGTCTTTATCTCTTTAATAATGAAGTCCACACCCTATTATATCAACTTCAAGTGCGAAAACGCCTCTCAAAATTTTAGAATCCCCCGAGAGGATTAGGCGCACGTGATGCGACCTGACAAAGTCACATGAGGAGTGATGTGAAGAGTGATGTGACCAGTGACGAGTGATGCTTGGCATGTGGCCTGAGAAGGCACATGACGAGCATGATAACTGACCCGAGTGGATCTTCAGCTGGGTAACTGCGTAGTGGCATTGACAGCACGTTAAACATTTAATTCAAATTATGTCTTGCAACAGAAATGATTCAGTCAGATGGTGGACTCATGGTATATGTAATCATCTCTGCTTAGCAAAGACTTTGATCCCAGAACCTATTCAATGAAGACATTTGGATTAAAAGTACTAAAACACCTAATTACAACGGAGACTACTATCGAGGCTTTTCATTGTCCAGTGATGTGTACGTCCAGGCTGAGATATAAGAACCCCGAGGATAATGGGATGAATTTAGGCTAATTGCAGGGTGTATGTTTCTGAACACTACTTGTAGTGCAAGCAGTTTCTCATAAACCGGCGGCGATATTATAATGTAATCTTGTAACTGCTAAAATCGACAAGCGCATCCTATGCAACACAACATCGAAATCCGATAATAAATATAGGACTTGCGGGGTACCAAATCGACGGACCTGGTGGCGGACGTCGAGCGTTCAAGTGCCGGCGAGCGGTCGCAAAGGCTTCGTCGGTGCGGTGAGGCAGCCGATCACGACCTCATTTGACCTTAAAGGCCTAGGGTTATGAAATGTGTAGTTCACTACATCCGTAATCTACCCTCCAAATTGTGTGCTTATAGCTTCAGTAGTTTCCGAAATCTTAGGGACAGGGCCCGAATGCTCCCTCCTCCTGTGCGTGTTATGTAAGAGGCCCTCCGGGCTCGTGTTAATCGACACTGTACCCAACTACGTTTGTATGCTATATTTAGGCCACTTAATCTGTTACTAGGATAAATTTGCAATTGATGTGATGCTCAAGATAAAGATTTAAATACAGCCACACGTTTAGACCAGGTTATCACTTAAGGGGTATAAAATTGTCCAACTCAATTGAAAGCCCGACAAAAGAACGGCGAATTCAATTTTCGAACCGTTCCGTTCTATCAGTGTGCAAGAGCTCCCCGGCCACGTTGTTGGATGTCGAAGTATTAATATATTAGCAATATTAATATTTGTGGACAAGACACACAGAAACACACCCAGGTCGGGAATCATGGCTCCAGTCATGCCAACATGCATTACACACGCTGACACAGTGGAGAGCACTGCGTTGGGACATTCAATATAAAATGTGGAGTTGTTACATGCAACTTTTTAATCGATTTGTGGTCATATTTATGTGTTCTTTCTTTATGGTGAAAAGTGGCAATATTTAATCCTTACCAGTTGCAGTTGTCAGTTAAATCTACCTAACACACCGTCTTCAGGTCAGTTCCCCTCATATCAATACCTCCTGAAAAGAGGTTGAGTTAAAAATATCCTGAAAATCCAAGCAAGCAAGACCAAGTGGGTTTTAGCATTTGTATCACTTCGTTCGCTCGGAACGCTCGCTCACTCTGTCTGAACAGTCAGTGTAAACTCGTAAGGTGAACGCTGCTAGGGAAACGTCTGTGGTCGAACACGTGCTAAATATGACTATATCTGGCAATCTAAATCAAATCGGATCCTTTCTGACCTTCACATTCTTGTCATGAATAAATTCATGACTCGTCATGAAACTATGGAAGTGTGATGGCTGTCCCAAATTCCCTGATGAAGAAAGTAACACAACGCATCTGCCTTTAATAATCTGAGGACACATAACGCGCAACTCAGAAGTATTTAGGAACGACACCGTCATTTGCTATCTGCCGCGGCTTTCCAGATATAAATACCTGCCGGGGACGGTCCGGCGACTATCTCGCTTATACAGGCGCCATTCCGGACAGCTGTGCCTCGAGAATGCAGTCACCCTCCTTGGCCATTCGGTCATTGCTCTTCGTAATATGCGAGCCATTACTGGCTACATATGCTCCTCTCCCGACACGATATGCATCCTTCTGTACAGTTGGGTGTTTTGGAAATGTAAACGCCCTCCTGGGCCAGCAGGTGCTCTCATCCCAGTCAGACGCATTTTTAGCCCGGTGATGCCTGCGGGCCCCGTCTCAGATAGCTATCATCCTACCCTAGTGCAAATTTAGGCACCCTCCTGGGGAAATATAGCGCCCCTCTCGGCAGTATTAGTACAGGTGCCCTTCTGGCAGCCCCTCTTTAGAATGCATGGGTAGTCCTAGACTAGACCAGGCGATGTCCCCTCCTGAGCATGTAGGCATACTATTCGCAACATGGTGCAATAACTAGCCAAGCATGGCGAAAATAGTGATGGCTGGGAGTGACAAGCACCTCTCCCAACCCAGTGAACGTGGTAATCGAGTCGCGAGTTCGTGTCGCTTTAAGCACATTCTTGTCGCAGAAAAGGTCCGAATGACAACGATAACGCAAAAAGAGCATGCCGTCTGTCATACTTGACAACTTGGTCAGATCATTGCCTCACTAGGTCAGATTGAGAAAACGGCGGTCTATTCATCATTCACGAATAAAACAATTATCTTCAAATTATGGCTTCAAGGGCCCCTAAAACATGGTAGTAAAATTGAGAAAAAAACGTTCAAGAATTGCCGGGCAGAAGCCAGGACAAGTCAAGAGATTTAAATGCAGCGAGGAATTAGTCTGGTGGGCCGCGCACCATTTCCCCGAGGAATTAGTCTGGTGGGCCGCGCACCATTTCCCCGAGGAATTAGTCTGGTGGGCCGCGCACCATTTCCCCGAGGAATTAGTCTGGTGGGCCGCGCACCATTTCCCCGAGGAATTAGTCTGGTGGGCCGCGCACCATTTCCCCGAGGAATTAGTCTGGTGGGCCGCGCACCATTTCCCCGAGGAATTAGTCTGGTGGGCCGCGCACCATTTCCCCGAGGAATTAGTCTGGTGGGCCGCGCACCATTTCCCCGAGGAATTAGTCTGGTGGGCCGCGCACCATTTCCCCGAGGAATTAGTCTGGTGGGCCGCGCACCATTTCCCCGAGGAATTAGTCTGGTGGGCCGCGCACCATTTCCCCGAGGAACGCCACCAATTGGGAAAATAAATAGAGTGAACTGAGACGTCACCAAGAGGTTCAAACTTTCCACCAAGGTAATTGACTCAAACACGAGGAAGAGAAGAGACTGCAGTCAACCGTTTTTGGGGAAGGGCGTTCTGGGAGAGCCTACCCTTAGTGGCCTCCCTTGGATTGCAAGGCATGTTTTAACCCGCGCACGTCCGGGGGGGGGGGCAGATATCTGCCCCCCCTGCGGTTTTTCCTACTTTGCCGCCATACTAATCGGGTTAGCAAAGCCAAACCTCGCATGGCTGCTCATTGGTCTTTTCCGCATGTCCTCAGAAATGTTTGACCCTGGGTCATCTCAAGTCAGGTCACCAGGTCAGGCGAAGTGACCTAACGTCCCTCCGAGTTCTAGGTGGCATCACTCCCACAATAATTGGGCGATAGATTTCAAACTTATATCACGTCATGGCCTTATCAGGGTCTATAATATGTATATCACGGTTTTTTCGTAGCGTTGACCTGAGGTCAGGTCGTGGCCATGGCTTACCCATTATAGGCCTATGGAAAAATATACAAATGTTTCCTGGTTACATATTTGCTCTCGGAATGACCTCCAACCGTTATGGCGTGTAGTTGGAAGCTATTCGCAATATTATCGCTGAATTTTTGCTCAGTGGCCCCACCAAGGTCAGCTGAGGTCACCTGAAATCACTAGCACATTTATGCGCATTATATCGCAATGCATTGAGCTAGAAGGCTGAAATTACCGGCATTGTGCTTGTATCGCCAAGACGTTTCGATTGATATATTACATGACCTCCCTACTCTACCCCATGACCTTGACCTGAGGTCATTGTTTCGGTGACCCATCTGTTGACCTGACCTTAAATTACACAGCGTATGTCGATAGCACATTTCAAGGGCTGTCGAATAGCATTCGCAGTTTGTTTCTATCTGTTACAGGTCCTGAGATATGTGCCAATATCTGAGGGTCCCACCCGATCTGGTCGAATTTGACATATGATGACCCAGTGACCTAAATATTGACCAGAGCGAGAACATAACCGAAATACTTTCGATAGAGCTTGTCACCAGCTATCTAAAGCCGTTTTCCGTTTGTCGCTAGCTAGCATAGTTCTCGAGATCTTAGGGGGGCAGACATCTGCCCCCCAAGACCATTTCACCGGGGAGACGACAAAATATTCCGGAAAAGAAGAACTTGATCGGGATGTGCGAATGTATCACTAAAATTTACATTTTCAGATGAATGGGGAATTGTCCTCCCTAGTTAAAATAAGCCTCGCTGGATCCGCCACTGAGGCCAAGTGGTTCGGATGAAGAAGTGGCCATAACTTCAGCTTCGAATATAGCGAACAAGATCACGTTCAATGAATATCTAATAATGATGCCGAGCAGAGCATGCTGTGCACCCCTACAATAATTTTCTTTGAATCATTGGAGGCACTAAATAAATGACCAACAAAATTGATAAGCTCATGTTCTAACTGTACCTACATAACTACATGTCTGGATGTAGCGCTTGACTTTGATAATGTATTGTCTTAAGAAACAGAGTATTTAGGGAGAGCAAACAGTTTTAGTGAGTGTAGGCCAGATGGTGCAACGCCTTCCGTTGCTCGCGCAAGGAAGGGCGCAGCGCTCCAGCGCACCATACGTTCCGCCACCCGTCTCGTATACCTCTTACGTTTTCCTGGCTCTCTGTCTCTCCCCCCTCTCTCTCTCTCACAGTCTTACCCATTCTCGAAGAAAGTGAGAGTGAAAGTAAGAGTGAGAAACCCAAGACTCCCAATTCAAATGGACATACTCACTTGGATATTGGCCGAGGATATTCCAGTCACATAATGCAACAGATCAGAAAATACAGCTCATGATTGAGTCATTAGCAGTTTCACTGTGAGCATCAAACGTTACATCAGCGTTAAAAAAACGAATATTATGTCGCAGCTTCTGCGCAACGTACCCGACTCCGGGCAATACAGCGTCAACGTACCTGATTCCGGGCGATATAACGTCAACTGTCCGCCTCCGGCCAATATAGCGTCAACGTACCCGATTCCGGCCAATATAGCGTCAACGCACCCGATTCCGGGCAATATAACGTAACCGTCCGTCTGCGGGAAATATAGCGTCAACTGACCGTCTCCGGAAAAAATCGCGTCAACTGTCCGTCTCCAGGGAATATAGTGCCCACGTACCCGACTCCGGGCAATATAGCGTCGACGTATCCGACCTCGAGCAATATAGTGCCAACGTAACCGACTCCGGACAATATGGCGTCAACGTACCCGACTCCGGGCAATATAACGCTAACGTAACCGACTCCGGACAATATAGCGTTAACGTACCCGACTCCGGGCAATATAGCGTCAACGTACCCGACTCCGGGAAATATAGCGTTAACGACCCGACTCCGGGCAATATAGCGTCAACGTACCTGACTCCGGGCAATATAGCGTTAACGTACCCGACTCCGGGCAATATAGCGTTAACGTACCCGACTCCGGGCAATATAGCGTTAACGTACCCGACTCCGGGTAATATAGGGTCAACATTTCTCGACTTCGGGCAATATAGAGTCAACGTACCTGACTCCGGGCAATATAGCGTCAACGTACCTGACTCCGGGCAATATAGCGTCAACGTACCTGACTCCGGGCAATATAGCGTCAGCGTACCTGACTCCGGGCAATATGGCATCAACTGTCCGTTTCAGGAACGCGCACAAACACGGTGCCGCTGGCAGCACCATCCGTGGTGTCTCAGGAGAAATTGACACTGCCCGAACCTACCCACCGGCGAAAGTGCCACAGTCTGAAATGTCTAGGTTATGGCTCACGCTACGTCACATTACCGGCATCACAAGACCGTGCACAGCGAACCAGTTTTCATTCGGCTAGCAGAAAAAATGAACCCGAGCGGCCTGGCCGGGCCAAATAGCAATAATGCCACCCAGAAACACGTAATGAGCACAGACGGGCAACACTACCCTTCGAGTTGTATATTTTAATTTGCGAGGTCTCGGCCCGTGTACTTCCCCCTACGTCCTTGCATGTGGAACGATGCCTTCGATTTTTGACACTTCAATCCCGTGAGGCTCTTCCACGGTGCTAGCGCAGTATCTGCAATGTCCAATATGAATGGTGTGCGTGGGGTTTTCCTATTGATTTCTCCGTGAAGGGATACAATGAAATAAAATTGGAATTTATCCGGACCCGAATTCAATCACACACTATACCATGATGCATATTACTTTACTTCAACGTGCTAATTTATGCGATTATTGTATTGTGTCACTAAGCGCCGTGAAGCTAACTCAAAACACGAAGCAAAATGTCAACACTTCCTGATCCGAGGAGAGGAAGCTTGCTAGAACCTGTTGGTGAGTTGCAACGCAAAGTGTCTTATTAGCTGCAGTGTGCTTGATATGTGGCAAGGTAAACTAAATGGACCACAGTTTTAAAGACTTCAAAATCTGAACGGGTTCACCCTTCCATACGTCGCGCGTGATTCGCCGCGCGAGGATCACTGGTGGAAATAGTGTCACGTAGTTCAAATGAAGTCAACGATAAGCTTCTAGTGCGGACGTCGCAACGGGCTTTGGATGAGGGAGGAGCGATATTTTTTTCGTCGATTGCTCCTATGCAACTCTGTAGGCATAATGCAAATTTTCACGAAGTTTGGGGGACATGACTGCCAAACTGCTTAATGTGATTGTCAAGCATGCGTTCCCAAGCTGTGACCAGGCATATTTAGCATTGTCACACTCGTGTCCAATGCCTAGGTTCTACAGTTGTGCTCAACTCCTGGGGATCATTTAAAAGAATACAAACCTGAAATGCGTGTGCGTTTTTCACCAGTCTCTCTGTTCTAGAGCCATGGGGACAGCACTATAGCCCTCGTGCAGGGCTTCCCATTCGACCTTTCCTTGCGACTACCGCCTCAAGATCTTGTCGATAGTCCGCTGCAGCCAGTCATCAATGATGACAAAATTGTCAAGCTGCCACAAACATTTCCAAGTAGCGGGCGTCAAAAGTCGAGGTGCTGTCTGGATGGGTGGTCTCCTATACGCTGCCAGCTGGCGGCGCCGACCTTGAAGAAAGTGCAATGATTCATGGATTACAAGATGCCATCAGATATCCTGATCTCTGTCACGGACGCTTCGGGAAATTATCAAATCCCGCCACCCACATACGTGGCCAAGTGTTTACGAATATTTCAATTTTGGCTCAACGTGGCAGAAGACAGTGCTTACTTTCCTCGATTCTTCTTCAGCCATCAGGTCCGAAAATGGTCCCAGTAATCTAAGACAACTTCGAGCTAGCATTCTTTCCATGGCCCATCTGCGAAACAGTAAACACCAACTGGGCGCAGCTTGGAAATTGCTGCACTGAGAGTCTGAGAAGTGAGGGAGGTACCTTCGTGAGCCGCATCTTACCTGTCTGCCACCTGAGGTCGTTTGCGCCCCCGCCGCCTGGTGCGCCACCGTCGCTTCTTGAGCTGCGGACCCAGCACCGCGTGCACGGTCTGCCGCAGCGCCACCACCAGAGCACGCTCCGTCGCCGTGCTCAGCGCCACGCAGCGGCAGTCACTCAGCCTCAGGTGCAGCCGGTCTCCGCTGGATGGCGCCACGAGGCGGTCGCAGCTAGTCGCCGTGCAGATCTCATGCACGCTGTCGCCGTTTGCGCTTGGAGGAAATGGGGCATCTACACAGCCGATACAGGACGGCAATTCGCGGCACGAACGCGCACTGGCCACGTCACTGACTACGCTACGCATGGAAGACAACTGGAAGACTTGGTTGCCACGAGGCATCGCCACTGATCACATTTCGTTACACAATATGGAAGACGATCACCCCAACACCGAATGGCGTTCTGACACTACATGTCTACGCGTTAATGATACGGCTACCGGGACGGCACGCACCAGAAATGCAATGGCACCTCAAATACCAGCATTCCAGTGAAGCGATAAGTTCGATACAGTGGAAATAACCCATCTGCTGTCAGTCAGTCTGCTGGCTCGAAGGCTGCACTAGCGATGGCATTACCATTACCACATGACACACCCCACCATCTATCGTCGCCTTTCCTTGCGTGCCACCATTTATTGCTGATCAGTAACTAGGCCCACGTCACGTCACGTGATAACAGAATTAACGCCCGATCATCGCACGGTCGCGCTCGACTCGCCTGGGTCTGCACATTCGCTCCGCCTACGCTACGGTTTGCGGTCCCTTCGGTCACTCATAGTCCGCCTGATGCTCACGATCCCATCGGTCCACCTGACAGCTCACGATCCACCTGGTCCTGATGGTCCCATCGGTCACCCACGGTCAATCCGATAGTTCATGATTCCATTGATAACCGACGATCCCATGGGCACTTGACGGGTCAATTTGGCAATTGTCACGGACGAACCAATTGGTAACTCACGGTAAGTTGTTCATTCACGGTGTCGTTGGTGACACTCGCAATCCGGCTGACAACTGACGATACACCTGGTCACTCGGTGCCACCCGTCAGTAACGGTCACCGTCCGACACACCTGGTCCGGCCGGCGCCATCGCTCAGCAGCCGCCGGCGTCACCGGACGCCCGCACGTCCGCCCAGCGTCGGCGGCGAGTGGCGCATGGCGCGCGCTGCTGGTGCCGCGGCCACCGCTGACGCAGTCGGCCTCCGGTCGGCCGGCTGCTCTGCCGGCCGGCGCCTATCGATCTGCCCGGCGGCTGCAGGGGCGAGGCGGTGGAGCATCACGGCTGAGAGGAGCCGACGGACACCGGCTGAGAGATGCCGACGGACCCCGGCTGAGAGATGCCGACGGGCCCTGGCTGACAGGAGCCGGCGGACCCTGGTTGAGAGGAGCTGGCTGACATATTCTGGTTGAGAGGAGCGGACAGACCCTGGCTGAGAAGAGCCGACCGATCCTGGCTGAGAGGAGACAACGGATCCTGGCTGAGAGGAGACGACGGATTCTGGTGACGGATTCTGGCTGAGAGGAGCCGACAGACCCAGGCTGAGAAGAGCCGACGGATCCTGGCTGAGAGGAGCTGACGGATCCTGGCCGAGAGGAGCCGACGGACCCTGGTTGAGAAGAGCCGACGGATACTGACTGCGAATAGAAGAGCAGACGGATACTGACTTGGAATAGAAAGGCCGACGGATCCTGGTTGAGAAGAGCCGACGAATCCTGACCGAGAGGATCTGATGGATTCTGCCTGAGAAGGGCCGACGGACTCTGGCTGAGAGGAGACGACGGATCCTGGCTGGGAAAGGAAGAGTCGTAGAACCCTCACTGACATGATTGGGGAAACATTCCTGAAGTGAAGATCTTGCCAGTAGCACGCAACCTCCGCTCGAATGAGATTACCCAAATGGAGAAGTCTCCGCCCAGGTTCTGGTGCTTCTCCCTGGTGTATTGGTGGGTGTGTGGGCGTGTCTGCGTGTAGTGTGAATTTCTGGGCGCGACAGCTGCCCTGGCTATATTGCGCCCATAACTAATAAGTTAGAAATATTTCAGAAGTGGAAACGAAATGTGCACATAAGTGATGGCAGGGAGTGCGAGTGAAATACCGAACAAAACAGGAAAATATTAATAAATTGAGATGTGTGATACATGGCAGACTCAGTCAGTCTAATGTCTAAAAATAAAAAAAATATTGTCTGAAGTCTAAGAGTCTAAAAATCAGTATAATCCCTGACAATTGTTAAAAGGTGCATTGAAGGCATGATTCACAGTGCTACACCGGCGGGGGGTGGAGGTGGGGGAGCTGGCCCAGCCTATGCCCACCCTACGAACCGCCGATGAGACATATACGACATGCACTTTAATGGAGTTGAGGAATCTTAACACTCGCACGTCCGGCGGTCCGCGCCAACTTCGCATGTCCGGGGGGGGGCAGATGTCTGCCCCCCTAAGATCTCGAGAACTATGCTAGGTAGCGACAAACAGAAAACGGCTTTGGATAGCTGGTGACAAGCTCTATCGAAAGTATTTCGGTAATTTTCTCGCTCAGGTCAATATTTAGGTCACTGGGTCATCATATGTCAAATTCGGCCAGATCGGGTGGGACCCTCAGATATTGGCACATATCTCAGGACCTGTAACAGATAGAAACAAACTGCAAATGCTATTCGACAGCCCTTGAAATGTGCTATCGACATACGCTGTGTAATTTAAGGTCAGGTCAACAGATGGGTCACCGAAACAATGACCTCAGGTCAAGGTCATGGAGTAGAGTAGGGAGGTCATGTAATATATCAATCGACACGTCTTGGCGATACAAGCACAATGACGGTAATTTCAGCCTTCTAGCTCAATGCATGGCGATATAATGCGCAGAAATGTGCTAGTGATTTCAGGTGACCTCAGCTGACCTTGGTGGGGCCACTGAGCAAAAATGTCAGCGATAGCATTGCGAATAGCTTCCAACTACACGCCATAACGGTTGGAGGTCATTCCGAGAGCAAATATGTAACCAGGAAACATTTGTATATTTTTCCATAGGCCTATAATGGGTAAGCCATGGCCACGACCTGACCTCAGGTCAACGCTACGAAAAAAACCGTGATATACATATTATAGACCCTGATAAGATCATGACGTGATATAAGTTTGAAATCAATCGCCCAATTATTGTGGGAGTGATGCCACCTAGAACTCGGAGGGACGTTAGGTCACTTCGCCTGACCTGGTGACCTGACTTGAGATGACCCAGGGTCAAACATTTCTGAGGATATGCGGAAAAGACCAATGAGCAGCCATGCGAGGTTTGGCCTTGCTAACCCGATTAGTATGGCGGCAAAGTAGGAAAAACCGCAGGGGGGGCAGATATCTGCCCCCCCCGGACGTGCGCTGGTTAAAGCATCTGTGATATCCAATTTGAGGTTCTCAACTTATATATCGGCAATACTAGACGATAAAAATAGCTCGTGCATGGACATAACTTGACACCGCAAAGTACGAGGAAGAGGTGGTCTCACTTCGGTCGTAGTGCGTCAGATAGCTGGCTAAGCTGCCCACTCAGATGACCTGATTTGTGGCAGTCGTGGCAGTTTTGTTCACCTATAGCCATAGATCCCTTCCGGTGAAATTAACCACCGCTGCTGAGACGCATGTTCGGATGATAACGTGCATTGTTTTCATGCAATGTCCAGAGACGTTTAACAAAGTCTTAAGTGGTTCCATCACAATCTCAATGGCAGCGGTGCTCATGCGAGAGGCCACCACAGCCGGGATGCCGCGGCTGAGAGGTCCGACACAGGGACATTGGCTGCTCAGCGTGACCAATGGCGGCGGTGCTCATGCGAGAGGCCACCACAGCCGGGATACCACGACTGAGAGGTCCGACACAGGGACATCGGCTGCTCAGCGTGACCAATGGCGGCGGACCCATGCGAGAGGCCACCACAGCCGGGATGCCACGACTGAGAGGTCCGACACAGGGACATCGGCTGCTCAGCGTGACCAATGGCGGCGGACCCATGCGAGAGGCCACCACAGCCGGGATGCCACGACTGAGAGGTCCGACACGGACATCGGCTGCTCAGCGTGACCAATGGCGGCGGACCCATGCGAGAGGCCACCACAGCCGGGATGCCGCGGCTGAGAGGTCCGACACAGGGACATTGGCTGCTCAGCGTGAACAAGGGGCATTTCTTTTGTTATAGGTGGATTCTAAACACTCAATTAATGAGCTACTTAAAAATAGCAGTTTTTGAGCTAGATTCAATTTCTTTGAGCCGCATCTTGGGCCGGCGCAACACTAACAATATCGTTCATAGCATTGAAAAATAACAGCCCATCTTCAGATCTCTCCAAGGTTCCAACCACATGCAGAACAACAAATATGTCACACATTATCAACTGTATTTCGCTGAGCCCTAGATCGCAATCCTCCAAAAACAATGAGACACTTGCGACTTTACCGAACCAACAATAACCGTCAACATGCCACCACTAGATCGGTGCACCCCCTCCCCCCACTCGCGTCACAGATCGTACACTGGACCGTCACAGATGGACACAGGCAGGAGCGTCGCGCAGCGTCAGCGGGACATTGCCCCGTAAACATACCACCACGAGGGTGATGCTCCCCCCCCCACACTCGCGTCACAGATCGTACACTGGACCGTCACAGATGGACACAGGCAGGAGCGTCGCGCAGCGGCCGGGTCCGTGACGCCCCGGGCCGACCACTCAGAGCAGCACCAGCCTCAGGCCAATACGGCAACACACATGACCTCCTCCGACCCCGGGCCGTGTCGAGTCAGCGTCCGCAAAACAGACGGCCATGTTATCCAGTGTTGAGTGCGCATCGCATACAGCCGCCACACACTCACTATCACGTGTGTTGCACTGCAGCACACGCCCGACAACGTCCGAAGCCCCGGGACGCACCAGCACACACACACAGATCACACAGCACCTTCGACTGTGGCCGACAGCGTCGTGTGTCGCAGGCTATCGCCCACGCATCGACAAAATCAGCCATTTTACATACATCCAGCGGATTGGACTAGTACATAGGACAGGATAGGAAAGCATGGGATAGGAGGATAGGACAGCACAGGATATGGGAACTATACATGATAAAAACATGCTGGGATTCTTCGGTTAATTTTTGCGCAACTTAGTAAAATATCTAGATACACCACGAACTCCGTGGAACATTTTTGACAAAATACACCCGCAGCCTCGTGCCTCGATAGCCACTGTCGCCCCGCCCAGTTACTGAAGTGGTGCCTTAGCCACGCCCACCAGCGCCGGTCGGATGGTACGCTCGTGCAGCGTGTAGCCGTTCTTGGTGACAAGACACACGTGACCTGGCTCGTGGCCTTCTACCGCCTGCTCAAACAGCGCTTCGTGTAGGTTAGGGTCAAACTTGGCGCCCAGCGCGTTGATTTGGCGTACGCCATGGCGACGGAACACCTACGGCAAATAGCACGTGTAAGGGTGAAGCTTAGATCGCGGCAACCTTCCGTTAATATCGAGCAACACCTGCGGCAAATAGCACGTGTAAGGGTGAAGCTTAGATCGCGGCAACCTTCCGTTAATATCGAGCAACACCAGTGCGACCATGGCGACGGAACACCTGCGGCAAATAGCACGTGTAAGGGTGAAGCTTAGATCGCGGCAACCTTCCGTTAATATCGAGCAACACCAGTGCCAACGATTATGCACTCCGGCTTCTATTCCAACATAATTGAATTGAAGAGCCCATGCACAACAAAACTAAAATTGGCCCCTACTGAAACGGAATGAAGTGGTGTCACACAACTGCCTCTCATATATAATCTTTGTCCTCAATGAGGCATGTGAAAGTACACCGGAAAAACTTATCCTAATGATGTTGAAGCCAGTTATAATCGTACGTATATGATGCCAAATTCGGAGATCGGCTACTTTGCAAGAACTGGAATCAATGTGAAAATCCTCAATATATTCCATGACCATTCCTCACCCAAGGGCACCTGTGTAGAACAACTGACCTCGTCCATCAGGCGACTTTGTCGCAAGCGCGCCGTAGATATCAATACATTTATCTAAGTGGGCGAGGCCGTAGTGGTAAATCCCTGAGTTGTACGGCAAGAGCAGTGACTTGTACGGCAAGACTAGTGACTGAGGAAACAAGGAGCTCATCTATCTTGATTGATAACTAGTACGAGGTAAAGAGAAATAGTACGATATTTCACATTTCTAAAAATGTAGATTTTAAACTTAATTCTTAACATATGACACTGGGAATCCCATGTTACTGGCAGGCTTATTCAATGACTGTACATAATACAGTGCGGGTGCCACACCAGGCTCACCGTGAATAGCTGCGCCTCGGTCATCCTGAGACCCTCGAACAGACTCTTGAGGTGGGGGTTGTTGTCGGTGATCTCCTCCGGCGGCACGCTCTCAGTCGCCTTGCCCAGGATGTCCGCCACCTATCGGCCAACGGGCATAACGGCTCCGAACGCAGCAAAATAGCTCCCCAGTGTGTTCTGAATACAGCCATATCTCCACCAAAGCCTCCATCTTTAGCAACTTAACTTCATACTGCCAGTTTAGCACATCCCAAACGTGGGCAATGTACATGAAGCTAAGCATCTATGCAACTTCCCATTTTTTTTCAACAAATTCACCTGGATAATATCTCCATCTTTAGTGAATTGATGATGCTACAACTAGCCAAAAATCATGTAACCCATGAATTGATGGAGTAAAATGTGTGTGTGTGTGTGTGTGTGTATACATACATACATATATATACATATATATATATATATATATATATATATATATATATATATATATATATATATATATATCAGTACATAAGGGATTTTAAAAATGTTCCTTAGCATTTCCTAAATTCCCTCTGTATATCCGTTTCATGATATTACAGGTTATAACGAAATTGACCAAATATGGATATTTCTGGCCGATTTACTCCTATTTGCAAAACCGTGATTTAAACCAGGATTATTAATATATACACAGCTTTCGGTCCAATTAAGCAGAGTAAGCACACAGACGTTTGGTGTAGGTTCTTCAGAGCACAGGTGTTACAATGGTTGCAATGATTTGCTGCCGACCAGACCTACAACCATGATAAAAGATCAAGGTCGTACCCTTGATAGCGAGGCTATTGACAGCTATTTAACATCATTTTTATAATATTGTATTGCACTGTGTTTTTATGGAGATGAATATGCTGGTTGTGGTGGACCTTTCCTTCTTCTGAATAGGTATATTTTTGGTTAATTACGAACATATGCACAGGAAAGTATGACTTTAACGGAACGTTAAACTTCCATTCAAATAACGAACTGACAGCAGGGAAACAGAAAATATAGTGTTGACGTCATCATAGCAGTTGGCGTACCATAGCAGATGGACAGCGACGCTTCGAAAATCATGCAGCACTCGGTTCTGGAGTTGCCCGAAGAAACGACAAGACACCTTACACGTCCCCGCGTCAATGGCGGTGTACATGCAGATTATGCAAGCGAGGCCAGTCCCGCGTACGCTGGTCGGCGTACGGTAATTTTGTGCCACGGTAAAACTCGCCCTCGCTGCCACTTCCTGCGGGGGAACACCGCCGTGGCAGGCGTCTAGGATCAGTCAAATATCTCATCTCGTAGCCGGCCGTCAGGTGGCCACACTGTTACCAAATTCGTTTTCAGTTTGGCGTCGGATGTGAGTCGGAGCGAGAAATTGATTACGGTCATGAAAGAGTTACACAAAAACCATCGAATTACATATATGCACCTGGAAGACAACTAAGCGAGATCATTACAGGTATGTCTGACCTCCACCAGCATGAAAAATAACTGCAATTGAAGGGCTCACTCATGCTAGCTGCATTATATACATCATAGATATCTAGATATCATGGAAAGTGGTAAGTTCGTTGGCTATTTGGGCTCAGGGGCACATCGACGAAATTGGCAAGTGAAAGATGACAATACAAATGTACTGGAATATGATAATAATATTTGTCCTTTTACATGTCACTTCCCACCCAAATTTTTAAGTTGAACACACTGCAACATCACATGCCTTTTGGTTCGTATTTAGCCTTAAGGTGCCATTAACCCCAACCATTAATGTTAGCCCAAATCCACGCACACCTGTAGCAACTGGCTAAAACTGCGTACTGACGTCCAAGAGATCCTTGCAGAACGACTGAATACCGAATAACTTCCCATCTTGCACTTGCTTCTCCAACCGATTCCGAACGTTCTCCCGCTCTGCCAGCGATCGCTTGTATTTGTCCTGGAATAAATTGCAGCACTCAAACATGGTAGCTGAAAAAAATGGCATTTACTTTTACACTACTATCAGCTTAAGTAGGCATTAGAAGGCGATAGCGAACGAGGGCAGGAGCAAGCCGTAGAACACCTGTGCTGCAGACACAGCATCTGGAATTATACCATTATCGGCAGAAAACTTGTGTACTGAGCTTAACTGTCCTTTTCTAATAACCCATGGAACACAGGGTTAGTGAGTTAGTGAGGGTTAGTAATTCACAGGGTTAGAGTGGCGCGGCATGCTGCACGACCGTGAAAAGAGTCGCCATAAACTACTTGGTCAAAGACTTGACCTCCTCAGCAGAAAATTTGTGATGGAATCTAGTAAATATAACGTCAGAATCCAGAATCCTAATGGTGCGTGAAGAAAGCATGACTTAGTGTGACAAAATATTTCAAAAGCATGATGCCGACTGGGTTGGGTCGCTTATGTAAGCTTCTTTGCATGCACGTGAGAATAGACTAGCTTTGGCTTCCCTCTCGCTCGAAAACACAAGTCGATAATGTCAAACACAGTCCAAAACAAACAAGGTAACACAGATGTCATTATCCTGAAGCTACATGCCAGCAAATTAGATAATTGCACTCGCCTCCAGAGCAGGCGGGATATGAACATGACTCACGTCCAAATCCTCCACATGTGACCTGAGTTGCTCTATCTGTTTCTGCATCTCCTCGACGGCCGGGGTCGGGGTGGCCGGGGTAGAGGTGGCCGGGCCTGCCGGCGGCGGGCTGTCGCCGGACTGACTCGCAGACTGTGGAGCGACAGTGCAGAGCGTCGACCTGCAACAGTCAGTGTCACGGTCACAGTTCTGCGTGGTCTGACTCCTCACGGCAGAACAGAAGCACCGCGCCACAGACAGCTGACTGGAACGGTCGGTGGTACAGTAACGGCTCAGTGCGACCCGACTCCTGGCGGCGAGATTGTGATGGACAGGAGGGTGGTCCTGTGCTTCAGAAGTCAGACCTACAACATTTGGATTTCCAAAGTGAATTCAAATGCATGCACTTGGGCACAATGGCTCTTCTTTTGTCACTGCAATGTTATGCATGCAAGCATAGCATGCATCATAATGATCAGCGTCACAGCCACACTTCATGTGTTTTCTGACCAGTTGGATTATATTCTAGAATCCTGAATTTGGATGACAATTCCTGGCCCATCCAATTCGAGGAGGATAACCTTACTTTTCTTTGTGATGATCTAAAACTCTCTCCTGTATGCAGCTATAAATTATTCGAGGAATAAGACGGGTGAGATTCGAACCCACAATCTTTCGATTGTGAGACGAGCATCTTACCCCTAGACCACTCGTGATCAATCCGAAGTCTTCATATCTAATTTCTAACAGTATATCGTTGACAAGTGGCATGCCTTGCACCACTGAGGATCGTGATACACGAACCTCTCTTAACAACAGGTACAGATAAGAGGATTAACTATGATGTGGTCTGTTGTACAATATTAGTTGATAAGCATAGGTATGTTGCATCGTTATTGTTGAACTAGATGTCCTTAGATTAGGTATATCAAAACAAACAAAAAAGGGTATACATGTGAGTATGCTGTTGGATCGAAATTGTGCTGGAAAAACGAATCAGTCATGTTAAGCAATGTCACTGCCATGACAAATTTTGACATCCTGCTGTACTTGTTTTGACATCTCACACCAAATGAAAAGCCATTATTTTAACTCTGCCTGTACCATCCAGCTACATTTTTACATTTTATCAAAATACAATAAATCTGAGCTTGTCAATCAGCTACCAGTCATTCAATCTTCCAGCAAGAAAAAGGAGAGGATAATTTTTGGAATTGATAATGTTCTGGACACAAATTCTGGACCAGCCTGATTTTCCAATTCATCTGCCATCTTGCAGGACTGTGTTGGACAGGGTGGTTCAGTGCAATTTGACAGCTCATGCCGAGCACACGTTGTACAAGCCTGTAGCCCTACATTGGCTAAGATTGGTTTGGAACAGTCAGCTATAGGTCAGTGCAGGATTGGAGAATGAAGTTCTTACTGAATTTGGAGCATGCTCCAATGATAATGCACCTATTTTTGTTGATGCTAACAGCAATTTAGCACCTTATCTTACAACACAGTGACTTGCAACTGAATCCATTTAATATGGTCCTTGACTTGCTTCATAACTAAGATGTACTCCAAAGCATATTACACTGTGTTAGCTAATTCCTTCATGCAATACACCATAACATTAATGGAGCACGAAACCAATTTCAATACAAACAATGCCCAATCTGTATGAACAATCTGTGCCTTTCTATTCTAAGTGTTCTTGTGTTGTCATGTCCTACCCCATCGTTCATTGGAAGGGCTTGGAAGGCTCGAACAGCAGGCAACACACCATTTGAAAGCTCACTATGTACTGATTACGAATATATAACATTGACACAAATATGTTGATCCCCTTTAAAACTTACTTATGTTTGACTTTGTGGTTATGCCAATTAATTAGGTTGGCTGCACAAGACACAGCCATGCAGCTGCCTTATTTTGCATCTATCAACCACTTAAATTGTAGGCTATAATATCTAGTAGGATGTATTGCCTTAGACCTCCCAGTGAGTGAGAGAAAAAAATATCTGATTTTCCATGTACTAGCATTACATACTACTTTCTGCCACATATGCTCATGAAATTGGCCATAGCAACACTCTGGCTGAAAATTCACCATTGGAACCTGCTCAACAGAGATGACATTTGATCAAATATCTAGTGTGGACAAGCCTTAGAGTTCATTTGTTAGTTATTTGAGTTTAAGGGCGCTTCGACCAAAGTGTGATCATTTAGCGCCCATTTAGAGTTCATTTGTCTGATGTACATGGGTGTATAAAGTCATAAAGTATTAAGGCTTAATAAGAGCCACAGGGGCCCATCTGGGTTAAGCCTATCTAGAAAAGGTACTAGAATGTACATACTCCCACCCCAATCAATCCCTTATCCCAAGTTCCTAGGAAGCTATATATCCCAGCCCATCTAACACCACTCACTTGCTACCGCCTAACACCCTCAATAATCACAAGCTCCTCCCATCACACCCATCGTGCCACCATAGACAACCTCATCAGCATCACATCCCGAAGGAAGGTGCCGAATCCACTGCTAGGCACATCCCACAGAAATTCATAAAGCGTTCAGACTTAATAAGAGACTCACGTGCTATTGCATAATACACTCAACAATTACAAACTCCTCCCATCATACACATTGTGCTACCATAGACAATCTCATCAGTATCACATCCCGAAGGAAGGTGCTGAATCCACTGCTAGGTACACCCTATATAAAGTTATAAAGCATTTAGACTTAATAAGAGACTCACTTGCTATTTCATAACACAGTCAACAATTACAAACTCCTCCCAACTCCCACTCCTCCCTGTCGATCAACCTTCCCTGGAATACAGAAAAACAATCCCCCTATTCTTATAATGATTGTCTATGCTTCCCTGTCGATCAACCTTCCCTGGAATACAGAAAAACAATCCCCCTATTCTTATAATGATTGTCTATGCCGTTTTTAAAGATGTTCAGTGTGTTGCTACTGACAATGGTTCCTGGCAGCTGGTTCCAGTATTCTACTACCCTGTTGGTGAAGAAAGACTGTCTTAACCTTGTCCTGCTGTGATTAACTTTAATTTTGAATTGATGACCTCTAATTGCATCATTTCTGTTAAATTCAAACATTTCCCTGAGATATCCCTGTTCCTGACCATGAACAAATTTAAAAACCTCGATGAGATCTCCTCTCAGCCTTCTATATCTAAGTGAAAACATGTTCAATTTCTTCAGTCTTTCCTCATATTCCAGGTTGCCTATACCATTAACCATTTTTGTTGCCCTCTTTTGTACTCTCTCTAAAAGCCAACAATCTTTCTCATAACTAGGGGACCAAGCTTGGACACAGTATTCCAAATGTGGCCTGACATATGCACAGTAAAGCTTCCTGATGACCTCCTCACTTTTGTATGACACATTCCTCTGTATTGCCCCAAGCATTCTTAGTGCCTTCTTCCTGGCTTCTTTGGTCTGTTCTGATGCCCCCAATTTTGTGTTCAAAATAACACCTAAGTCCTTCTCCTGCTGAGTCACAGATAGTACTTGGCCACCCATCAAGTATGGAGCCTTCATATGCTGCCTACCTACGTGCATGACTTTGCACTTATCAAAATTAAACTTCATTTGCCATTTTTCGGACCACTTCACTAGCTCGTCTAAGTCTTTCTGCAGCAAAACCTGCTCATTTTGCCCTGTTATTGCCCTAAAGATCTTCAAATCATCTGCAAATTTCAAAACCTTACTGCTTAGGCCACATTCAATGCTATTCACATATATAATGAACAATAGTGGCCCCAGTACCGACCCCTGGGGGACTCCACTAAGAACATTTTGCCATGATGACTTTGTACCATTTAGCATCACTCTCTGCTGTCTATCTGAAAGCCACAACTCTATCCATTTTAGGATGCTACCTGCAATACCATGGACCTGAAGCTGCATCATTAACCGTTTATGGGGTACCTTGTCAAAGGCCTTACTAAAGTCAAGATATGCTACATCAACCTGATTTCCCTGATCAAATTGTTCTGTAGCAAAATTCAAAAAGTCCAAGAGATTTGTGAGGCACGATCGCCCTTTTCTAAACCCATGTTGAGTATCTTGAATCAATTTGTTTCCTTCCAGAAAACTAACTATTCTATCCTTGATAATTGATTCGAGTACCTTGCAGACTAGGGACGTGAGGCTTACTGGCCTATAGTTTTCAACTTTCCCTCTTTCTCCTTTCTTGAGAATAGGAACTACATTTGCCCTTTTCCAATCTGTTGGAATTTCATTTTGCGAAACTGATCTACAAAATATTATACTAAGTGGAATTGCCACTTCCTTTACAGCTTCCCGCAATACCCTAGCATAAATTCCATCGGGTCCTGCTGCCTTGTTTGTCTTTATTTTTCTGATATAATTGAAAACAATATCACTATCAATGAAATCAACATCGTGTATCTGATCACCTGTCACTGAACTGTGGTTCACGGTTGGCAGATTAGTCACATCCTCCACTGTAAACACTGATTTAAACTGCTTGCTCAGCTCCTCAACCATCTCACTATCCTCACTCAATATAGTCCCATTTACATCCAGTGGACCAATTGTGCTTGAAACTTTACTTAGCTTGTAGAAACTAAAGAACTTTTTACTGTCCCCATTACAGTTCCTAGCCAAATCCAATTCTTTTGCTCGCTTTGCTGCTCTGATTTTCTGCTTCACAGCGTCTCTAGATTTTTTTATACGACCTTAGATTTACGATATTTGAAGCCTCCTTAAATACTCTAAATGCACCTTTCTTAGCCTTAATTGCTTTCATCACATCTGGTGTAAGCCATGCTGGCTTTCCTACCCTTCTTTTGCGCCTTTGCTTTTGGGGGACATGTCTAATCTGAATTTCCCTCAAGTAGGATTTGAACTTTTCCCACATTTCACAGGCATTTAAATCAAAGAATTCTTCTTCCCATTTTATGGCACTTAAAGCCTCTCTCATGCAGGCAAAGTTTGCCCTGTTAAAATTTGGAATCTTTGCCAAATTATCCTTAATTGTCCCTGATACCTGTGCCTTGAATCTCACTATGTTATGGTCACTTCTTCCCAGAGTTTCTCCTACAGTCAAGTCTTGAACTAAATCACTTAAATCTGAGAAAACAAGGTCCAAGAATGAGCCCTGCCTGGTTGGTTCCATTACAAACTGGTGTAAGAACAAGTCCTCTTCAAGGCATTTCCTAAACAGTTTACATGATGGGGAGCCAACACCAACATTTTCATATCCTTTTAGATTAAAGTCACCAAGAATAAGGCATTTCCTCTGAAAGTTTCTACTGATTTCCTCACAAATCACCTTATCAAGCTCCAGTTGCTGAGAATGTGGCAAGGTTCCTGATCGATACAAAGCTCCTATCCTCAGTTTATTGTTGTTGCCTTTTCCCACAGCAACATCAAGCCAAATGGACTCCACAGACACATTTTTCACCCCATCTACTACTTTTTGAGAACTGTATAAGCTATTCACATAGAGCATTACACCACCCCCTTTCACTGCTGGACCCCTATTGCATGAAAACATATTGTATCCCTGGATCTCATAGTCCTGCAAGTTATCCCCAAAATATCCCTCACTGACCCATGCCTCAGTAATGCAAACAAAATCTGGTTTCTCCTCAGCAACATAACACTTGAACTCATCAAATTTGGATCGAATGCTCTGAGCATTAAGCATCATACACTTAACAAAAGTTCCATGACCATCTTTGGCTTTTTTATGTTGAGTAGCTCTATCATCTCTGGATGAGCCACCACTCTGCCCCCTTGATCTACTGCTACCCCTATTTGCTGACTGTGAGGTTCTATTGCCTATGCTGTCACTATTGACATATCCCTGAGATGGCAATGCCAATTCTTCCCTCCCCACCCCATTATCTAGTTTCCCTGAAGGACATGTTCGTATACTTTGCCTAACACTTGCACCCCCTTCTCAGAGAAGTGCAAGCCATCCCTCTGATAGAGGTCAGATGAGCCATAAAACCTGCACCACTTGTCAACAAAAGTCAAACCTAACTCATTGCAAAGCCTACCTACCCTGGCATTGGCTGCCAGTGCCCTAGAGCTCCACTCAGGGGAGACTCCAGCCCTAGGCAGAATAGCTGTCACAATAACTCTGCTATTGCTTTGCTTCAGGGTGGCCAGAAGGGCCCTGTAGTCCTGCATCAGCTCCTCACTCCTAGCAGGACCTATGTTGTTCACTCCTACCTGCACTATAACTGTACTGAACTGGTTTTTGCTGGTGGCCTGTGCAACCACTTGGACCAGGTCTCTAACTTTGGCACCAGGCCTGGTGATGCACCTCCTGCCTTTCCGACCTTTACAGAATACCCTATCCAAATGCCGCACACGAGAGTCTCCTACGACTAGCACTTTCTCCTTGCTGCTATCACTATCACTATCACTATCCTGGGGGCATTCCTCCAATGCCTGGAACCTCTTGGATGTTGTTACTACTCCTGCCTGTTGAACTGCTTCGCTAGGTTTTTCCCACTCCTACCACCTACCACCTGCCACTCACTGCCCCCTTGCTTAGGCTCACGCCTCCAAATCCTCCACCCCTTGACTTTAAACCACTGCCCCTCCTGTGAGCTACTAGACATAATCTGTTCACTAGGAACACTTATCTCTTCAGATCTCCCTGCCACCTCCACAGCAGGGGAAGCTACAGTTACCTGGTGGCCTGTGACCACCTGGGCATAGGATGCCCCTGCTACAGACTGCCCCTTACGTTCTGGCCTGCCCTTTGAAGCAAGGGGAAGCTTTGAGCTTGGAAAGCTCTGCCTTAAGGGCCTTAACCTCATCCTCTAGTGCCTGCATCCTGGTGTTAACCATCCTAAAGGCTGCAGCTTATTCTAGATTGAAATTGAAAAATACCTTGCTCCAAAATTATTTACCAAATAACAGAGCAGAGCAAAATAACCGACAAAGCTTAGATATATGCTAGTTCCTAACTATGCAGCACTTACAAGGTAATCACTGTGCAGAAAGTTGACAGTGGTTTTAAAGAAAGAAGAAATCACTCGCTGAATAACTGCCAAAAATTATATAAGTAGCTGAAAGCACTGACACACTAGACAAAGACAGACAGAATGGACAAAATGGCGCTGGGCAGCGTCCCTAGATATAAATATTATAATCAGCTTGCCAGTGTAGTACTCCATGATACCCTCACAAAGTGACAACCAATTGGAGAGCACTGCAATGTATATATTTGAATTTTTCTCCTCTTTTTTTTTAAATCCAGCCAGTACATGTGCCCTCATAATATGTGAGTGGCATATTTTTTCCAGGGTTGAAAAAAATGGATTGCTCCTGAATTTTGTATGCAGGACATTATCCTCTGCATTTTCAAAATTAAATGAGACATCCCAAAATACCTTCAAGCACAAATCCAACAGTAATGTTCCATTAATATTTATTCCTTAACATCACATTTTATGCTGTTACCTAACTCAAAGATTTGCACATTTCAAGGTATTATTGCAGATGAAGGTAACTTTTGATCCTTCAGATTTTTTTCTTCTAATACAAAGCTTTTTAACATGATTAAGACATGTGACCACTCATTTTCTCTGTAAATGATTACTTTTAAGTTGGCAAAGAAATACATCAAATCTGGGCAAACATTGTTAGCAAACTTCCAGCCTTGGTCGAAGGTTACAGACGTGTGTGACTGCAAATGTTGTGTCTGGAATGAATATGGAATTAAGCCAGAAACATAGGCATTACAATGTGAAAGAGTATATCATTTTATAATTGAGTGCATGAAGTGTTCAACTTCTTCTTTATTACATCTGTAACACACCAGGTACATATATTTATACTTCATTGGCTATATTCATAGAGTTGAGATTATGATCATGTATTTCTTTGCCAACTGAAAAGTGATCATTTATGGAGAAAATGAGTGGTCACATAAGCCTGCTTCACAACAGCCAATAAGCACCTGGATGCAATGTCGATGACTTTGTCTAGTATGAAGGGCATATCATTGAAATATATGTACTTTATCTGTAGACATGAAATGTTCCAGAAGTTTTAACTGTGAAATAATAAATTCAATATTAAACTCAATCAACATATTCAAATTGGGGCACTGTTTGAAAAAGCACTCAATTCACAGAAACAACTAGCCAATCTGGCCGAATTTGGCACCATGGCTGGGACGTAGGAGTTGTCGGATTGAACATAAATTTGCCATTGGATTACCAGCAAATATATAATATTAGGGAGGAAGTGGTAGTATGTATCCTGCAGATTAATATTTTTCCTTTTACGTATTATTTTATCGCTGTGTATGCATTTTATCGCTGTGTATCACCTGTATTATGAATAAATATTGAAATACATCATTTCCAGATGCTACGATTCCATCTTGACGCTCCAAAAAATATTAAATTCACTCCAATTTACAAGCAGGTTGTTTACAGTTGTAATGGCATCCGCTGTACAGCACCATACGAGGCTCCGTTTTTAAATGTCGCTGTACTCCTACCTGAATAACCCCTACTGTGGGGGAGGGTAATTGATCTTTGTCTTTGAATATCATACTCACAAGAAAGAATAAAGCATGAATTGTTTGCAGTATCCAAAAGACCACAACACGTCCAAAATATGCACATCTGAGACAAACTTGTTTGTCGGCTCGCCCGATATATTTTAGCATAAATGATGTAATCAGAGCACAAATGATGACATCATTTTTTTTAAAAACATGGATTATGTTTCGTCCCATCTATCATAAAGGGCCAATCACTTACTACAGTTCAAGTTGGCTGGCAATATTGATCAGTGGTTGAGTGGTCGGAAAATTTGGCATTTGAAGACCGCTGAATTCGACAAACAGCTGTTGGCATCAAGTTTACTTCCGAAGTCAGGCTCGCTTGGTCTGACTTCCAGATTTCCGACTAGATGACATCCCAGGTGTGGATGTAGGTGTACACTTTCAGGGTTTGTGCATAAACAAGCTGTTACTAGTCCAAAAACTTGTCATATTAGGTAACTGAACCTACTCTGTTTGTTTATTGATATCATAAATTGGTCCAATCTACAGACTAAAAGCTTTCAGATGAACGTAATTATTATGCCCTGACCCCACCATTGGGATGTCATGATGATTACTTCCCACTAGTGCACGCATGAAACTGCCTATTGTCTTAATCATGTTAAAAACATTAGAAAAAAAGCTGAAGAATCAAAAGTTACCTTCATCTACAATAATACCTTGAAATATGCAAATCTTTGAGTTAGGTAACAGCACAAAAAGTGATGCTAAGGATTAAAAAGATGAGCCACAGCCTGGGCCATCCATTAAGGTAAGTAGATGTTTGCAGTTAACTTGTAAAATTAGGTTAGGTTAGGTTAGGCTGCATCATTTTTTTTGCTTTGGTCATTACTTTATATACTATATATATTATCCAACTCCAAGCTCTTTTTGGCATTATTTTTGGTATAATTGAAGATCAAGGTAAATTTTGATTCTTTGGATTTTTTTAATACACGTTATTTTAACGTAAAAATGACGACCACTGATTTTCTCAGCAAATGATTACTTCTCAGTTGGCAAAGAAATAAACTATCAAAATCTTCACTACAAATATAGCACATCGCATATAATTATCCGTACCTGGTGTGTCATAGACGTGATAAAGAAGAAGTTCAACACTTCATGCACCCGATTTAATACTCTGACATTGAAAACCTTATGTTTCTGCCTTAATTCAACATTTATTTCCGAGAATTCATGCTCCCAAGCCGATGTGTCCACAACGCGACCAAGGCCAGAAAATCTGTGTGATGCTGTAGTCGTTAAGGGCAGTGCTGTCCAACACATCCTCGAAGGTTTAGTATGTATACTTACTAAGAGATTATATTATGCTAAGATACATTTTATATATTATGCTACATTATCTTAGTCTAGGTTAGATTAGGTTACTTGTGCCTATGATGTCATCAATTGTATAAACTGCCATTGACTTAAAAGTAATCATTTGCAGTGAAAATAAGTGAGTGCATCGTCTTCATCACATCAGAAAGCATACTATTACATTTTAAAAATCCAAAAAATCAAAATTTTACTTGATCTCCAAATTTACCTTCTTTTTCCCCCAACTGAAAAGTATCACTTGCAGAGGAAATAAGTGGTCACAACATGTTCACCACATTCATAAATATTGCATTAGAAAAAGATATTCCAGGAAATCAAAAGTTACCTCAAACTGCAAATGTACCCTTGCTTTATGCAGGCTAAATGTGTGTAAAGCCTATCTTCTGAATACCTCCAAGCACAATAACAAAAATAATGCCCCATAGTATCTTCCAAGAATGGCAAACTGATCCCAGTTGTATCATAGGTAGGTAGATAGGTAGGTAGGGGAAGGGGGTTTTGAACACTTAAGGCATTATGCAACAAATAGCTCTACTGCTGATTATGTATGGCTGAACCAGTAATTGTACCGTTTACTGAACACAAAAATGAACAAACTATCCATATTCAAACAGTTCCTTTCAATGGAAATCCTCTAACCACTTGCAAAGATCAGCTTTCAAACATATTTTTGGTATTTTTGTCTTAAAAGGTGTTTTGGGAATTTTTGGATTTTTGGGGGGAATACCATGTTTATGAAAGTGATTCGGAAGATGCGATCACTCGTTTTCTCTGTAAATGTTTCCTTCTCGGTGAATCTTAGCGTTAATTTCTATAATGTGCCATATATGCCACACTGCTGTTCTTTGTTCCATAATTTATCCATCCCCACCTGGCACTTCTCAGACTTGATTAAAGGGACATTCAACACTTCACTCAGTTGATTCAACACTTTTTCACGTCGAAAATGCTTAATTTCCACCTTTTTGCCACATAGATGACACACCATTCCTATTCCACCAGAACACCAAAAAGAAACTAAGCAGACAGCACGGCTCAGGGCCGTGATGTACGGATGATGCCACAATAAATATTACTCTTGTTTTTAAATTAGAATGTTTATATTAGTTTAGATAACAGTAGATTGTATTACATTAGGTTAGGTTAGGCTAGGTTAGGTTTTCCTAAGTAATTATGAATTATCATACTATTTGTTGGAAGTCGTGAGGCAAGACGAGACCGAGCAGAAGCCGACTCCGTGTCCGAGTCCGAGCCGTGCTGTCAGTTTAGTTTTGACATTCTGGTGGAATAGTAATGGTGTGTCATCTATGTGGCAAAGAGGCAGAAATTAAGCATTTTCAACATGAAAGTGTTGAATCAACTGCATGAAGTGTTGAATGTCCCTTTAATCATGTCTGAGAAGTGCCAGGTGAGGATGGATAAATTATGGAACAAAGAACAGCGGTGTGGCATATATGGCGCATTATAGAAATGATCGCTAAGATTAACCGAGAAGGAAGCATTTACGGAGAAAACGAATGATCGCATCTTCCGAATCACGTTCATAACATTACATTCGAAAAAATCCAAAAATTCCCAAAACACCTTTTAAGACAAATTTACCATATTTTTTTGGTAGTGGTGTGCCATATTCTGAACACAAAAATGTTGTTGTGCAGGATTACCTCACTGTAGCTGTTGTGGTAACTGGCACAAACTATTAGTAGCCACTGAAAAATGCTGGTGTAATTGCAAACAAATATTTAAAGTCACTTCCTTATGGTTTCTTTAAGCCAACTGCTCTTGGAAGCCTAAAATGGTGCCTGTGAACTTCACAAGCTCTGCACACAAAGAATGGGTAGAACTATGTGATCAGACCTTCATATTTTGGTAGTTAGTTAGTTACTTATTTGGGTTTAAGGGTGCTTAGACCAAATCATATTTTGGTAGTGACAGGTCCATCATTTATGAATACCACCATCTTTTTGATATTTATGTGCTGAACATGATGTGGGAGACGTCCAAAGGTAGGTGTTCAGGAAACAGAACGTGTTCAGATACCCCCATCTTCCCCTACCCAGGCAAGAGGAACTTTAACTTACTGAAGTGTCCGAACGGGCTGTCGACCAATTACACGCCTTAAAACTAGCCTTGATACGAATGAGCACGCGCCAACTGCAGATGCCATTGCTGTAGTAAATGATACTGACAAATTACTAAATATTCAGTTCCAGTTAACACAACAACAAAACTCCTTGCACTTCCAATCCTCAGCCCCTCCGACGCAAAACCCTCTACTTTGCTCCTGTCGGTAATCTTCAAGTATTACCCCTCACGCTTTCTTTATATTAACAATGTATCCAAACCATCGTCAGCTGACTGCCAGTCAGCTGTTGGTGACGTCACTCGAACATACAGAGGGGAGGGTGTGCAGATGCTATTTCACGATGGTGAAAACCTAACCTAACCTAACCTAACACTAACCTAACCTAACCTAACCTAACCTAACCTGACCCTTACAAATATTCCTGGGGAGGCCCTTGGAACATTCAGTGCACCCAGCTGCGGGGTGTCGGTACATTTGAGTGACGTCACCAACAGCTGACTGGCAGTCAGCTGACGATGGCTTGGATACATTGTTGAGATAAAGGAAGTGTGAGGGGTAATACTTGAAGAATACCGCCCGCAAAGTCAACGTTCGACTCGACTCGATAGACCTTGCGTTCGACCAGCGCAGGAGCAACATCAGGAGGGTGTCATCCCATCCAAATAACGGCCAAGAAGGCAATGGCGCTTCCATATGTAACATATGACGTCTTCGATGTGTTACCAATTCAGAGTTATTTTAACGTGATTGCATGCAGGCGACCATAGGTGGATGTTTTTAGCAACGTATCATCATAAGGAGCACCCTCAATTACCAATGAAATATTAACATGATACATATTATAATGTGTATAATAGTAAATATTAACATGTGAACCATAAGTTGCGGTAACGTTTCTTGAAGAAAATGGCACCGATTTAAGGGAAAACAGCACTGCAGCGTTTTCGACGGTGATTCCTGCCATATTTACATTTGTATCGCCTTGGTTTGTACCATAATGATTTCTATGTGACATGCATTGCGCACGTTGTTCTTGTCCGTATGTTAGGTGCTGTATACGGCCGTGGTGGAATGGTTCTACCGTTGAATCCTTAGTTAATAGATCAATACAATTCGTGATGTACACCCTATGCTACTTTTGTTCAGGTGAATACCTTTCCAGAGACCTTATCACCGCTCTAAATGTGAATATTTTCAAGAAATGATTTCATCGACACTTCAAGGTTCCAGGATGAAGATGTCCAAGATGTCGATGTTCATTCCATGAACGGAGACATCGTACACGATTGGAAAATTACATGATACAGTAGGTATGTCCTGCATAGTAGCAAAAATCCCATGTAATTTCAGTCCGTTATCCGAGGTAATGGTAGGCTTTCCTTGTACTTCCTAATGGTTGGACCGGGGGGCGGTCAAGTTGTTCCGAGCCTGTGACGTGGCCAAATGCGATACTCGGCAGCACCTTGCGCGCATCTCAAGCCAAAACGGCCAATATTTGCCACGGCTTTACGCAGGCAATTTGTATTGTATATAGGCAAATTTGACATCATGCGAATGCCTGAAGAATTCTACATACGAATCCAGATCATTTTTACTTGCATCGCCTCAAAAAAGTATGTTTCCTTGCCGGTAAACGAGGACACTACACAAAACCGGCCGGCCGACTCCCGGAGGGCGGGGCCTAGAGTCGTTGCCATGACGACCGGCTGGCGCTCAAGGCCAGTCGTGCGCCGAGCCTCGACAGAAAAGGAAGCTGCTGTTAAATGAAATTGCCAGGAATCTGCTAGATTTGGAATATTCTACTATAGGATTCCATAATCTGCCAGATGTCCACCACATTCTAGTAGAATATCGCATATTCTAGCTGTGACGTCACCAATGCACAGTATATACTAGATCTAAGAATATACTAAACTTGGGTGTACCCGTTCTTTAATATAGTCTGGATTGGACAGTTGATATATCCAGGCCCCATGCCTTCCTGCGTGTCGCCTCGAATGGTACAAATGACGTCATCTGCGGTCATAAAGTCATAAAGTGGTGAGGCTTAGGCCGCGTTCTTTGTCACGTTCCGTCCAGGAATTCCGTGGACTCTGACGTCATCTGTCGTTCTTTGTCCATTCGCACGAATTCCGCGGCCAGATTTCGTGGATTCCCCGGGGAACGCGCGTACTGAAAAAAAAGCTGTCCAGCCCCGTTCTGTGCGGTTTCTTCCAAGATGGCGACGCACATTAGAAGTGATGTGTGGGCCAAGGAAGACATTGCAAATTCGCAAGTAAAGTTGTAGAGTGGATTACGATTGGGCTATATTGTGCGAATATGTCACTAATAAATGCCATGTTCCCACCGGTGAGGGTTTTCCGTTGCAGTGTGGTCAAATTTTCAACCTTTGAGGTGAAACAGCAGTAAGCTAGACATTACCTTCAGAAACTTCTTTTTCCGATTATTTGCATCTCCACCCAGTAAACATGCCGATGTTGACCCGCTGTCCGCACGTGTCGGGGCGAGCTCGACATCTCGTAAACGGTATGCCGACATCGGACCGCTCTCGGCCCGACATCGGCATACTGATCTGGAATATCAACATATGTCGGGTTGAATTCGGCATATCAATAGCGGCCGGCTGACGTCGGGCCGTTGTCAGACATCTCACTCCCCAGTCGACAGCGGGCCCCAAGCGTCCCGACAGCAGTCTGACAGCGGTCCCACGTTGGCTGGGTTTCGGCTACATATCGGCTTGGCGGACATTCCACTCCTCAGCCGACAGCGGGCCACTGGCGTCCGGATAGCGGAACGACGTCGGTCCGCTGTCGGCATGTTCACTGTGCAATGACCAATGTAAATTTCATCCCTGCCCTTGACATGCCTGTCATAGCCTGGCCTGGACATGTCTGACATTCATCTACCACGAGCCATCTCGGAATAGTTTCGCATTTTTATCCTTTTGATTGTTGACACCATGAGCATTAAATTAGGCATCAGTAGCCAATAACAATAAGATCATAGTTCGGAGCTTTGTATAATTACTCGTGTTGCCAACAAGTGATTCAACCACATTGCTTTAATGTAACAGCATGCAATGAATGCTAATCATACGAATTAGTAGGAAGGTTTGTGAACAGCGACACAAATGGCTCACATAAGTAATCCGGCGCGAAATTTCACAGAACGTTCCGTGGCTGCAGTCCACGAAATATTCTACGTCACAGTCCACGGATTCCACGGAATGAAGGAGACAAAGAACGCACCCTTAGTAATGCATCATGTACGCCTGGATTGGAAACCAACAGCTGTTTGCGTATCAGCCCACCTAGCGGAGGGTAAGTAAAAACACGGAAACGCGGTCTGTTTTAGGTCGTGCGCCTATGGGAGTTCAGTGTATGCATTTCGTATTGGCATTTTTTCCAATTGATTCAGCCATCCTAGGAGGATTGCATCAGCCTTTCATGATACATAATTGATCAAGGAACCTTACCGTTCTTTCCCTATTGATTTATTACGTTTCGTTCAGAAGTTGTGGTGCCAAGTGAGGACATTTGTGAGAGGGAGCCCACCTCGCCCCAAGGGTCGGCCCACCGATGTTGATATCTTGATGATCTTTATCTTGCATCTTTATCTCCTATCTCTATCTTTATCTTGATCTTGAAGTGATTGGACGGGGCAAAGTACATGAAGGCTATGGGCAGACCAAATTGAATTGAGGGGGGGGGGCACATTCCATTGGCTCCCACGTTAAAGGTTGAAATAATTGCGGGGGTGGGTTAAGCAAACATTGAGGTGGCAGTTCCCCTCAAAGGTATATATAACAACACCCCTGAGTCGAACGACTGGAAAGTGGTAGCAAATCGGCGAGAGGTAGTGGGGTTGCCAGCTAGGGTATGTTGCATGGGCTATCCAAGGGGGAGGAAGCGAAAGTGACGCCCCTTATGACCCGAAGGACGCCTCTCTTGGAGGTTCCAGTGTACCCCCTCCCTCGAATTTCTCAGCGCAACGCGCTCCTCGGCCTGGGAACGGCAGTCCTCTGAGAGTCCGAACGCACGCCGCGAATTTTTCGGCGAAAGGCACTCCTCAGACAAAAACAAATGGTGCCCCTCGGCGAGATCGGAGTGTACCCCGTCCAAATGTTCTGGACCAAGAGCCGCCCCTCTGGAGAAATGACTCCTCCTTGGCAAAATCATAAATATGTCAGTGGTATGGTGTAGGGGGATGGGGCTTGTACTCTCCATCGAACTTCCGCTCAATCCTCTTTGCGGATTGGTGGGTACGCCGAAGTCTGTACTCTCCCATTCAGTTGTGTAAATCACTCCACTGGAAAATATCAGCCACAAATCTAGAGAGCAAGGAGGGTGGGGGCGAAAGCAGAACCGCTCATTCTTATCTTTGAGGGTGAAACTGCCCGTTCAATGCTTGCTTCCCGCCACCCGCAATAATTTCAACTTCTAACATGGGAACCTATGGAATGTGACCCACCCTATTCATTTTGATCTGCCTATTGCCTTCATGTACATTGCCCCTTCCGATCCTTTTTAGAAATCAACATCGGTGGGCCGACCCTTTCGGCGAAATGAGCTCCCTCTCACAGATGCATTCACTTTGCATTACAACTTCGGAGCGGAGCGTAATAAATCAATAAGGAAAGAATGGTAAGGTTCCTTGATCAATTCTGTATCATGAAAGGCAGATGCAATTCTCCTGGGGTGGCTGAATCAATTGGAAAGAATTCCAATACGAAATGCGTACCCGGGCTCCCATAGGCGCACGGCCTAAAACTGGCCGCGTTTCCATGTTTTTACTTACCTTCCGCTAGGTGGCAGATTGGTGCCGTTGACACGCGCAGATCAAAGGCACCGACGCGGAGTTTCCAATCCAGGCGTACATCATCCATGGCTTAATAAGAGCCACAGGGGCCCATCTGGGTTAAGCCTATCTAGAAAAGATACTATAAAAGTACATGCTCTCACCCCAATCAATCCATTATCTCAAGTTCCTAGGGAGCTATATATCCCAGCCTATCTAGCACCATTCACCTGATATTGCATAACACACTCCTCAACAATTACAAACTCCTCCAATCATGCCAATTGTGCTACCATAGCCAATCTCATTAGTATCAGCATCAGTATCAGCATCAGTATCAGCCCCGGACAGACGTCGCTGCAGCTGGCGGAGCGCAGCCGTGTAATGCCACCGGTGGCCGCCAGCGCCGCCGTCATCTCCTGCACCACTCAGCGCCGCGTCCACCTCGTGAGACGCCGCGTCCACCCTGTGAGACGCCGCGTCCACCTCGTGAGACGCCGCGTCCACCTCGTGAGACGCCGCGTCCACCCTGTGAGACGCCGCGTCCACCCTGTGAGACGCCGCGTCTACCTCGTGAGACGCCGCGTCCACCTCGTGAGACGCCGCGTCTACCTCGTGAGACGCCGCGTCCACCTCGTGAGACGACGCGTCCACCCTGTGAGACGCCGCGTCCACCTCGTGAGACACCGCATCCACCTCGTGAGACACCGCATCCACCTTGTGAGACGCCGCGTCCACCTCGTGAGACACCGCATCCACCTTGTGAGACGCCGCGTCCACCTCGTGAGACGCCGCGTCCACCTCGTGAGACACCGCATCCACCTTGTGAGACGCCGCGTCCACCTCGTGAGACGCCGCGTCCACCTCGTGAGACGCCGCGTCTACCTCGTGAGACGCCGCGTCCACCTCGTGAGACGCCGCGTCCACCCTGTGAGACGCCGCGTCCACCTCGTGAGACACCGCATCCACCTCGTGAGACACCGCATCCACCTTGTGAGACGCCGCGTCCACCTCGTGAGACGCCGCGTCCACCTCGTGAGACGCCGCGTCCACCCTGTGAGACGCCGCGTCCACCTCGTGAGACGCCGAGTCTACCTCGTGAGACGCCGCGTCCACCTCGTGAGACGACGCGTCCACCCTGTGAGACGACGCGTCCACCCTGTGAGACGCCGCGTCCACCTCGTGAGACACCGCATCCACCTTGTGAGACGCCGCGTCCACCTTGTGAGACGCCGCGTCCACCTCGTGAGACGCCGCGTCCACCTCGTGAGACGCCGCGTCCACCCTGTGAGACGCCGCGTCTACCTCGTGAGACGCCGCGTCCACCTCGTGAGACGCTGCATCCACCCTGTGAGACGCCGCGTCCACATCGTGAGACACCGCATCCACCTTGTGAGACGCCGCGTCCACCTCGTGAGACGCCGCGTCCACCTCGTGAGACGCCGCGTCCACCCTGTGAAACGCCGCGTCTACCTCGTGAGACGCCGCGTCCACCTTGTGAGACGCCGCGTCCACCTTGTGAGACGCCGCGTCCACCTCGTGAGACGCCGCGTCCACCCTGTGAGACGCCGCGTTTACCTCGTGAGACGCCGCGTCCACCTCGTGAGACGCCGCGTCCACCCTGTGAGACGCCGCGTCCACCCTGTGAGACGCCGCGTCCACCTCGTGAGACGCCGCGTCCACCTTGTGAGACGCCGCGTCCACCTCGTGAGACGCCGCGTCCACCCTGTGAGAAGCCTAGTCTACCTCGTGAGACGCCGCGTCCACCTCGTGAGACGCCGCGTCCACCCTGTGAGAAGCCTAGTCTACCTCGTGAGGCGCCGCGTCCACCTTGTGAGACGCCGCTTCCACCGGCAACTTGGCCTGCTTCATCTTCTTACGCGCGTCCTAAGCCAGCTGCATGTTCGTGTTCGGCAGCTGTTGGTACTGTTCCACGCCTGTCGTGATGTCGGTAAGCGGTAGCGAGCCGTTCGGCATCGCCTCACAGCGCTGCCGTCCCGCTCTTGGCGTCGGCCGACGCCGTCCGGATCTCGGCCGCCTCTGACGTTAGCTGAGCCATCGTCCCAGCGTGGTGGGGGGGGGCATGTCATCAGTGAAAATTATTGGTAAAATAAAGTGGAATATACCACTTCAGGAGCATTGAATCGACATCAGACATGTCGATCAATCGACATCTAAGTTTTGACATCGTGTTTCTTGAGGCGTGTTTATGAAGTCTGCATGGGTCGCTTCTTTTAGTATCCCACTACAATGAAGGATTGCCTATGATGTGGTCTGTTATATACAATACCAGTCCATAGTGTAGGTATTTGTATCATAACCGTTAATATAGGTAGCCCTAAATTAGTTATATGTCAAAGCGCACGAAAAAATGTAGTTACAATTACACTGTTGGCTTAATATTAAGTTTGAAGGACCAAAGGACCAAAAAGGGTATTTTCAATGACATTATTTCCATGGGGAATTTCTACATCTTATTGTATTCTTTTCGACATCTCACGCCTACCGGAGACACGTTATTTTACCACTGTGAGACTCCTCGGACTTCTTGACGCCCTGCAGCGCGTCGTCACGCACGTCAGCCTGAGTGCCGTGCGCCCCTCGATTCCCGGATACCTGGATGCCGTTTGTGCCGAGTATCTCCTGCTCTTGCATGTCTTTGTTCACAAACACCCATTTCGGAGCGACGTCACGCTCCCCGACAGCTCCTGCTCCCGAGACGGCTCCTGCCGCGAAATGCCCATGTCACTCGTCACCTGGTGTTGCTCTGAATGCTCTTAACGTCCCAGTATCTGATGAGTCGGTCGCTTCACCATATGTTAGTTGTAATATTATGCACAACCCGCCAATTATATTTCCCCGAGAGCGCTCCATTCCGTGTGCTCAATCGCAGATGGTAACTTCCGTGTTCATTCACCTCGGGTAACTTGCGCCATGAATTCCTTATCCTGCCGGCCATTGGCTCCTGTTGATGTATGACAGCGCAGCTAAGTAACCACATATCATAGAGAACTCGGAATTACGAACAATATTTGACGAATCGATATTGGCGTACCTTCTAATAATTTGAAGTGCTGAAACCGTTTTTTTAAAGTAATTCCTTGCCGTGCAGGGCCAAATGGTGCATGCGCGGAGCTCATATTGTGCGGTTCTCAGTTCAAGGAGCAATGTCTCGTGGAGATTACCCAGTGACATTCCTATTGACCAGACATTGTACCGGCAGACGGATCCTTGTGCTGTCTCCTGCTTTCGAAGCACATCATGCTCACGAGCTGTCTGCCAAGCGGGACATCTGTACATTGTCATCTCTTGCCACTGGGATGCCTCCAACACCGGAGGCAGCTTCTGCTCCTGAGACGGCTCATATTCACGAGATGGATGTGCCTTCCTCGTCGGCTGGCGTCGCCGTGAATTTTTCAGGATCTGGTGAGTCCGGTGCTGCACTACATATGAAGTGCTGTGCTCTGCCAAAACTACCAATGGCGCTGCACTGCAGGAGCGCCGCCCCGGATGATTTGCCGCGGCCATTTCCTCCATGTTCAACGCTCATTCATCTCAAAGCCGATCAACCCCAAATGTTTGTATTCTTTTGGTGGATCTCCAATCCTGCTGGATCTGTAGCTTCGAGCTAACAAATTATGCGATAAAATGTACCCATTCGGTGCACAGTCGCATGCCAGCTGTATTTAATCGTTCCCACTCTAATGCGGGAAAGTCACAAATGACGCAGTAGTCTACGCGCCCAACAGCAACAAACCACCGCACCATCCTTAGCCCGGAGTCATATTGGTTGGAATTATTGATCAGCAACAAAAAGCTAAGTACAGAATGATGCGAACTGAGATTCATAAAGCGCTGTTTGGCAAACTGGCATCGGTGTAAATTCTTAAAAAGCAAGTAAAGGGGCTGAGTCGTTTTATGTTAGCTCTAGCCGCCCAACACAAGATGCCCCATGCATGATGCTGATGTTATGAGGTGTTCGAAGTTCAGGGCAGCATAGCCCGTAGGCAGTAACATTCCCGAAGACTGGTCAGACTCGTAAAAAGAACGGATCATGCGGGGTCGTGGTGTTGCCTTCTGTGCATTTCGAGTGCTTGTGATGCTGTGTCCGAGACTCGCGGCCACTTACCAGTGGTGATTAGTGAGGTGCGATGTCCCAGACATCTCTCCCAGCACAGTGTTCGATATTTGTAGCACACCCCATGTCGTGCGCTGGGCCTAAGACTCCACTTGGCCGTGTTATTCCTCGTGGGTTGACACGCACATCGCGGCAAAAATATACCGTCCCAATTTGTCTCCGATGTATGTCCGAGTAGTATTACCATGGATGATGTACGCCTGGATTGGAAACTCCGCGTCGGCGCCTTTGACCTGCGCGTATCAGCGGCACCGACCTGCCACCTAGCGGAGGGTAAGTAAAACGCGGAAACGCGGCCTATGGAAGTTCGGGGTACGCATTTCGTATTGGATTCTTTTCCCAATTGATTCAGCCACCCCAGGAGGATTGCATCTGCCTTTCATGATACGTAATTGATCAAGAAACCTTACCATTCTTTCCTTATTGATTTATTACGCTCCGTTCCGAAGTTATGATGCGAAGTGAATGAATCTGTGAGAGGGAGCCCATTTCGACGAAAGGGTCAGCCCACCGATGTTGATTTCTTAAAAGGATCGGAGGGGGAAAAGTACATGAAGGCAATAGGCAGACCAAAATGAATAGGGGGTCACATTCCATAGGCTCCCATGTTAGAAGTCGAAATTATTGCGGGTGGGGGGAAGCAAGCATTGAGGGGGCAGTTTCACCCTTAAAGATAAGAATGGACGGTTCTGCTTTCGCCCCCACCCTCCTTGCTCTCTAGATATGTGGCTTATATTTTTCGGTGGAGTGGTTTACGCAACTGAATGGATGAGTACAGACTTCGGCGTACCAACCAATCCGCAAAGAGGATTGAGCGGAAGTTCCATGGAGGGTACAAGCCCCTCCCCTACACCATATCACTGACAAATTTATGATTTTGCCAAGGAGGCGTCATTTCTCCAGAGGGCGGCTCTTTGTCCAGAACATTTGGACGAGGTACACTCCGATCTCCCAGAGAGGCACCATTTGTTTTGTCTGAGGAGCGCCTTTCGCCGAAAAATTCGCGGCGTGCGTTCGGACTCTCAGAGGACTGCCGATCCCATGCCGAGGAGCGCGTTGTGCTGAGAAATTCGAGGGAGGGGGCACACTGGAGCCTCCAAGAGAGGCATCCTTCGGGCCACTTTCGCTTCCTCCCCTTGGATCAGCCCTTGCAACATACCCTAGCTGGCAACGCCACTACCTTTCGCCGATTCTCTACCACTTGCCAGTCGTTCGACTCAGGGGTGTTGTTTTACATACCTTTGAGGGGGAACTGCCACCTCAATGTTTGCTTAACCCACCCCCGCAATTATTTCAACTTCTAACATGGGAGCCAATGGAATGTGCCCCCCCCCCCCCCCAATTCATTTTGGTCTGCCCATTGCCTTCATGTACTTTGCCCCGTCCAATCATTTCAAGATCAAGATAAAGATTCCAAATAAAGATCATCAAGATATCAACATCGGTGGGCCGACCCTTGGGGCGAGGCGGGCTCCCTCTCACAAATTTCTTCATTTCGCACCACGACAACTTCTGAACGGAGCGTAATAAATCAATAAGGAAAGAACGGTAAGGTTCCTTGATCAATTCTGTATCATGAAAGGCTGATGCAATCCTCCTGGGGTGGCTGAATCAATTGGATAAAAATATCAAATACGAAATGCGTACCCTGAACTCACATAGGCGCACGGCCTAAAACCGGCCGAGTTTCCGTGTTTTTACTTACCCTCAGCTGAGTGGGCCGATACGCAAACAGCTGTTGGTTTCCAATCCAGGCGTACATGATCCATGGTATTACCACCAAAACAGCTGTGAAAGCACATGCTCCCATTTTACGCCGATTACTATATTCAGAAGTGCAGTTTTGCACATTATATTTCGGGGTAGAGGGAGGGAGAGGTTCTTGCAGCTCTTACCTGAGCCTTTCTAGTCCTTCCATTGCTATGATCTATTGCAAGTCATATCCACAAATGCATTGGTGGATATGACTTGCAATAGATCAGATGGAGTTTTGAGTGCAATGGATTCAATGCTCAAGACTCTTCCAGCAGGGATTTTGGTCAAGCCACTCCTGCTCACGTTGAGTTTGCTAAGTATGTCAAGGGGTGCCTGATGTCCAGCCCATCCGAATTCGTCTCGGTTTGGCCACATTAGTAGCGAGACATCATTGTTTCATTCACGGGCGTTGATTTCCGAAAAGTATTCCTGGGTGGGGTGGGGGGACGGCTCAGTACATGAAGGCAACGGCAGGCCGAAATGGATTGGGAGGGGAGGGGGGGCACATTCCATAGAGTCCCGTGTTGAAAGTTGAAATTATTGCGGGGAAAAGCCAACTTTTCGTCTTTTTCTCGGGGATGGGGGGGGGGGACACTTCCCCTCAAAAGATATAAAACAACATCCCTGGTTTCATTGGGAATGCACCCCCCAGCAGAGCCACCATAATTGTCACAATACTTGCCCGTCAAGTGACATCTAGATCGGAGGCGCAGCCAAGGGGCCCGTGGACCCCACCACCACCCCTAAAAGAGTATACTAGATCAAACAAGAAGTCTGAGGAATCTCACCACGTCCAACCAGAAAGGTTCGGCGCGCTTGGCGCGACGAAAGCAGTCTCGGTATCGTACGACTTTTGGTACAGTGGGCCTCTAACACACACACCAGGGGGGGAGGTGGGGGTGCAAGGGGCAGAATCCACCCACCCCTCCTATTTTTTCGACGATATCTCATAAACGGGCGGCGATATTGTCATAAAATGTTGTGACTTTGTTAAACATTGATCGGCGCATCCTATGCAACAAAAATCGAAATCATTTGGTAAATGTCGCAACTGCGGGGGTGCAAAGTCCACCGACCTGCCTACCGCCGGCAGGCCGCTCTGCCGTCCAGCGTCCAAGGTCACAAAGGCTTCATCGGTGCGGTTGAGTGACAGCGCGGTGTGACGGCCGAATTCGACCTCATTTAATCCTAAAGACATTGACCTATGGTCCCGTAATTTACGCACTGAAGAAAGTTCCCTTTAGCCGTAATCCACCCTCCAAATTGTGTGCTTCTAGCTTCAGTAGTTTTCGAGATATTAGGCGGACGGATTCCGCTCCCCCATCTGATGCGCGTTATGTGAAAGGCCATCCGGCGCGCATGATAAAGTCTTCGCCGCGCCCCTGGTTGAGATGGGGCTATTCCAACGCGTTTTGTTTTGTTCAGCAACGTTGGGCGGAAATTGACATACTGCATAACTTACTTGGTATGTCTGAAAGTTTTGCCTTCTACACGGTTTGTTCTGCTTTTCGTTTGAATCGTATTGTCAGGTGTAACATTTCAAGTTGAGAAGACAAGCTTAGATTCAAATGCAAGTTTAGAATGCGCTCGCCATGGCCATACACAAACGTATATAAAGTACCGCAGATGGTCTTGTGAGAAAAAATTGAAACAAATACAACATTGTAGTTTATCGTTTGCAGAGCAACTTGGATGTAATTGGTCGTATTTCACGTAGTGCATGTGTGCAAGACATGTCAGCCATGTGTTCATAGAATAAAGAAGTAGTGTTTAGGCTGTGTGTAGTCAAATCAATCTTTTGCAGCTTTTTTGCGGTCAGTTGGTACTACTCATCCACTTCTTCCGAACTTGGGCCAAGAAAATTGTCTTCAAGAATGTGAAAATGGGGCTGGATGTTGTGGTCCGATGACGAATCTGGAAGCAACATTAATTGAACATAATTTGGGTGACATTTTTATAGTGGACCATAAAAGGAGAGGGGCTCTCACAATAGAGGGTCCAGCACCACCGGCTCTTCAGCGTTTCTTCGTTCATATAAAACACCTTCGGTCATGCTTGAATCTTCCGTGTATTGCATCGCTGCTGGGATGTTTCCGGTCTACCCTGGGTACGGCCGGCATTCCGGAGCCATCTGGATGTAAGCATCGCACACGCGGGCAAGCATTATCTAGCCGGCGTAGTGAACCGCGCCGGAGATATCGGCATGTTTACCAATAAGGCATACACAACTATGCTTTATACCAGGGATGCGGAGCCGGAGCCGGAGCCGGAGCCGGAGCCGCCGGAGCCGGAACATTTTGCCCGGAGCCGGAGCCGGAGCTGGAGCCGCCGGGACATTTTACTCGGAGCCGGAGTCGGAGCCGGAGCCGTCAAAAGCAGGGCGGCTCCGACTCCGAAAGAGGTGTAAATTAAACAAAATTAGCAAACGTGAAATGAACACATTATACCTAGTATGGTATGGTATGGTATGAAAACGCATTTTTAAAAGCCAAAATGTTTAAATACGAGTAACATGTAAAAATTTCATCAAATAATGGTAGAATAACCAATAACCATATTCTAGCCTCAGTAGTCAATGCAATAGTTCCATGTTTAGTTTAGTTAAGTTCATTGTTTCCATCATCAACGGGTTGTTGTACCTTATTAGAGATGAGGTCAAACATTACAATTTACAACAATGGTGTTCCTTGGACCGTTCACGGGATGGGGAGTGTTGTTGATTCGAGTCTCCGCTCTTCTGATTGCCCCAATACGGCACGAAGCGAGCGTCAGTTTACGAGGGCCAGTTTCCGATTCGCGGCCACCGCATTATCGTCGTCTCCTTTGTTCTGTGTCAGTTATCTCTGAAGTGCGTTTGCCTGAGGAGTGATTATGGCGTCAACGAAGAGTAGTGCATATCAACATTTCGTGCTGGATGATACCGGCCTGACCAGCTCCTCCGTGTGCTCAGCCGCCACATGGCTGACAGAGCTGAGGACGGACGGTCCTCCGTAGGTCTCCTTGACCCGGGCGAACAGCTCATCGGAGACGCCCTGGAACGCAGGCTGGGTGAACTCGAAGAAGTCGCTGGTGATGGTCTGGGCCAGGCTTCCATGGAGACTCTGGTACAACATCTTCAGTTCGGAGTGTGTGGCCCCCTTGGTGATGGTCTTGGCGTAGAACGGCTCGATCAGGTGGATGCCAAACCTGCTGAAGGCCACGAGGACTACCTTCGGGTATGGCAGACTGAGCAGCTCCCTGACGAGGCAGGCGAAGCGGTTGCACATCTGGGGATTCTTGAGTAGGAAGTCAGTGAGGTGCTCGTAGCGGAAGAGCAGGACAGAGGCCGCACGACTCAGGCAGCCGAATCGCTGGTCCTTGTACAAGACCGCTGGAACGTGATACTTCTTCAGTTAGTCGTTGAAGAGCCTGTAGTAGTTCCACATCTTGTGCGAGTACTCGGGGGCACATGTCCAGCGCTTGGCCTGCTACACTCGAGTTCTTACTGTCTACTTCCATGCCGACCATGAAACCTGCCAATACGTTCTCCATTTTCATCGCCGTCTCCACCATCCTGGCCATTTTGTTCAGTGCTGTGCTAAACCCCAGAGTGGTGTGAGTCCCGCAGAACAGCTGCCCCGCCGGGGAGCTCTTGACCAACATGAATCCCCTGGACAGAAAACTGGCCCACCCTTTTCTTGGTGGTGGAGTCTATGGTATGTGTAATCATTCTTCCTTCGCCTGACTTTTCACTGACCTCATCTGCAGTCAGAGACAGCGATTCAGTCTCGAGCAAATTGAGCGCCTCCCTGATGTTTGGCTTGGCAGGTAGCGTATCCTTGTCAAATCGGTCTTCCTCGTTACCACCCAGCTTCCACTTCCTATCAAACATTCCGTTGCCGACCTCGCCCACAGCCTTGGAAGCTTCGTCGATCGACAGACCGTGGCCTGACAGGTTAGCGACTGTGCGGTAGAATTTCTCCTTCACCACTCGCTCCGACTCTCTGATGTGCCGATATTCAGGGGGAATCGGGTCCTGGACCTGCTGCACCTCATCGCTCTCCATGAACAGCCTCCTCCTCTTCATCTGCCCCAGCTCCACAGGATCACTGTAGTCGCCATCTTTCGCTGGGGTCGGCTCTGTGCTGCTGCTCGTCGACGGGATTTCTCCCCGCTCCACTAGTAGCTCTGCGATAGCGTCCAGCGACTTGAATCGGAACTGCTCGTCCCTCTGCTTCCTGCTCGTACCTGACCACGCCCTTGAATGTGAACACGTCCTGCACGGTGCCCTCGGCCGGAGTTGGATTACTGTCTGCATCTCGGATCGGCATGGGAGATGCGTCACCGCTTTCAGCTAGTCTTACGAACCTATAAGTTACCAGCTATCGCCATGTATCCCATCAGTATCTGTGCAACAGCTCGACCGCTGGCACCGGAGCGCCGCGCCGTATCGCCGTAGCGGCGATTTTCAGCCGGCGGCCGGCCCGCCGGCCGCCCGTATTGACGCCGCGGTGCCGGTATGAGCCGCGCGGCGCTGAACACCGAAAAGTGATTTGGGCGGGGGCGGGTGTTTATTTAAAGATAGATACAGGGTTTATATGGGAAAGTTGCTTATAATTGTCTGAAGTTTGCGCCCCTGAGTGGTCGCGGCTAACTTTTTTTTACATCCCCCCTAGCTCTTACTTAATGGATCGATCACGTTTGGGATGTACGGAGCCGGAACCGGAGCCGGAGCCGCCAGAGCCGGTACATTTTGCCCGGAGCCGGAGCCGGAGCCGGAGCCGCCGGGACATTTTACTCGGAGCCGGAGTCGGAGTCGGAGCCGGGATACTTCCCCGGAGCCGGAGTCGGAGCCGGAGCCGTCCAAAATTTTCCCGGCTCCGCATCCCTGCTTTATACGGTGCGGCGTGCTGCTCTACCCCAAAGATATCGGACACCAAAATCAGCATTTTTTATTGTCTCCAACTACAGGAATGGCTGGTCTGTGAAGTATAGGTTACATAGCGAACGTCACATAGTCGTTATTCGTATCGTTGCGGGGTTGCGCCACAACCTCGGCTGTCGGCCCAGCGTCGGCTGACGCCCCTCCCCCTCATTCCCTTGTTGCGCCGCTGCATAAACTCTAAATTTGCCAATTGTTTTGCTTGCAGATACCTATAGCATTCTTCGAAAACAATCATCTCATGAGAAATCAGATTTTGTTTTCGTTTAGCTGGGATGCCTGCAGACCTTGGATATCTGGTACGGTTGCTGGCATGAGCGGGAATTGTCAGCTGACTTAGTGGCGCCAGCAGCGCCATCTGTCTGGGAAGTGGCAGAAGCTGTGCTCCTCTGAGTGACTGCATTCCGTGGCAGAGCTGGACTATACTAAGTAAATGGACTCGCATGACAGCAGCCGGATTCCATCGAGTCGCTGGGTTCCACAGCAGCAGTGAGAGCTGTTTGTTGACAATGGTGTCGGCGGCGTCAGTTGTCACCGTCTGCCAGCTGTGTTCTGAAGGCAGGCTGCCACGGCCTGAGCCAGCGTTAGCAGGAAGAGCAGCAGCGTGGCGCCAGCCACACACGTCATCATCACGGGGAAGCCGTGCGCGTCCACCAGCAGGCCGCCCGACACGGGGCCCACCACCGTGCCTAGCGAGTAGGCGCTCCAGTAGACGCTCGACACGAACGCGTGCGTGCGCAGGTCGTCGGGCAGGCCGTGGCTCACGCACGTACGCAGCATCAGCTGGAAGCAGGGGATGTAGGCGCCGCCAAACAGGGCCTCCTGTAGCGTCATGCCCAGGCCGAGCAGCCACCAGGTGGGCCTGAGGCCGAGCACCGGCTGCGGTGCGATCAGCAGCTGGCTCCCCACCACGGCCAGCACGCACGTCGACATAAGCGTGTACGGGTTGCGGCTGGCCTCCGACAGGCGTGCCCACATTAAGCTGGTGAGCACGTACGAGCCGGTGGCCACCATGAAGTAGAGGCCGAGCGTGGCCGGCGTGATGCCCAGCATCCGGTCCACGTATGGAGCCACGCACGACTCGAACGTGAAAAAATCAAACGAGTAAAAGAAGACTATTAGCATGCAGAGCCAGTTTTCGCGCGAGCGCGCCATCGAACGCAACATGCTGCTGAGTGCCATCCCGCTTGAATCATCGCACTTCTCCACGGCCGGCATGAACGCTGCGTTGATGAGTGCCGCGACGATCATGACGCAGCCGAGCACGAAGAACGGCGCGCCGAATCCTGCGACGGCGTAAAGGCCTCCGCCGACGGCCGGCGCCACGGAGAGGCCGGCCGACTGCGCGGCCGACACCAGCGCCACGGCCATGCTGGCGTGCTTCGTGAACCTGTTGCCGATGATGGTGAAGGCGCAGCTGGTGACTGCCGCCGTGCCGGCCGCCTCCACCATGCGCACCAGGAAGCAGGCGGCCACGAACGCGGTCGTGTCGGTGATGTAATACAGGGTACCGAATGCCACTGTGGAGAGGCCGGCCGTGGCGATTCCGATGTTGTAGAGCCTGGTGACGCCGATGTGGAGCGCCAGCCGGCCGACCAGCGGGTACAGCGCCACCTGCGCCAGCGCGAAGCTGCTGAACACGGCGCTGATGAGTGTTTGCGAGATGCCACGCGACGCCGCCTCCACCGGAAAGAAGGGTATCATGACGGCGATGAGGGACCCGTTGAGCACGCTCACCACCGTCATGCCAGCCAGCAGTCGCCGCTCGGCCGAGCAGAGCACCGTGACGGTCGTCTCCGACTGGACACTGCGCTCCAGCGGCGCGTCCAACGGGCGCACCGTCTCGTCGAGCGCGCCGTACCGCGCCGGCGATGTCTGCCACGCGGCGCCATCGTGGCGGCCGCCCAGCTCCGAGTGAACCGTCATAGTCAGCGGTCGTTAAGGCTGCCGCTGACTGCCGCCGGACACTCGACGTCTCCTGCGTCAGAGGAGTGGCAGAGAAGCCCGGCAGTGGCCTGAGTCGCGTCGGCCGCACCGCCCACACCACGCACCCGCCGGGCCGCTGCGCCACTCACTCGCACACCCCTCACGCTCGCACACACCCCTCACGCTCGCACACACCCCTCACGCTCGCACACACACGCGCACAGGCAGGACACGAGGGAAGGCGTCGAAGTCGCATCACCAGAGATGTCTGACCACCTCCTCTTCCGGAGAAGTGACGAAACAGAAGGCGAGTGGTGGCTCGCTTATCGCCCTGCAGATAGGGCGAGTCGACACACCATATATACACAAACCGTATCTTCGGCTGCTGTGGACACTGCGCATTGTACAAAAAGAGCGGGATTCGATACAAACAGAACACCACAGTCATTGGCAAATCCTAACGGTGTCTACCAAATGTGGGAAATATATAATCGACGACACACTGTAGTAACTGCCGTACGGTTACGCCGAGTACATAATGGAATTCAGATGTCCGATTATATCGCCGTGTATTGATGCGGCTTTTACACCGGTGAAAATGTAATTGCACAGTCCACGACCAAGAAAGTTATAAGCAACCTGTCCAGATCTGGAAAACGGCCCCTCATTTTCGTAGAGCACCAGTCTGGTTGTCGGAACCATTCGTCAGCTGATGCATGAATGCAGTTTCGCTATTTTCGTTGTGATGGGAAGGTTTCCAAACGGCTTCAGGGTGCGGTAATGGATCTTGGCTTCTCTGTAATGCTGGCGAACAGCTTCATGAAGAACCCAGAGGTGGAAGTGCTGAGCAGCTCGCTACTGAAGCCGGCTCGATGGGAAAGATATTGTAAAGAATTAGAATTCCGAAGCGTCCCTTGCCCTTGCCTTCTGCATGAATTTATTTGCACTACTCTATCGTCACCTCTGCGTCATCACTAAACCTCGAGTTTACCTGTAGTTCCTCATATCAGCTTTCCTCGTCTTTCCCTTTGGGGTGCTACTAATCCGCGTCATCAGCAGCGTCGTCCATTAGTCGTCCATTACACTAGGCAGCAACGTACGTTGTTTGGTCCCTGTCCATCTCGTGTTCTCCCACCCAGTGGCGGTTTTCAAGAATCGGCAAGGTTGTCAAGGCAAGGCAAAATTGTTTTATCATGCGTGGAAGCAATATCATGTTCAACAGACATGAAAAAATGTAGAAATGGTTTCATTTCTACCTTCATACATACATACCACTTCATACATATGAATACGTTGAAAAAAATGTATCATTTTTATCCCATCCACCATTTTCCCCAAAAAATGAATGCAAGCACCTGTAAAACCTCGTTGCGGCTTGTTAACCTCGCTGACTATAAAAAAAACTAGCACGCTAGTTTTCTTCGAAGACTGTGGCATGCATCTGCAACAATCGCATAGGCACCATATGACTGAGAAGTTGAGGAGTCCTGGAGGGCGAAAGGGACTCTATACAGCTGATGGAGGCTCCTGGGAGCTCAAGGAGCCTAACAAGTGAGTTCAGCCCTTTGAAGACTGCGAGGCGAATGGGTCTTGTGAGTGGAGTTGGTGGGGCTTCGTGGGAAAGGAGCTGAAGAGGCTCCGGAGAAGTGGAAGGGCCATAGGGGATGCTTGGATCTCTGGTTCAGAACTGAATGGGTTCAAGCGGGGACCGATCTCATTGCATGAGCCAACGTCAGGTGGGGACGTCTGCTCTAATAAGGAGGTTGTCAATATGAAAATAATATTGTTACTGCGTAACAAACAGATAGTGTAAAGTGATTTTTCCTGCGTTCTGATTAAATGGTGTTAAATAATAGAAAATAATAGCCGGCTTTAGTTTGGATTTTCCTGATCTTTTTGACTTTTGACCTGTATCCTTGTTGATTTCCCAAGTTTGATATTTTATTCTTTTGACTTCTTTCCACTTTGACTTCATTTTTACTTCCTTTCCTCTTGACTTTTCCGTTTCACCTTTTTCCTTTTGACTTTTTCTGTTCTGACTTTTTTCCACTTTGACTTCTTCTTTTTGACTTGTTTTCCTTTTGACTTTTCCATTTCACCTTTTGACTTTTTCTGTTATGACTTTTACCCCTATTTACTTTTTTTTCGCTGGACTTTTTGTCTTTCAACTTTATCTAGGTGGCGTTCTGTCCTTTGGACTCCTTGTCTCGTAACTTCTCGTCCGTGCTCTGAGTAATATACCATGACCGGGTGATGAGTTCAAGGTCTGTCCAACAAGCGATACTTACATTTTGGCACTGAATCCGTAAAGCCGCCCCAGCAAACATTGTGGTTTAAAAAGAGACCACTAATTATGCACCACTAATTATGTCACGTACACAAGGCAGTCAGATGACGTATGCTCTGGTTTTAGGCTATTTCGGCTATTGTAATTAAAAATGCACCTGCATCCATTGTCCCACGCCAGGCACCTGTCCGGATGAATACTTGTTGAAGGATATCGAGGCTCAGGCATAGGTTTGTTTTCACGAAAGAACCATTGAGAATCAAAACATATACGTTTCTTTCACGAAAAAAAAGCACTTACAACCAGAAACCATTTGTCTGGTTTACAACAGAACCAATAACAATCAAGATATAAAATTCCGCCCCACCTAACTCAAGCAGTGACGTCCTCCCAGTGCCGATACATCTCAGGTGGTGTGTCACATGACCTGACCTGACCCGGCAGTAACGTCCTCCCAGTGATAACATACCTCAGGTGGTGTGTCACATGACCTGACCTGACCCGGCAGTGACGTCCTCCCAGTGATAACATACCTCAGGTGGTGTGTCACATGACCTGACCTGACCCGACAGTGATGTCCTCCCAGTGATAACATACCTCAGGTGGTGTGTCACGTGACCTGATCTGACCCGGCAGTGACGTCCTCCCAGTGATAACATACCTCAGGTGGTGTGTCACATGACCTGACCTGACTCCGGCAGTGACGTCCTCCCAGTGATAACATACCTCAGGTGGTGTGTCACGTGACCTGATCTGACCCGGCAGTGACGTCCTCCCAGTGACAACATACCTCAGGTGGTGCGTCACGTGACCTGACCTGACCTGACCCGGCAGTGACGTCCTCCCAGTGATAACATACCTCAGGTGGTGCGTCACGTGACCTGACCTGACCCGGCAGTAACGTCCTCCCAATGACAACATACCTCAGGTGGTGTGTCACGTGACCTGATCTGACCCGACAGTGACGTCCTCCCAATGACAACATACATCAGGTGGTGTGTCACGTGACCTGACCTGACCCGGCAGTGACGTCCTCCCAGTGACAACATACCTCAGGTGGTGTGTCACGTGACCTGATCTGACCCGGCAGTGACGTCCTCCCAGTGATAACATACCTCAGGTGGTGTGTCACGTGACCTGACCTAACCCGGCAGTGACGTCCTCCCAGTGACAACATACCTCAGGTGGTGTGTCACATGAGTTGACCTGACTCCGGCAGTGACGTCCTCCCAGTGACAACATACCTCAGGTGGTGTGTCACATGACCTGACCTGACTCCGGCAGTGACGTCCTCCCAGTGACAACATACCTCAGGTGGTGTGTCACATGAGTTGACCTGACTCCGGCAGTGACGTCCTCCCAGTGACAACATACCTCAGGTGGTGTGTCACATGACCTGACCTGACTCCGGCAGTAACGTCCTCCCAGTGACAACATACCTCAGGTGGTGTGTCACATGACCTGACCTGACTCCGACAGTAACGTCCTCCCAGTGATAACATACCTCAGGTGGTGTGTCACATGAGCTGACCTGACCCGGTAGTGATGACCTCCCAGTGATAACATACCTCAGGTGGTGTGTCACATGATCTGACCCGGCAGTGACGTCATCCCATTGACAACATACCTCAGGTGGTGTGTCACATGACCTGACCCTGGCAGTGACGTCATCCCAGTGACAACATACCTCAGGTGGTGTGTCACATGACCTGACCCCGGCAGTGACGTCATCCCAGTGACACACCTCAGGTGGTGTGTCACATGAGCTGACCTGACCCCGGCAGTGACGTCCTCCCATTGATGAAACCCCTCAGGTGGTATGTCACATGACCTGACCTGACCCGGCAGTGACGTCCTCCCAGTGACAATATACCTCAGGTAGTGTGTCACATGAGCTGACCTGACCCGGCAGTGATGTCCTCCCAGTGATAACATACCTCAGGTAGTGTGTCACATGAGCTGACCTGACCCGGCAGTGATGTCCTCCCAGTGATAACATACCTCAGGTAGTGTGTCACATGAGCTGACCCCGGCAGTGACGTCCTCCCAGTGATGACATACCTCAGGTGGTGTGTTGCATGAGCTGACCCTGGCAGTGACGCCTCCCACTGATGTGTCCCACAGCTGGTCCGGGACCGCCTGACTGCCTGCTCACGTGACTGTGCTGTCCGGCCAGAACGGCGCCGATGCCGGTGCCAGGGCCAGCACAAACACACGTGACGGACACGGCCGGTCGTGCCGTGACCACGTGCGGTGTCGTCGGGTGTCGATTCGCCGAACCTCTGTTGCCGGCCCGACAGCTGACTAACGACGTGCCAGCCGCTGCCGGTCCGTGGCCGAGGGCCGAGAGGTCCGTGGTCGAGGGCCGAGAGGTCCGTGGTCCGTGGGCCGAGAGGTCCGTGGTCCGTGGGCCGAGAGGTCCGTGGTCCGTGGTCCGTGGGCCGAGAGGTCCGTGGCCGTGGGCCGAGAGGTCCGTGGCCGAGGGCCGAGAGGTCCGTGGCCGAGGGCCGAGAGGTCCGTGGCCGAGGGCCGAGAGGTCCGTGGTCCGTGGGCCGAGAGGTCCGTGGTCCGTGGGCCGAGAGGTCCGTGGTCCGTGGGCCGAGAGGTCCGTGGTCCGTGGGCCGAGAGGTCCGTGGTCCGTGGGCCGAGAGGTCCGTGGTCCGTGGGCCGAGAGGCGGTGCGGCTGCCGGCCAAGCTGAGATCAGTGACACTCGGCCCGCTCAGCCGCCAGCCCAGACATGCGGCCCGGGCCCACTACCAGGTCCGTGAGAGTCCTGAGAGTGAGTGAGAGTCCTGTCCAGGTGGGACGCGCACCTGCTGCAGCCCAGTGACGTCGCCAGATCAGTCGAGCTCATTGACTGCCCCCTACCCCCACCCCCAGCTCCTGAAGGTTGTGTTTGTGCTTTGTGTGCGGCTGAATCTAGATTCTGAACCTGCAGTGTGTATTATGGTATTTCCTCTTCGTGTCCAAGCCGCTGTGTTGCCACCTCCAGCCTGTACCGTACGGCAGCGTCGGGAATAGGGGCCAGACAGCCCAGACAGTCATTCAGCTCGGTCTGGGAGTCATTCCGCTCGGTCTGGGAGTCATTCCGCCCCAGTCTGAGTGTCATTCCGTTCCGGTCTGAGAGATATTCCGCCCCACCGATCGCAGTGTCTAGACTCAGGCTGACTATGACCTGCAACTTTAAGCCCACTCTGGCATTCATATTTCATGCGTGTGACATAGTTTCCAATTGGTGACTGAGCTGGTTTGGAAAATCTTCAAGCCTTCAATCTGGAGGTAATCGCTTGATGGTAGCATAAGGAAACATGCGGACAAGTTAGCTAACGAAGTTTCTTTCCAGAAATTGATTTTTCCCAGACATGCGGCACGTCCTCCGGGCCAGCTAAGATCATACCATTATATATTAAGACTATTCTCAAATTTTAGATGTCTTATGTTCGGCCACAATGTCGGGGATTAATTTTCTATGGAGATTCGGGGACCGGCAACCTACTAGTAAAACAACAACTGAAATATATTATTGGAAGAGAAGCTTGACGCCACAGCTACCACACTTTTCGCAAATATACACGGGCATGCCAATTTTAAGGCTAGGTGAGCAACGCTTTAAGCAACTTTTACTTTAAGCTACGCTGAGACCGTCCAGCTGTTATAGAGTCCGTGCTGATGCAGCACTGAGGACGATACCCAGCTGAGCTACTGCTGACGCGACAGTTCGATCGATCTACCTCGGGGCTGCCCGTCCCGACGGAGCAGCTGATTCTGACGGAGCAGCTTTGTGCCCGAAACTTCAACTCTCCGGCAGACAACCTTAAGACTGGCAAGGCGAGTAACTTGACCATTTTAGTCGTTGTTGCAAGGCAGTATAAGTGCAACCAATCATCGTTTTGATAACGATTGATGCATTGAGTTAATTTGTGCAATTTAATTAGCTTCGCGGCTCCTGAGAATCGAAAATGGAACGAATAATCCGAAAAGGTTCATGCCGTAGTCTCATGTTGATTTATAGTACGGTGGTATCCATTGATATGCCATTGCTTATCCATTGATCACACACACACACACACACACACACACAGTGCACAGCAGTTGTACCTGCTCTATTCGGGGCATCAGGAAAATACCTGTGCAGAGAGATATATTTACATGGAGTTTTCTCTTGTGATTGGAAGAATCAACTAGCTATGCAACAAAAAAAAGTTACGTAAAGGTCGCGGTAAGCTGATATTGACTTGTAACCTGGCACTCTTTTGGAGGGCTAATTTGCCATTGCGTATTTTGGAGAAAATATTTATTTAAAATTGATTAGTAGCAAAGTTAGGTGCAAACATATGTGTATGATAACCGGATATAAATATTTTCTTGTTGAAACCTTTATTTCACGAAGATACTTGACCTGAGGTCATTTTGTTGGTTTTTGTTTTCTTCCATGCCTTGTCTGTGCACCTACATCTTACTTCTGACAGTATCTTGTATCATTTGTTTATGAAAAAATATTTCAACTTGCATCTAAAGATCGCACTAAGATTAGGCCCTGACCTGACTTTAATCCGTCCTAGCCCTACTATTTGACATGTTGCTGCATGTCGAAGAGTCACCGTCCATGCTTCGGAGCAAGTTGCACCAATTCAAATGGGGCAGGTTGCATCACTGATGCAACATACCTCAAGTGATGAAGCCTGTCCCTGTACGGCATGAGCGTGTTAGCCATGAGGCCAAGGGGGCTGGAGCTCATCCACTGTTATATAAGGGCAGGCCGCCACGATAGCTCAGTTTGCTTCAGCCTCAACCTGCATTAGCTCCATTTGTCCCTATAGAAAGGCCTGTCACTACACGCGTTCGCCTTTAGCTCCCGGCTGGAGGGGCCAGCTGATAACTAACCCGATAAGGCCGGGACGACGTAACGGGCAGTGCCGCCATTGGCGGCACTCTAAGCTCCCGGCTTAAATTACGCCATTGCACCGGAATTTCCCATCGAGTGGTGGAGCCATGGCTCGCCCAACAAACTAATTATATTGGGATTCTGCTGCATGGAAACACTCCAGCAAACATTCAATTGAACTAAAATATAGTAAAATCCGCGTAGGGTTAGTGTAACTTGAGACTGTAGTGGGGCAAAGGAATACGCCACTCAATGCCAGTATTAGATACCATGGAAATGTGAAAGTCAATTTGTCTTATTTCTGAATGCCATTATCAATTTCCCTACCTTGATTTCCAGGTTTGATGATCCCGAGAAAACCCTTTCCTCAGCGAGATTAACGAACAAAAAAGAAGCCATGTTTCTACTAGTTTAAAGACAGACAAAAACTATACCGTGTCCACGTTATAGTGGGACTGGATATCACGCGATTTTACTTAATGTTGGCTGGCATAGGCTATATAATGAAAAATGAAGAAAAAAAACACCACGACAAAATAAAACCCACCTGTGGTGACCACTTTCCCAGCTTTTTTACCACATACACTATCTACATTATGCCAGGCAAAGCCAAGTTAATTTAGGTGAAGGCATGGGTGGAGAAGTTCGAAAATTATTGGTGGGAGCCAATGCATGGAGGAAATGTGTGCTGTCAAATAGTTGATGGGGTCCACCCTATAGGACCCCATGTTTAGAGAGTAAGAAGTTGATGGGGCCAAATCGAAAGCATAGAAAGCTCCACCCCTGGGTAAAGGAAGCTCTTGTATTCAGGGAAAACGTTTAAGCATAGAAGACTTCATTTGAATGAAAACAGCGTAGTTGAACTAGAATAAAGCATGAAAAAACTGGTCCGCAACATAATCGCCGTCCATAATAGCTACTGTACGTGGAAGGCATGTATTGTGAAATAAATAAATCAATCAATGCATGGACTATATAACGTCATGTACGGATGTGGCTTTAATTCCGGTTCATTATCGTATCTGCTGTATTATGATATGTTTCATTATCGTATCTGCTTTATTATGGTATGCTTCATTATCTGAATGCCCATACATAGCAGCTAAGCATCTTGCCAATTTTCCCCAGTACAAACCGGCTGTAGACAGTTGTAGCTCTTTAGAACTACTCGCCTGGTCAAAATTACATTCATCCGGCATTTGACCCACCACGGGCTATGTCACCACCACCATGCAGTCCCGGTCTGATTGAACACCATGTGCGGAGTCGTGAGTGGTGCACGTGCGGCGACATGTGACGCGGCGCACCGCGTCGCCAGTCCCGGTCTGATTGAGCACCATGTGCGGAGTCGTGAGTGGTGCGCGTGCGGCGACATGTGACGCGGCGCACCGCGTCGCCAGTCCCGGTCTGATTGAACACCATGTGCGGAGTCGGAGTGGTGCCGTGCGGCGACATGTGACGCGGCGCACCGCGTCGCCAGTCCCGGTCTGATTGAGCACCATGTGCGGAGTCGTGGTGGTGGCGTGCGGCGACATGTGACGCGGCGCACCGCGTGCCATCCCGGTCTGATTGAACACCATGTGCGGAGTCGTGAGTGGTGCACGTGCGGCGACATGTGACGCGGCGCACCGCGTCGCCAGTCCCGGTCTGATTGAGCACCATGTGCGGAGTCGTGAGTGGTGCGCGTGCGGTGACATGTGACGCGACCCTTCGAGTCAGCCCCGATCACCAGGTAATGAGTGGTTTCCATGCGGCCGGGCGGCCGTGCGGCCGGGTGGGTTACCGGCGCGGCCGGAGCCACATGTGGAGTCACGGCTGAGGAGCGCGCCTCGGCACGACCGGTAACACGAGAGTAATGAGACGTCGTCATCCTGACGCCCCCCCCCGCCCCTCCCGCCGTCACCCCAGGCAGCCAGACGAAGTGCGACCCGCGACCTCAGGCAAACCGTCTGAACTGCCTGCTGACGGCGGCCCTCAGGCCAGAGTCAATACCTCCTGCCGTCAGGTGAACAAAAATCTTTCCAATGAAATGACTCAAAGAAGCACACATTTCTAAACAGGTGTGTGACGAACTCACCGTTATGTGTTCTTGATGTTCAGCATTGTACTTCGGATCCAAGGGAGACACAGGGAACTGGGCATGAGTCCATGGGGACACTCAAGCGCACCCACTGCCCCTGAACATTTTTCCAATCGGTGGCCCCGTCCGGACGAGTGGCAATACAAGACTGGCTTGGTTAGGTCCAGGAACCAATTGCTATGTTCAGTGTGGGCTGGTGATTCCGGTATATATATATATATATATATATATATATATATATATATATATATATATATATATATGTGTGTATGTATGTATGTGTGTATGTGTGCGTGTGTGTGTGTGTGCGTGCGTGCGTGTGTGTGTGTGTGTGTGTGTGTGTGCTATTTTTCTTTATCCCGCGACATGTTTGTATGCCTGGACGATGGAAATAGGTGGCACAGTGGTGTTAATGGCATTGATGGAATGTGCGGATGTGGTGTGATCCCTAAATGGGGAGGTCCTATTTTTGTTTTTGGCATCTCTTCAGTGCTCATCTGCAGCGTTCCTGGTTCTGCTTTGGTTTCTTCGATGTAGGTGTTAGCCTTGTTGGTACAATCAGGGGCGTCTTCAGGAATTGCCATGGGGGCAATTCCTTGAACCATTGAGTTGATTGAGCGTTGAACCATTAAGAGGAAAGCGGACAATTTGAAAAAGATCTACATTTTGCACGTACATAACAGCAATGTGGCAGTGTAAATAAAAATCCATCGATGAGAGCGCCGTCCGAGCAGGTTATGACGGGATTTCTTGGGGAGCCCCTATTCATATAGGATATCAGTACCTGCTATCACAACGGCTGCAAACAAAAACAGATTTGATCCTCATATTCCTATTACACTCAATCATTGTACACACAGCGGACCTTCGACACCTTTGAAATTATTTCGATATCCCAACATTATGATACCGTACGGCAAGCCACGTCGAATGACATCCACATAATACAAATTGAAGCCATAGCGACGAAACGCGAGGACTTTGAAAAATTAAAACTAACCTTGACCTGAGGCTTCACCTGACCTGTCCCGGGTTGAAATGTTGCTCGAGGGTTGCCCACGGGCTATCTCTTGATACCAAACATGGGTAGCTTTGGGAGAAAACGAAGAAACGCGGGGCGACCGAAGAAATGAGCTCGACCATTGACTTCCAAAGTTAATGTGATTTCTGAACAGTTGGCTACAGTACCTGACGGCACGTCGAATGACTCCAACTTGATGAAGATTGAAGACATGGCGACGAGGCGCGAGTACTTCGAGCAATTTAAGCTAACCTTCGATCTTGTGGTTTGACATTGACATGTTCCGGTTTGAAATGTTACTCGAAGTGCACCACGGGCTATTGCTTGATACCAGATGTGGATAGGTTAGGGCGAATAAAAAAATACGAGGCGACCAAAGAAATCGATTTGACCTTTGATCTATACAATTAGTTCGATTTGATAACATTATAATATGCCAGAAGCCACGTCGAATGACACCCACTTCGTGCAAATTCAACTCATAGCGACGAATCGCGAGAACTTCAAGAATTCAAACTAACCTTTGACCTTAAGGTTTGACCTTGATGTATCCCGGTTTCAAAATGTTACTCGAGGGTTCACCATGGGCTATCGCTTGATAGTGGATCTGGGTAGGCTTGGGGGAAAACGAAAAAAAAACAAATGTGAGGCGACGGAAGAAATCAGCTTGAATTTTGACTCGAGATGACTTCGAATTATCAACTTTCTGACACCGCATAACAAGCGACGTCGAATGACATCCATTTTCGGCAACTTGAAGCCATAGCGACGAAACGCGAGGTCATCGGAGAACTCAATCAAACCTTGGACCCTGACCTGTCCCGGTTTGAAATGTTACTCTAGTGTTCACCACTGGTAATTGCTTGATACCAGATTTGGATGGCTTTGAGCGAAAACGAAAACAAAACTGAGTAGACCGGATGATCAGCTTGGCCTTTGCCTTTGAAAAATAATTTGATTGCTTAACTTACTGATACCGCATAACTAGCCACGTCGAATGACGCACATTTGATGGAAATTGAAGCGATAGCAACCGAACCTCGCGTTCGGTCGATATCGCTTCAATATCACCATCCAATAAATCAAGCCATCCTTTGACCTGGAAGTTTGACCTTGACATGCACCGGTTTAAAATCTTACACAATGGTTCACCACAGGCTATTGCTTGATACCAGATTTGGGCAGGTGTGGGTGAAGATGACAAAATAAATGGGAGACAACTGAAGAAACCGGCTTGCGTTGAACCTTGACCGCTAAAGTGATAATGTGAGACCTATGTAGTTGCTTCCAGCGTGTTCAGTGCAAGCAGAAGCATTTGTGGTAATTGATTCGAACGATCATAAGCCCGTCGCTGAATGCCGATGCCAATACAAACACGCCTCTGGCGAACACGTCGCTAAATTCGAATACGACGTTAATTTGACGTACCTGCCTAAGGCTGCCCATGACTCCCCTCAATGGTCTTGAAGATACCCAAGGACACCCATGGTCACGTTTGTTCATGATATATCAATATATGCGCATGGGAATGCATCTTAAGACTTGCGATAATGCAAATTTGTTGCCTGGCAAAGCACAATTGTCCACCCAAGCGAAAACAACTATGGTTAAGGTTCATGATATTCAAGAATGGTCTGGAAGCATAAATTTTTAACATTTGCTGATTTACTACTCGGATATTTTGTGAGAACAGATAGCCTGTGAATACCGTTGATTGGCTAGATCGGCTTCTAGTATTTTTGATGATACTCTTGCATATATATTTTTCACTTTATAAATGATTAAGTATAATTTTGCGACGATCATACTCAGGTAGCTGAGGCTTGGGGGACACGGAAAAAATTGAGGGGGACAAATCGCCACTTTTCATAAATTGGGGGGGGCATGTCCCCTCCCCCTCCCCCAGCCCCCCAGTGGTTACACCCATGAAAGCCAGTAATGAGTGGTATGGGGCTAAGACTTCTACCAATAGTGGTTCGTGAGGTTTGAAGAAATTGCAAATGCATACCTAGTGCACAGTAGACTTTCCTGACCACGTCATCTATATGGGGTCCAAATGGTAATTTCGAGTCTATGAATCCGTACACCCAGATCATGCATTGAACTGACCCGCTCCAGCGCAGCACCATCTATCGCATGCGAAGGCGCAATGAGCTTTGTTCGAAGAATGAATGCGGTAGCTTTGCATTTCGATGGGTTCAATTTGAGTTTCCACTTTTTTTACCAAGAATAAATACTGCCGATACTTTTTGGCAGGACGACGGATAACATCTGTTGGGGAGGCAACCGGTCGGGTAATTTCAATATCGTCAGCAGACAAGCTGATGCAGCTTCGAGCGTTGCTACAGAAATGCGAACAGAATTTGTCCGCATATGTTACCTTCCGGGCCACCGGACTTCACGAGAATCCAGTCCGAAGTCTTCTCATTTGAAACCACTCGTTGTTCTCTCCCACAAAGATACGACTCAGACCATTTCAACGCTAGACTAGACAGACAATAAGAATAACGAAGTTTATGAAGTAGGAGAGCATGGTTGACACTGGTAAAAGTGGTGAATAATCAGCATCAAGTACATACATCTCAACGTCATTAGCATTAGAGTTACATGGCTTTTTGACGAGGCAGGTTAAGTTTGCCTTACATGAATGCACGGGCAAAATCCGTGCTGGGTTTGAGCAGCACCGGCGAGACGCGAAGGATCAGCTGATCACATGCAACTCGCTCAACAATTTTGGAATATATTGGTAGGCCTTAGACAGACTGATAATTACTAGGAATTTTCTTGCCGCCTTGTTAAACAGTGGAGTAGCGTGAGCGCGCTTCAAAGGTGATGTAAATTTTCCTTGTTGGAACGAGAGTGAGCATACTGTGGTGAGAGGTAATGCAATTTCATCAGCACACTCGTTCGAAATACGAATTCAGCATCAGCACACTCGAAACGAAAAACAATTATTTTAGCACTGCTGCAATGCATAAAGTCCATGGGTGAATCCAGGTGGATTGACGGCACACTCCATAGGTCCCATGTTAAACGTTGAAAGTATTAGGGGTAGCAAAATCAACATTGAGGGCATTTGCCCTCTCAAAATATATAACACAATACCTCTGTACAACAATACCTGAGCTGATCGTGTCCACAAATCTTTTGAGAATATAGTGTCATTAGCAACTTAATAATATTTTGGAATGCACGACTGATAAATCAAAACAAAATTGCCTATGTTCTACAACGATGAACATGTTGCCTATGCTCTACAAGGTGGCATGTCTGTCTCTGGGTCCAAGAACTCTTCAGGGAGCGTCTCGTTGAAACATCGCGCCCGATCGCAGTCATCAGTCACGTTACCGCCGTTGTGTCTGAGGAGAGAAGCCGATGTACCTACCTGCAGACTTGGTGAATCTAAGAAGACTGGCGCCAAAGTCTAACCCTATGTGCACCAAATATTCGCTGTATTTGGTCAACACTATATCACGATATCTGGATCCACGTTAATTTCTAAGACGTATGGGGACGGGGGGGGGCACACTACACAGTGACAAATTATTCGCGAAATAGGGTGGAATATACCACTTTCTGAACACTGAGGTGACTACATTTCATGATGAGTCGTTATGAAGTCTTCATATCTAATTTCTAACGATATCTTGTGGATAAGTATCATGCTGATACTCACCATTGCGGATTATTACGCATGAACATCTCTAAGCAAAATCCCAGGAAAGAGGATTACCTATGATGTGGGCTGTTATACAATATCAGTTCATAAGGATGGGTATTTTGTATCGTTATCGCCAAAATAGTCACCCCTAAATTAGGCATCTCAAAACAAAGGAAGAAGGTGCACGTATGAGTACACTGTGGGATCAGAATTGTGTTTCAGGAACTTTTCACTTATGTTAAATGATATCGTGTCAATGGCGAATTTCGACATCCTGCTGTACTCGTTTCGATATCTCACCTAACGAAAAACAATTATTTTAGCACTGCTGCAATGCATAAAGTCCATGGGTGACTCCAGGTGGATTGACGGCACACTCCATAGGGTCCCATGTTAAACGTTGAAAGTATTAGGGGTAGCAAAATCAACATTGAGGGCATTTGCCCTCTCAAAATCTATAAAACAATACCTCTGTCTGGATCTTTTTCAACAGAATTATTTTTGGGGGTTAGTCAAGAATTTGTTACACCGATGGGCTATGTCCTTATCCCACAGTACATAATCGCTTGATGTTGCCACCAAACCAGGGGAGGGGGATATTTGTCCTTCGAAAGCACTCGATGTATATGATCCGCTAATGCTTCTCCAATCCACATGTTCAAAATATCAACTGCTTTATCAACGTTCATAACATCCAGCACAATCCAAAGGAGAGACAAAGTGATTTGCAACGCTAGAAAGTCGACTATTGGATAACCTACCGCTGTGCTATGACGGTCTCGCGATTGTGGGACGAAGCAGTTGATGCACAGCAGTGACCTGGAGGTGGTCTGAATCTGAGTGAGAAGACCAACTTCTGCATCGGTAACAACATCATTACAGCGAATATCATTGCTGTTTGTCCAAACTACGTGCAAGTCTAAATGTTATCATCCCTCGTCGGCACTAGGTGCTCTGTTTGACCTACGCAGCAACAGTTCAGGGTTGTCTGGACAATGCTTCGTGATTGGCTGTTGATCTAAAGTTCAGATAACATTGCTGAGGGTATTTCAATTTTGAGGTGAGGATGCTAGCGTGCACTCAACAGGTGGGCTCTTCAGAGATCGTGCTTTTCTAGGGTAAGTAAATTACTTGCCCAATCATGGCCTCATGGTGGCTTCTAAGCGGAATAGTTCGAACTCATTTCGCTGAAAAGGTTTCAAGTGTTACTTACCCCTTTTGCATGGGCATACCAAGCAAATTCGGATTAGGATGTGATCGTATTTGGACCCGTTACTCCGTTGGGCAGATGCCGTTTACATGGGCAGCCGAAGTAAATTCGAATTTAGATCGGATCATTTGCGACACCTTACTCCGTTCGTTCAAAGGCGTTTATACATGGGCGGGAACAAATCCGCGTCGGATGATCCATTCATAAATGTGAACGCTATTCGGATTCATTGTGGGATTTTGGAAAAATTATGCGCACCTGCGACAAGCTCGATACAGGAAAACGTTTTAGGAGGTAGCAGGTAATGCTCTTACCTGGGATTTTGCTTAGAGATGTTCATGCATAATAATCCGCAATGGTGAGTATCAGCATGATACTTATCCACAAGATATCGTTAGAAATTGGATATGAAGACTTCATAACGACTCATCATGAAATTTAGTCACCTCAGTGTTCAGAAAGTGGTATATTCCACCCTATTTCGCGAATAATTTATCACTGTGTAGTGTGCCCCCCCCCCCGTCCCCATACGTCTTAGAAATTAACGTGGATCCAGATATCGTGATATAGTGTTGACCAAATACAGCGAATATTTGGTGCACATAGGGTTAGACTTTGGCGCCAGTCTTCTTAGATTCACCAAGTCTGCAGGTAGGTACATCGGCTTCTCTCCTCAGACACAACGGCGGTAACGTGACTGATGACTGCGATCGGGCGCGATGTTTCAACGAGACGCTCCCTGAAGAGTTCTTGGACCCAGAGACAGACATGCCACCTTGTAGAGCATAGGCAACATGTTCATCGTTGTAGAACATAGGCAATTTTGTTTTGATTTATCAGTCGTGCATTCCAAAATATTATTAAGTTGCTTGGTTGGTTGGTTATTGGTTATACGACACGTCGACCGTTGAGTCATGTAGCGTCGCCAATCTCTCACGCCGATTGGTCGCGGGCGAAGAGTAGCGACAGGTGAGACTCGAACCCACAACCTTTCGATTGTGAGACGAGCATCTTACCCCTAGACCACTCGTCCCCTTATTAAGTTGCTAGTGACACTATATTCTCAAAAGATTTGTGGACACGATCAGCTCAGTCCCCGTATTTCGAACGAGTGTGCTGATGAAATTGCATTACCTCTCACCACAGTTTGCTCACTCTCGTTCCAACAAGGAAAATTTACATCACCTTTGAAGCGCGCTCACGCTACTCCACTGTTTAACAAGGTGGCAAGAAAATTCCTAGTAATTATCAGTCTGTCTAAGGCCTACCAATATATTCCAAAATTGTTGAGCGAGTTGCATGTGATCAGCTGATCCTTCGCGTTTCGCCGGTGCTGCTCAAACCCCGCACGGATTTTGCCCGTGCATTCATGTAAGGCAAACTTAACCTGCCTCGTCAAAAAGCCATGTAACTCTAATGCTAATGACGTTGAGATGTATGTACTTGATGCTGATTATTCACCACTTTTACCAGTGTCAACCATGCTCTCCTACTTCATAAACTTCGTTATTCTTATTGTCTGTCTAGTCTAGCGTTGAAATGGTCTGAGTCGTATCTTTGTGGGAGAGAACAACGAGTGGTTTTAAATGAGAAGACATCGGACTGGATTCTCGTGAAGTCCGGTGTCCCGGAAGGTAACATATGCGGACAAATTCTGTTCGCATTTCTGTAGCAACGCTCGAAGCTGCATCAGCTTGTCTGCTGACGATATTGAAATCACCCGACCGGTTGCGTCCCCAACAGATGTTATCCGTCGTCCTGCCAAAAAGTATCGGCAGTATTTATTCTTGGTAAAAAAAGTGGAAACTCAAATTGAACCCATCGAAATGCAAAGCTACCGCATTCATTCTTCGAACAAAGCTCATTGCGCCTTCGCATGCGATAGATGGTGCTGCGCTGGAGCGGGTCAGTTCATTGCATGATCTGGGTGTACGGATTCATAGACTCGAAATTAACATTTGGACCCCATATAGATGACGTGGTCAGGAAAGTCTACTGTGCACTAGGTATGCATTTTCAATTTCTTCAAACTTCTTTCTTGTGTGTTTGCAGTATGTGTTTTAGTGTTTAGCTGCGTTTTAGGAGTAGTTAGTAGGGACAGTTTCAGCTGACAGTTTGTGCGCATTTTGAAACAATATTTTGTGTTGAGCAGCAGTGGCACAGCCAGGATTTTCTTAAGCAGAGGCCCGACCACAAAAAAATGTCAGGAAACAGAACGTTTTCGGCGCACGAGACGCACCCCAAAAATTTCCTATATTGAGCGGTGAAAATCTTTAAATTTCTTTCCTCATCTGGTGTACTTTTGGTTGTTAAGGAGGAGGGGCTCCCTTGGCTGCACCTTTGTTGAGTAAAATAAAAATATGGAGCCAGTACGACAGCTTTTGTGTGAGTCTCATTTCATTCATCCCATGCTATGTTTACAAATAATGGTGTTTGCTAGATTATATGCTGAGGCAGACAAGCTGAGGGGGCATCTGTCAAGACGGAACGACTCAGGAAGCTGAGCAAATTGGTTCTATTTGCTATCAAGGCCTACGAGTGCGAGAACAAGGTTAGGAAAAGCCTGTGGACGAAGGCAAGACTTCTAAACTTATATGGTTCGATACGGAGGCCATGAGAGAGGGAGAATGATCGTTGGGTGGAAAACTTGAGAATGGGTAAGTCTTCGTTCAAGAAGCTGTGTGATCTTCTAAGGTGAGTGGGTATTTTTTTCGGCTTATAAATGTTCCACATCAATGTGCTGGAATTCTGAAATTTGTGTGGAAAACAACACCTATCAGAAACCTATTGGCCTGCATATAGACTGGCGTTCTAAGTTGATGGTCATCGACTCGGTAGCATTACACTGCACTAACCATTGTTGAGAAAATATTTTGAAGCCCTAGGCCAATTTTTGGTCAGCATTTTTTTCTCCTGTTTTCTGATGTGATTTGAATGAATTTTATCTTGATTTATTTGGAAAATGAAAGCTTTTTGAGATGTAAGCATTCAGTAAATGTGTGCTTTAAGTTGTAATCGTATTCTTCCCCAATGCAACGTTTATGAACATGATTAGAACGACATGACCGCTCATTTCCTCTGGAAATGCTTATTTTTCATTTGGAAAGCAAAATAGCATCAAAAAGGGATTTCAGTTATCAGTTAGGTAATAGGTATAACGTAAAAAGTAAAGAAAAACAAATTAAAGAAAAATGTAATATAACCTAACCTAACCTACTCTAACCTCCCATTTGATTATTATTTTTATTGGAAAAACATCAACCAATTTTTAATCAACATTTTCCAAAAAGCCTAACCCAGCTTAACCTAACCTTTACTCATACTTCTGAAAAAAATAAGTGACAATTTTTGGCGAAAATTTCCTCCAGCAAATTTCAAGATTTTCAAACTACAGACATCTAACCTAGCTCTTTTTTGCTTAATGAGGCCATCAATCAACTCCAATCAATATGCCATCAATGGACTTGAAAAACTGGAGATCACGGACAAATTCCAACATCACTTCCGTGCAGGGCCGTCGATTTGTATCCTTTTGTGGGGGCCATGGCCCCACCAATGTTTATCTTGCCCCCCCCCCCAAATGTTGATTTGGGCCCCCAATAACCTATGCTATTTTATGCTGATAAGAAAGCTAAAGGGGAAAAAATGAAAAACACCATGCTAAGTAGAAACATTGATATTAACCAGCATATTTTGTACTGAAAAGAAACATATTTGGATTAGATAGTGGACTGGCTCTCCACCTTTTGCTGAAAAATGTAAAATTGTGTGCAAAAAACAAACCTAAATAGCTGGATTTCCCTCCACTGTGGAAGTACAGCTTACATCATAAAATGTTGAGATTAGCGATGCTGATGCATTTTAAATCAGATTGCAAAAGAAATCTGCCAAGCAACTAAACAACACTTACATGGTCATACTGATATTTGTACATACCACCAATGGCAAAACCACATGCATATGGAGCTTGAACATGATTAATTCCATTCTCAATTTCCAGTCATTGTCAAACTTGCATGCAAATCATGGTTATCATTGAGATTGTGGATGTACAAACTATAATTATCTTCAGCAACCTACCCATCACACCATCAGCTTGATATTTACCAAGGCACCTAACTACCTACCTACATGCCCAATGACAATGTACATGCATTCAATATTGATATGGGGCAACCCAATCTCAAACTGAACCAACAAAAGAGCTACGTGTGAGCCAATCTGCCAGCCTATGAAAACATGAGAGAGAAGTCAGCAAGAAGCCGTATAGACACCTCATTATAATTGATATTACTGAAGAAAGCAGTAGGTATTAAGCTATGGCCACACATGACTTCCTAAACGAACCCTATAGAGTCATACAAGACCAGTGTCTGGTAGCCCGCATTATTAAATGCCACCCACGATACTATTACTTTAGAAGGTACACCAAAGTTCGACTTCAAGCTGTGGTGACGTCATAGTTTTTTTCTCTTACATTGCAGAAATTGGTAGCATCAGGCGTGTTTCAATTTCACTGCGCATGAGACAGTTAAAGCATTTTCAATTTTCAATTTTCAAAGTTTAAAGAACCTAACCTATCATAAGTTTCTGTTGAATTTTTGTTATTTTTTGTTTTTGTTTTTGTTTATTTTTGGCTTATTTTTGTTTGAATTTTTCTTCAGAATACCATGTTCATGACGGTGACTAAGATGATGGGACCACTTATTTTCGGTGCAAATTCATTTTATTTGAAATTGAAGAAAAAAAATTGACAAATTTTCCAACTTTAAAAACCTAAACCAGCCTACCCTAACCAAACCTAACCCATTTGTTTGCTTTATGGTGACAAATGTGTGTAAAAACTTTTCTTGGTTGGTTGGTTGGTTATTTGGGCTTACGGCCACATTGACTGCGTTGGTCATACAGAGCCCATAAAACTTTTCTTGTTCTCACCTTAAAGCACAATAATACCCAAAAGTTTCCAAAATAAATTTACAAACATGTTAAAAAAAAAAAAAAATCTTCAAAAGCAGCTTAGGTTAGGTTGGGCTGGGTTAGGTTTCTTTTTTTATGTTGAAAATTTTCAGAAAATAAATTAATTGACTTTTTTTTGTGTTCACAAAATATAGGTTAGGCTAGGTTAGGTTATGTTTTGTTGCATTAAAAAAAATTTATGTTTATGCTATGTTACCGAACTCAAAGCCCTTTTTGGCATTATTTTGCTCACAACATGAAAAGTAAGCATTTGCACAGAAAATAAGTGGGCCCGATCATCTTAGTCACCTTCATAAACAGAAAAATTGAATGCAGAAAAATTATTTTAAAATGAAAAAGAATACTTTAAACAGCAAAGTTACCAAATAATTCGCAATTTTGAGGGGAAACTTTTTGGGAATTTTTTTTATTTTGAAAGTTCTCCAACTTGAAAAGCCTAAACTAACCTAACTTAACCAAACCTAACCCATTTGTTTGCTATATGGAGGCAAATGTGTGTAAAAACTTGTCCTGTTACCACCTTAAAGCACAATAATACCGGTTTGGCTAGGTTAGGCTAGTTTAGTTGTTTAACTTGGAAAACAATTTTCACAAAAATTTAAAAAATAAAGTGAAATCGGAAATTTTCATTCAAAAGCAGCTGACGTTAGGTTCGGTCACTGGCGGATCTAGCCCACCGGTTTGGGGGGGCCAACTTTCGGTTTTCGGCGTCAACCCCCCTCCCCCTCCCCCAGTGGCGTACTTAGGAATTGCATCAGAGGACGGGTCGAAGGGATTTGGAGGGTGCCCATTCTCCCACTATTTTTGGTTAAAAGCATCGGATTTCTACCACTATTTGTCAAATGGACCCATTTTTTACAATAATAATTAATGACAACATAATTTCCTGTGTAGGGGCCCCAGCCTACCTCCACCGCTTCTAAGTTACGGGATTTTTGTTCTTGTTTACCAAAACGTTCATGTTCACGTTCAACGTCTTGTACCACGTCAACGTTCGTGCACGTGTACGCACTGGCAGATCCGATTTTGTCACCTCTTGCTGTAAGCAGAACTTGAGCAGCATAGAACCCTCGATGCGTGTCAGAATGTACTATCCTACCATATTGGCTTCCAAACAATTATACCAAAATACCTTTAAAATTGGAGATTCTTTCATCCAGACGATATTTTTTAACCTCGGCAAAGGTTACTGCATTTTCATTCAGTTTACTTCTGTTGGTTTCGGGGGACCAAAAGACACTATGGCCCCCCTTTTAAGCGCTTCGGGGGAGCCATGGCCGGAATGGCCCCTCCCTGGATCCGCTAGTGAATGTAGCCTGTCTCTTCATCTTAGCAACCCCAACACCAACATACGAAGCATGCTGCTCAACTGGGCTCAACTGGTCACTCGCACAAAACATCCTGTTCAAATTCCGCTTTCGAAATCTGGCTCACTGGGTTCCGCTTTCCCGTTACTGGCTAAACAAACTTCATGAACCTATCTGACGAAGGAATAATGAAACTGCTGATTTCGTCATCTCTTGCTGTAAGCAGAACTTCAACAGCATAGAACCCTCGATGTGTCAGAATCTACTATGCTACCATATTGGGCTTCCAAACAATCATAACAAAATACCTTTAAAACTGGAGATTATTTTACCCGGAAAGCTATTTTTTAACCTCAGCAAAGGTTACTGCATTTTAATTTAGTTTACTTTTATTGGTTTGGGGGGGCAAAAGACACTATTTGAGGCGCTTGGGGGGGGGGGGGGGGCATGGCCGGAATGCCCCCCTGGATCCGCCAGTGGGTTCGGTTAGGATGGGTTCGGTTGATCAATTTAGAAAATCTTCAGAATATATATTGCTTAATTTTTGTTTCTATTTTTTTCCTCCAAAGTAGGGGCGTCGATTTGTATCCTTTTGTGGGGGCCATGGCCCCACCAATGTTGATCTTGGCCCCTTAATGTTGATTTGCCCCCCCCAATAACCTATGCTATTTTTATGCTGAGAAGAAAGTTAAAGGGAAAAAAAGAAGGAAAAACACCATGCTACTTACAAACTTAGTTGATGCCAACCAGCAACTCAGAAATATGGGCCTATGGCGGCTGCAGAAGTGACAAACACCTGCTTGTAAGTTATATAAGGCCAAAACCCATCACCAAATGTGTCTGGAGAGACTTGATAAACACTAGCGCGCATTAAATGCCACAAATCGTGATGGGCGTTCCTCAGACATCCAAAATCGTAACATCCAAAGAAAAAATTCCAGGTACAGAAATTCCAGCGCCAAAAGTCTAAATTTGAGGTTGCGGTCGACAAATGTGACGGAGGTGAGACATTTGTGGTGCAATTGCGCGCAGTGTTTAATCCGGAGGTCGTACTGATTCGTTTTTCGTACTTCGCACCTTCTGGTGTATCTGCAGATTGGTGTGATTTTAAATAGTGAATAAATAGCTTCCTGATATTTAATTTCCAAAGGAACAGTAGTTGAAGAAGTTGACAGGTAAGCTTGAACAAGTCCAGTCCATGCCTCTTTCTGATTTGTGCTCAGGGTTTCCATGTTAATATCACATAACTACCACGTTTGTCTTCACGAAGAGCTGTTTTTAGTTTACTTTTATTAATATTTTCATTCCACTGCTCTTAGTACTTTTTCTGCCCAGGATTGGGGCACCTAGTGTTGCATTTCCGTCCAGGGATCGGCACACCTTTTGATAAATTTACAGCTTAAGGTAATTTCTGAGTTCTTGATTTTTTTAATGCAATGTTTAGGAATGTGATGAACATGATGCTGCTGCTCATTTTGGTAAATTTGTGTTTTAAGGTGTTATATGAATTCGTGGAATGTAGCATTTCAATGCAATGTTTATGAATGTGACTCAGATGATGGGACCACTCATTTTCTATACAAATGCCTACATTTCAGGTTTTCAGGTTGTGAGCAAAATAACACCAGAAAAGGCTTTGAATTAAGTGACATAGGGTAAAATATTGTTTTAAATAAAAAAAACCTAACCTAGCCTAACCTACCTTTGGAGAAAAACAAAACCAACACATCAAGTTTGATAAATTTCAAGCAATATTGTTTTTTTTTAATACAAAACGTAACCCAACTTAACCCAATCTAACATAAGCTGCTTTTGAAGAAAAAAGATCCATTTCTTTCAAATCTTGGAACAAATTTTGCACAAAATGTCCAACTTAAAACACCTAAACTAATCTAACATAACCAAACCTAGTCCATTTGTTTGCTTTATGGAGGAAAATGTGTAATAACTTGTCTTGTTACCACCTTAAAGCACAACAATTATGGTTAGATTAGGTTGGGTTAGGTTTTTTCATTTGTAAAATTTGAAGAAAATAAATTGCTTGATATTTTTCCTATTTTATTTTTATAATCGTTTTCTCCAAAGTCAGGTTAGGTTAGGTTAGGTTAGGTTATGTTCCATTTTTAATGTATTTCTTTTAATTGCTATGTTACCTAACTCAAAGCCCGTTTTTAATGTTATCTTGCTCACAACCTGGAAAGTAAGCATTTGCACAGAAAATGAGTGGTGCTGTAGCGGGCCAAAGCATGCGCCTGCGCAGAGACAACTGGCCGCTTGCCAGTATCGCCCGTGACCTCGCTGAGATCATTGCGCGTGCGTACGGGCCGCTGCTGCCGAACCGCACTCGGACACGTCGTCTGTTACTGTGTATAACGTGTCATGCAAACTGTTCTACCTCTCTCACTTGGATCTTCTCTGCTGCAAATACAAGCTCTCTTCGACACGCACAAGTTTCTGGCAACATGCCATCGAGACAGTGTGGAGTGTACGTTCTACACTCCACAGTGCCATCAGCTTAGGGACATTCATAAACATTGCACTGGAAATTTAAATGAAAAAAATATTAATAAAACACATAAAAGCACAAATTTAATGTCCTTTCCTCTGCAAATGCATGCTTTTCAATTGGGAGTAAAAATAACACCAACAAAGGGTGTGGAGTTAGGAAATATCGCATAAAAATAATGTTCAAGATGCATGATAACCTTACCTAACATAGTTCAACTTCCCATACAAGAAATTAATTGTTTTTAATTGAAACTTTCGAGGCATTTTTCTCAAATATTTTCAACTTGAAAAGACCTAACCTAAGCTAGCCTGAACTGTTTATTTTTTGTAGAAAAATCATTAAAAAAAAATATTTACCAACGAATTATTTTTTTTATAACTTACAACAAAAGCCTAACCTAACCTCACAACAAAAGCCTAACCTAACCCCTTTGTATGCTTCATGGAGGTAAAATGTGTGTAGAACTTGTCTTGTGGTTACCTTAAACTGCGATAATACCTGGCTTTTTGGGTAATTTTTCAGCTCATGATACTCTCTGACTTCTTTGAATTTCTTTTTTAATGCAGTGTTTATTAATGTGCTGAACATGATGTAACCGCTCATTTCCTCTGCAGATGCACACTTTTCAATTGTGAGGAAAAATAACACGCAAAAGGGGGCTTGGATTTGAGTAATATAGGATGAAAAATAATGTTCAGATAAAAGAAAGATGTAACATAACCTAACCTAACCTAGCCTAGCCTTCCATGCAAGAAATGTTTTTTATGTCCAATTTCCTAAAAAATATTGTTCTCGAACATTTTCAACTTAAAAACTATATAATAACTTAATCTAGCTTGAACCGTTTTTGAAAACGTTTTTTGGGGGAAAAATTTACTAACTTACAACAAAAGCCTAGCCTAATGCAACTAGGCGAAACCTAGCGCCTTTGAATGATTCGTGGAGGTAAAATAGGTGTAAAACCTGTCTTGTGGTTACCTTAGACTGCAATAATACCTCTTTTTGTGCTACCTGGTGCACATGATGACACTCCATCTGCATGCTGCATGAGAGCATTGCACTTATTGCTTCACAAAGAACAATAACATGTTGAAAGTACTATATTTTGAGGAATGGAATCCTGTGCTGATAACATTTTCTGAGTTATAAATTTGCAGATCAGATCTACATCATTTGTGTTAATAAATATGATAAATTTATAGAAATGCATACACCGGTTTGTGGACAAGAAGTTATTCTGGTGATTTCTGATGTATTGGAAAATGACAAATTTCCATGATAGCAGCAGGCAAAGTTAAAGTACTTGTGTCTCAATAAGTGGTCAGTTCACTAACAAGACAGCAAATTCACTCAAATAGCACTCAAAACACCAGGCGGTCCACTCTTTTTGCAAGTTTAAAATCGATGACAGTGCTTTCTTGAATAATGTTTAAAGCACATGAAGGAAATGTATTGCTGACACTTGCAAGGAACTGGTGTGTGTAACGTTTAATTAACATTTATAATGTACTGATGTTTGTACACAAAATATAGCTCACTATTCTAAATAGCATTGGAAGTATGATGCCATATATCATGGCTAATTTATTGGCAAACTGTTATGCAGTAGATTCCCTGCATTGTTACTTAGTTGTTTGGGCTTTAAGGCACATCGACCATGTTGATCACATAGCTCCCTGAATTGTTGTTAACTGATATATCAGTATGTTTGCAAATTCACTTATGAGTGAATCTATACCATTCCCACTGGGGTATAAAAGCTACATCATAACATTGCTTCTACAATGCATATAACAGAAACCCATCTCGATTGTCCTACTTACTCAGGACACCATAGAAGTCAATGAAGTCAATGAAAACCATAGAAGTCAATGGAAATGTTACTTCATAAAGTCATGAAGTCATAAAGTGTTAAGGCTTAATAAGAGCCACAGGGGCCCATCTGGGTTAAGCCTATCTGGAAAAGGTTCTAGAAATGTACATACTCTTACCCCAATCAATCCCTTATCTCAAGTTCCTAGGAAGCTATATATCGCAGCCTATCTAGCACCAATTCACTTGCTATTGCATAACACACTCCCATTGTGCTACCATAGACAATCTCATCCGTATCACATCCCGAAGGAAGGTGCTGAATCCACTGCTAGGTACACTATATAAAGTTATGAAGCGTTTAGACTTAGTAATTCATACCCTGTATTGTTAATGTAAACAGAAGTCTCTTGAACCATATGTTATGTCCTTCACAGTGTTGCTCCATCCACCTCCAACTCCGACCCTGACCAAACTTCAGGAGCTCATCCATCTCCAAAGCAGTCTGTTGAAGAAGGTATGTATTGCAGCATAACTGCTGTTACCTGAATTCCATGGTATCCATGTTGCCTTGCAATCCATCCTTGCTCATCCATGTAGCAGATGTTTGACTTTCCTCAAACTGTCTGGATAACTGGGGAGTTGAAATCACATGTGAGTGATGAAACAGATGAACTATTCCTGGATTCTTATGTTGCAACATTGCATGGCACAGTGACATACCGAATGGGGAGGGGGCATTGTGGGCAGTTTCCTCCCCCCCCCCTTCCTGACAAATTGTGGGGCCCCAAGAATCCGCCGAGCTCAGGAAAAAAAATGCGCCATGCTCCCTAAAAATTCCACTCCGTCCACCAAAAAATCGCACCGGAGCTGAGAAAAATCACGTTGGGGGCCCCCAAAAGTAGCACGGGGGCCCCGATAATGACGCTGGGGCCTCAAAAGTTTGCACCTGGGCCCCTGAAAATCACGCTGGGACCGCGAAAAAGTCGTACCGGGGTTCAAGAAAATAACGACGGGGGCCACAAACGGTCGGGCCGGGGCCTCCTGAAAATCACGCTGAGACTGGGGTACTAAGAATTATCACCCGGGCCCCTGAAAATCACGCTAGAGGCCTGAAAGGTCCCACCGGGGCTCTAAAAGTCTCGTTGAGATCATCCAACAAATGAAGCTGGGTAAATGAAAAACAGTCCGGACACGGAAAATCAATCTGGGATCTCAACAATGGCTCCAAAAGCCCACAAAACTTGTTGGGCCCACAAAAACGTGTCGTAGCCACCGCAAGGGATCCCAACAAGTGACCACGGGGCCCCAAAAAATCGCACTTAGACAAAAACAAATTTACGCCGCTTCTCTTGAAAATCTCACTGGGGCCAAAACGTCGTGCCGGAGCCCCACAAGTTGCAGCTGGCTTCCCAAGGACCAATATATACCCGGAATGTCACCCAGCGGACACAAAATAAGAAGTCGTCGGACGCCGGAAAAGAAACCTGTTAGGGCACCGGAAAAAAAACGCACCGAGAGTCAGAAGAATCGTACCGGGGTCCAAAAATAGCCTGCAGGGGGGTTATAAAAATAGACTTCACCACAAAAACTACAAGGAGACTCCATCGAATCGACCAGAGCACGGGAAAATTCAGAATGGGTCCCGAAAGAAAACTATCCCAAGGGCCTTTCTACTCTCGATCGTGCAATCTGCGGGAAAAAAAACACGTTGAACAGCCGCAGTGCCGTGCTAAAGGAAAAAATTCCCTCCCTAACGTTAGGCACCAAGGAAATACTTTCACCCATCGTCATCGCTGTTCAGGTCTGCTGTGCTCTGATGCTCCATCAATGCCGGTGTGTTTTAGCCTGCATCTGATCGCTGAAGTATTTTTATTTAAGCCGGTGTGTGTTTGTTGGTGTGTGGAATGAGGAGGAGGGTAACGGTGACGGTGACGGTGACGATAGATCCGAGCCCACTATATGGCACTGCAGTCGCATGCTATTACTCAGAGTTGTTATGTTGACATGTACTGTGACATGCACTGCTCTTTTAATTATGTGACTTCACCAGTTATTGGACGATTTTCCCCGTTGGTGAGGATGCTGAATAAACATAAACATACACAGCGTCGAATAAAAACTAAGAATTTCAGAGATCTGAAAATATAGTGGGCGAAATCCGATTTTTGGTTGGGGGGGGGGGGGAGGTCTAGTGCGTCGGCACTTCGGCCCTCCCCCCCAATGTTTTTCAAAAATCGACACTCCTGCTTCCGTGTCTTCCTCCCCCAGTCTTTCCGCTGAGAAGACTCCATCACCTCAACTTCGTGATCACTTCAACCTCAAATTGATTGCTTGTCAACGCAATTCGGTAACTGGTGCCGGTTGATGAGTTACGTTATGCGGCGCATCTGGCCTTGAATATGAATGGATTTCTGGAAAACATGCTAGAAGCCACGGGTGTAACCACGGTTTCGAAAGGGAGGGGGGGGACAAACCAGGGATGCGGTAAGTTTGGACAAGATAGAGGGGTAGCCCCCCCCTGGATTTCAGCAACTTCTTTTTCAATATCTGGTTTTGAGATTTGCCATTTTTAAAATGATATTTTCCGAACAAAATGGGTAAAATTGCAGTATAAGGTGTTTTTTTAAAACATTTTTATACCGAGTACCATTTTTATGAAGGTGACTAAGATGATGGGACTACTCATTTTCTATGCAAATGAGAAAAGAAATATATTTTTTAACGAACATTTTTCAAATATTTTCGAACTTAAAAAATATAAACTAACCTAACCTAACCAAACCTAACCCATTTGTTTGCATTATGGAGGCAAATGCGTGTAAAAACTTTTCTTGTTACCACCTTAAAGCACAATAATACTGGGAAGTTTCCGAACATTTTTCACAAACATTTTTTTTAAATTGATTTTTTTCTTCAAAAGCAGCTTGGGTTAGGGTAGGTTAGGATGGGTTAGGTTTGTTTTTTAATGTTGAGAAGTTTCAGAAAATAAGTTACTTGACATTTGTCTAATTATTTTTGTCTCCCCAAAGGTAAGCTAGGTTACGTTAGGTTATGTTGCATTTTATGTTAATTTTTTTAAATCTATTTTTTTGTGGAACGTTACCTAGCTCAAAGCACCCTTTTGGCATTATTTTGCTCACAACCTGAAGACTAAGCATTTGCACAGTAAATAAGTCGTCCCATCATCTTAGTCACCTGCATAAACATGGTATTCCAAAGAAAAAAAAACACATACTGCAAATTTATCACAAAATCTTCCGCCAAAATTTGCAATTTCCCCTACTTATCACTGCCTATGAATATCCAGATTTATGTCGTATGTGCTGGCCCGATTTCACAATCACCATCGAGCCATGCTGTAAGTATGTTAAACGTAGCCCTCTTGTAGCAAAAACACAACATATTGGACGATGGTTTTATTATAGTAAATATGGAGATACAATAACCTTGCCCATGCTTTCCTGTTTTACGGAGACACATTTTGATGCAATGACAACCAGGGCGGATAATGGGTGTGGCACTGAGGGCATGTGCCCCCACCCACGTGGAAGGTGGCGACCCTCAGGCCGGGAAAAGGCCCCCTCTGAAAAGGTTTCAGTGTACCCGCTCAAATTTTTTTTCAGCCAGAGGCTGAATGAAATGAAAAAGGCACCCCCTTGGAAGGAAAGTCGCCCCTTCGGGAAGGACCGCCGCCCCCGAATTTTGCAGCCAGAGGTGCCCCTCCAGGTGCTTTCGCAGTGGCGCCGCTCCAAAAAAAATGGCGCCCCTCCAGACAAGTGCCCCCATGACAATTCCTGGATCCACCCCTGATTACAGCATCGCTCTCTCGTGGTCATAAACTCAGGCTGATATAAAATTGTGCGCATTCACGTGTGGCTTCTCTTCCAAGTTTGACAACTTCCTTTGAACCATTAAGAGGAAAGCGGAGAATTTGACACAAATAATCTATATTTTATATGTCCGGAGGAGCAATGTGGCGGTGTAAATTAAAAACCAGCGACGAGAGCGCCGTCCGAGCAGGTTATGACGGATTTCTTGGGGGAGCTACTAGTCATATAAGACATGAGTGCCTGCTATCACAACGGCTGCAAATAAAGACAGATTCTGATTCTGAAGATTCTGATACCGTACGGCAAGCCACGTCGAATGGCACCCACATAATGCAAATTGAAGCCATAGCGACGAAACTCGAGGATTTTGCAAAATTAAAACTAACCTTTGACCTTGAGGCTTGACCTGACATGTACCGGTTCAAATGTTGCTCGAATTTTGCCCACGGGCTATCTCTTGATGCCAAACATGGGTAGCTTTGGGAGAAAACGAAGAAATGAGCTCGACAATTAACTGAAAATGAATGTGAATTCTGAACAGTTTGCTAGTGTACCTCACGGCACGTCGAATGACTCCCACTTGATGAAAATTGAAGACATAGCGACGAGGCGCGAGGACTTCGAGGAATTTAAGCTATCCTTCGATGTTGTGGTTTGAAATTGACATGTTCCGGTTTGAAAGGTGCATCACGGGCTATTGCTTGATACCAGATGTGGGTAGGTTAGGCCGACGAAAAAAATACGAGGCGACCAAAAAAAATCGGTTTGACCTTTGAACTTTGAAATTAGTTCGATTTGGTAACATTATAATCCGGCACAAATCGCGTTAAATGACACCCACTTGATGCAAATTGAACCCATAGCGACGAATCGCGAGGACTTCGAAAAAAATCAAACTAGGCTTTGACCTTGAGGTTTGGCCTTGATATATCCCGGTTTCAAAATGTTACTCAATGGCTCAACATGCTCTATCGCTTGATAGTGGATCTGGGTAGGCTTGGGCGAAAAAGCAACAAAAAAACATGAGACGACCAAGTAACTCAACTTGAATTTTGACCCGTCGAGATGATTTCGACTTATTGACTTTCTGGTACCGCACAACAAGCGACGTCGAATGACATCCATTTTCTGCAAATTAAAGCCATTGCGACGAAACGCGAGGTCATCGAAGAACTCAATCAAATTTTTCACCTTGACATGTGCCGGTTTAAAATGTTACTCGAGTGTTCACCACTGGTTATTGCTTGATACGAGATTTGGATGGGTTTGAGCGAAAACCAAAGAACATTGAGCGTACCGGATGATCAGCTTGGCCTTTGCCCTTGAAAAATAATTGGATTGCTTAGCGTTCTGATTCTGCATAACATGCCACGCCGAATGACGACCATTTGATGGAAATTGAAGCGATAGCAACCGAACCTCGCATTCGTTCGATATCGCTTCAATATCACCATCTAATAAATCAAGCTAACCTTTGACCTAGAAGTTTGTCCTTGACATGTACCGGGTTGAAATGTTACACGATGGTTCGCCACAGGCTATTGCTTGATACCAGATTTTGGCAGGGTTGGGTGAAAACGGAAAAAAATGGGAGGCAACCGAAGAAACCGGTTTGCGTTGGACCTTGACCGTTAAGGTGGTAACGTGAGACCTATGTAGTTGCTTCCAGCGTGTTCAGTGCAAGCAGAAGCATTTGTGGTAATTGATTCGAACGATCATAAACCCGTCGCTGAATGCCGATGCCAATACAAATACGCCTCTGGCGAACACGTCGCTGAATACGAATACGAATACGACGTTAACTTGACGTACTTGTTCAAGGCTGCCCATGACACCCCTCCATGGTCTTAAAGATACCCAAGGACACCCAGAGTCACGTTTGTTCAAGATATATCAATATATCTTGCACGGAAATGCAACCTAAGACTATAATAATTCCTTGCGATAATGCTAATTTGTTGCCTGGAAAAGCACAATTTTCCACCGAAGCGAAAACATAAGATGGCAAAGGTTATTCAAAAACGGTCTGGGAGCAGAAATTTCTACGTGTGCTCATTTACCATTCGGAGATTTTGTGACGACAGATAGCCTGTGAAGCCCGCTGATTGGCTTGATCGGTTTCTAGTATTTTTGGTGATCCTCTTGCATATATATTTTCACTTTATCAAGTATAATTTTGCGGCGATCATACTCCGGTAGCTGAGGCTTGGGGGGGGGGCGCATGGAAAAAATTGACGGGGACAAATCGCCACTTTTCAGAAATTGGGTGGGCATGTCCCCCCAGCCGCCCCCTCCCCCCAGTGGTTACACCTGCGCTAAAAGCGAATGCATATTTTATTAGGTTTTTCCTGCCTCGTTCGGCTTGAAATTATTTTAATGCATTTTTTCTTGCAATTTTAGAAGACATAATATAAACTAATCAAGTTACTGGAAGAATATGACAACTGAACTATAATTTCATGCGCTTTCATTTAGCTGCCGTTAGGCTAAATTTAGCTGCCGTTAGGCAAATCCGTTCCGGGCGTTGGGAATGGATCTTGTTTGGATGAGTCTTCTTCGGGGAAGGATTACCTTCTGAGCAAATTCGAAGTAGTAGTCGGGGTAGGACGTGTTTACATGGGCATCTGAATCCGATCATCATCTGTTGGCGGCGCTGATTCGAATTAGTGCTGCTCGGCACTGTCCATGTAAACGGGGTATAACTTGTCAGCCTCGCTCATTCACAGGGCCTGCAGTGGAAGGTGACGGATAGCAAGAAAGATGAATGCAGGAGTTCCCTCATTATGTGCGTACAAGGAAGCAGGAGGGTTGTTATGGGCTTATTCGTAGATCTTATGAACATTCAGGCCTGGGAGTAGATCTTGTGAACATTTCTAGCTGAAAGTAAATCTTGCGAACATCTCCTCCAAGTAGATCTTGTGAAAATAGATATTCTGAAAGTAGATCTTTTGAGCCTCATCCATCCTTCTCTACATCAGCCTGCGTGTAAGGTGGATTCAAACTGAGACAAACGCAACTGCCAAGCGAAACCATTTCGGGGTTAGTAGAAATTTTCATGTTTTGCCTATTGCATCAGTCGATGCATGGGTGTAGAAGGTGCCCAGAAATTCGGAGGGGCTAGCCGATTTGTTGTCCAATTATTTCCAGTCAACACCATGAGGTTAATGGGTTGGTGGTTAAGATCGAAGAATATTGAGGGGCCATGGCCCCTTGCCCCACCCCCTGTTCCTACGCCCACGCGTCGATGATTCCTGCTGCAGGCAGGTTGTTCCATGTTCCGTGTGCCGACACGGATCAGCGTTTCTGTACCCTACGCAAGACGTATGACACTTGTACCCAGACGGACTTCGTACTCGTGCACCGCACACGGACACCGCACCGCCAGCGCGGCGGTGGGATCGTCCCGGCGTGACGTCAGCGCTATCAGGAACGGCTCGGAACACCCCCAGCGGCGCGCGCTGCCATTGGCCGCCGGTGACGCACACCCCCGGCTCGGTTGCATCACGAACAGTTGGCTTGGTCGATAACGCCAGAGACGAGACGGCGTCCGGCGGATACCAGTCCGCCCAGTTGCACCAGGAAGCTGCCCCCCCCCCACCGGTCCCGTCGCCCTTGTGACGCGTATTATCAACGCGGTGAACGCGAGGAAATCCGATCGGTTGGCGAGCGCGATGCGCTCACACCGTAGACTGATTTCCATGTCGATTGTCTGCTGGTTTCAGCGTAGTGCATTCGGCATGTTCCTGAAAGGTACGCAACATTAGTGCCTTTGGGATGTGTGGAAAAGCACCGCCACAACCGCAAGGCCATACCTGAAATAATCGGAAGAATGGAAATCGTCAACGGCGTTGGGGTAGACTTCAGACTGTTGCTGTTTTCATTGCAGTCACAGGTATGTTTACGCCCCATCGCTGTATAATTTATGTTGCTCATCGGGATCGGGTGAAACCGACATGAAAATGACGTGACGCTGTTGAAACTAATCTAGTCGAAAAGCAAACATGTGTCTGAACACATGTCGGCACGTCACGTTGCAAGCTGCACCACCACTTCCCAAGTGTCACAGAGCCCATGCATCTGGATCAGCTCGTCTTGGCGAGCCAGGGGAACGGCGCTGCAGTGTCCTCGCCCCACCCTCTCCCCACCTGGCAGCAGGCGGGCTCACGTGCAGGAACGATCAACCCGTGCGCAGCTTGAAATATCAGCGGTCGCGGGGGCGGGGTATGGTGGCACGTCCACGTGCCAGGGACATCCTGTCTGACGAAGTCTGGGGCGAAAATAGACAGGGATCAGCTTAATGAGATTGAAACGACGTAGATCAAGTGCAATCTGCGCAACGTGATTACACACATCGCGGTACCATGTGAGCTGTTTTCAGCATATTGCACGGGTCAGACAAAATGGTTGTGCTATAATACTAGCCAACTTACCCGCTACTTTAGATCGTCTGCCTGGGAATAAGCGTCCAATGACACTTCCACGCGGCTTGCTAGTATTTTTTGTTTCAGGGCACTCCGACCCGTAGGAGACATACTGCTGCTAAGTTTCTCGTTGTGTGCACGCCTGACGGACGTGCTCGATATCCTCCACGAATTAAGCATGCGTATCATCGGTCAATCTAGATACACTGCAATATTGACCAAGTTTTCTGCTGCCTTCGCCATGCCAGCTTTTTCGAAATACTGCAAGCAGTAGTAATAGTGGCGTTGGAACAAACCAGACGTGCTGTAAAGCATGCATGGGAGTCTGTGAATCACCACAATGTGTACAGGAGTGTGGGTGTACAGGAGTGTGGGTCGGAAAGATTAGTGTGCTGTGGCCCGTCCGACATCATCGCACATCTCGCCAAACCTGTGTTTCACGGCAAGAACAAGCCCAGAACATTTGCTGCCCTCACGCTGAGCTGTATTTGTGCTCAAGCAGTGGCGCATCCAGAGGCGGATAAGGGACCCCTTGCCCCAGAAATAGCTCACTTTCCAAGATAAACTAAAAGCTTCCCTGCGTGTTATGGGGATGCCGTTTGTTATCGGAAAATATTAAATATCTGTTTTTTTTACGGATTTCAATTTTCATTTAATGCCCTGGCTTCCGCCGAAATAACGACGGTTCATTTTCACAACTTGGTCCACAACTTATTTTTGTTATCCGTTGCGCCTCTATTCTCAAGCATACTGGACTGCACCCCGCGCGTGAGTTTTTTAGTCAGGGCACACGAAATTATCGCAGATCTGAAGCAATCGCACGCAGATACTGACGCAATGAACACTGATACCCAGAGCGGCGCCGACCTGGTGCCTCCACTGGTCTTTGGTTTGCTCACCTCGTCCTCTGAAACCTTAATCTCACATATGTCCGCTTGTGTGCACAGACAGGTGACATGTGCCAGCGCACCTGACCCCACCTATCAGCACGGGCACGGCGGCCCACCATGACATAATGCTTTCAGCTATTCTCCAAGGTAGCGGCAAGTAAATGGGAGCCCATGTAAACGGAGTACTTGTTTATATGGGCATACCAAGCAACTTCGAAATAGGATGGGATCGCATCTAGACACACTACTCCGTTAGGCGGAGGTCGTTTATATGGGCAGACCAAGGAAATTCGAATCTAGGTCGGATGATCGGCAGCATCCTACTCCATTTATTCAAAGGCGTTTGCATGAACGGGAACAGATCCCGGTCGGATGATATATTCATAAATGTGAACGTAATTCGAATTCAGTGTGGGATTTGGAACAAATTCTGTACATTTTTGGCATGCTTGATGCAGGAAAACGTTTAAGTAGGTATGCTTTGGTAGTTACTGAGGACAGTTTCAGCTGACAGTGTGCGCATTTCTGAATAAGACAGTGTGCGTTAAGCTTCTCAACGACAACATCTGAGACAGCTCAGAGTGACCACAAAAGAAACGTAAGACATTGGTGTTCTAGAAATTCACAATCATGACAATCGACACGGCAGGTCTGAAACATCGCGCTACACTGCACTGTACCGCCAACACCAGAAATGGTCAGGCTGCAGAGCCGGATGATGCACAGAAGTCTACATAAATTATGGCTTTCAATGAAATAGTACAGAAATGAGGTGAATCTGCAACAAAACCTTAAGGCATATAATCTATAAATAAAAGGTGTCAAATTTGTTACATATATATTATACATATTAAAAAGAAACATCAATGCCTCTTACAAGTACTAGGATGGTACAAAAATACATCATTAAATCTACAACCTAAGTAGCAAGGCCATTATCTTGATAGAAAGTTGCGCAACTATCGTGTGTTCTGGTGTAGCCAAGGCCACAATCTGAGAATCCAAGGACATCATCTTCACATTAAGTGCCACAACTCTCGTGTGTTCTGGTGTAGCTAGGGCCACAATCGGAGTAGCCAAATCCATCATCTTGACAGTAGGTGGCACAATTCTCGTGCGTTCTAGCGAATCTCGCTTATATATATATACCATTTCCTAAAGAAATGGTACGTGATTAAATTGCTAGATAAGCTTGAACAAGTCCGGCCCAAATACCTTTTTTTCTTCAAAATTCATGATTAGGGACTTCCTATGCGTAAATACATGCATTTTTACTAATATTGGAGACGAGTAATTTCATTTCAGTAATATTGGAGACGTCATTCTGTGAAGTTGTTGGGAGGGGGGAGGGGTGACCTTTTTGATGGCCAGAGCTATCCCGACAACCATTTGCATTTAGTGTACGTCCATAAACACAATTGTGTAGCTTCAGTCATATTGGGGGAAGGGGAGAATCAAAGCTTGAGTGGCCAGTGTCCTCCTTAGTGCATGTCAAGTGACACCTCTGATTGGTGGTCTAGACAATTATACATCTGACCATGTGTGAATTGTCACCTACCAAGTTGGGTCCGAAATTACCCCAGTTGAATTTATTTGTTTAAAAGTCATCTGAAGTATTCCAGCATGGAAGTTCAAAGTGCAATTTTGTGGTAAATCAACCCTGAGGTAGCTAGGTAGGTACTGACACGGACATTTCAATTGCGCTTTCCATCAGTTGCCTTGAAGAGCTGGATATCACGGACAACCTCTAGTATCAATTCCGTTTTCTCCCTCCCCACACTTTCCGCTGAGAAGACTCCTTCCCCTCAACTTCGTGATCACTTCAACTTCAAATTGATTGTTTGTCAACGCAATTCGGTAACAGGTGCAGGTTCATAAGTAATGCTATGCGGTGTATATCGCCTTGAATATGAATGGGCTTCTGGAAAACGTCTTGCTAGAAACGAATGCGTAAGTTATTACGTTCCTGCCTCGTTCGGCTTCAAATAATTGTAATGCATTTTTTATTACATGTTGAGACGACACCTTTATGGTTATAAACCAACCGGATGACTATGAGAATATGAAGGACAATTGAAATACAATTCAATGCTGTTTTTTTTGCTACAGGTACCCCCCAGGTAAATCCGTTCCGGGCGCTGGGAACGGATCTTGTTTGGATAATCATTATTCGGGGCAGGATCACCTCCGGAGCAAATCCGAAGTAGTGGTTGGCGCATGACGTGTTTACATGGGCATCTGAATCGGATCATAATGAATTGGCGGCGCTGATTCGAATTAGTGCTGCCCGTGTAAACATGGTAAATAATGATGAAGAAGGCTAGCTTTAATGCTTTGGAGTTTTCGATGGGATACGGAGAACGCTTGGCTACTGCCCTCCCCTGGCCGAGTTATTGACCGGATCGAAACTATTTGTTGTTCTCTGCTGGCAACTGGGGACGAGTCAGACCAGAGGGCATCGGTTGCGACAAGATTTTGAGAACGAGCAGTTCCTCACCCGAATGTGGACTTGGACTTTCATGGGACGGTGTCACAGACCAAGTGAGCTTGCTTCCCGTTAGCGGAAACGGTTGCATGGGCTAGTGACGTCATATCTGGCGGTCAAATCCCTGCGTCAGCCGGCCGAGCAGCGGTCCGCACGCTCCTCCCAGCGTCAGTATCGAATTTGACTCCGGCGCCGGCGGATCGAGCCTCCACTTCAGCCCCGATCGTCACGTCGTCACGGTCGTCGCCCGTTCTCATCAGCCCAGCAGAGCCCGGTGTGAGCGCCCGTGTCGCCGACAGAGACCGTACCGGGCGGCGACAGAGAGTGTACCCCGCACGACGCACAGGTGAGTCTACTGGGCCGTCGTGCGCCCAGTGGACCTGTCGACGGTGTGCCGCAGGGCGCGTGCAGCCTGTTGCAGCTCACCGGCTATGGTGGGGGTAAGTGTTGACAAGGAACCTCCCGGTCGGACGGGTTTGATGTGTGATGGGCCGACGCCCGGTCGGCGGGGTTTCTGTCCGCGTCCCACCTGCCCCCCAGCTGTTGCACGTGTGGTGGGTGCGCTGAAGGTCACCTGTGGCACTGCAGACTCCGCCTGGGTCGGCACCCGGTCTCCCCCGCCGCGTGGCGGGAGACGAGTACATTCAGGGAAGACGCCGCTGAGCGCCCGCCGGCGTGTCTGCACGCGAGTTGTGTCGGCCAGGACCGGCGTGTCTGCACGTGAGTTGTGTCGGCCAGGACCGGCGTGTCTGCACGTGAGTTGTGTCGGCCAGGACCGGCGTGTCTGCACGTGAGTTGTGTCGGCCAGGACCGGCGTGTCTGCACGTGAGTTGTGTCGGCCAGGACCGGCGTGTCTGCACGTGAGTTGTCGGCCAGGACCGGCGTGTCTGCACGCGAGTTGTGTCGGCCAGGACCGGCGTGTCTGCACGTGAGTTGTGTCGGCCAGGACCGGCGTGTCTGCACGTGAGTTGTGTCGGCCAGGACCGGCGTGTCTGCACGTGAGTTGTGTCGGCCAGGACCGGCGTGTCTGCACGCGAGTTGTGTCGGCCAGGACCGGCGTGTCTGCACGCGAGTTGTGTCGGCCAGGACCGGCGTGTCTGCACGCGAGTTGTGTCGGCCAGGACCGGCGTGTCTGCACGCGAGTTGTGTCGGCCAGGACCGGCGTGTCTGCACGTGAGTTGTGTCGGCCAGGACCGGCGTGTCTGCACGTGAGTTGTGTCGGCCAGGACCGGCGTGTCTGCACGTGAGTTGTGTCGGCCAGGACCGGCGTGTCTGCACGTGAGTTGTGTCGGCCAGGACCGGCGTGTCTGCACGCGAGTTGTGTCGGCCAGGACCGGCGTGTCTGCACGCGAGTTGTGTCGGCCAGGACCGGCGTGTCTGCACGCGAGTTGTGTCGGCCAGGACCGGCGTGTCTGCACGCGAGTTGTGTCGGCCAGGACCGGCGTGTCTGCACGCGAGTTGTGTCGGCCAGGACCGGGCCGTCACCCGAATGTTGCGTGGCGGGTTGGGGATTGGCACATCGAAGAGACCGGGCTGACAACGCCTTACGTCACAGGTCGGTCACGTCGAGCGTGTGCCTCGCCAGGAACACCTCCTGTGCCAAACCCGCGTTTTGCCATAGCGCTAAACGAACTGTTTTTTAAGGTATTTTATGTCGGATCAAACCAAGACAAATATTTATGCTGCGTAGGTGCTGAAAGAGTGGTGGACGGTTAAGGAGCCACCTACCTTGTTTCTTTTCCAAGGGTCGAGTTCAGGCCCATTGGGCACATCACCACCTATGCTATTCTTGGAGGGATCAGTGCAGGGTTTTGGAGTTGGAGGCAAGTCATCCCCATGCAATAGTGTAGAACTAATTGTAGCCGATTTCCCAGGGCAGCCTTACACGGGTGTTGGTTTTTGAAAATTATTGGGGGCAAAATATGTGAAGGCAATGGGCAGGCTCAAATGTATAGGGGCCATTCCATAGGGCCGTTCCATATGCTAAAAGTTGAAATTATTGGGAGGGGGAGCAAATCAACATTGAGGGGACACTTTCCCTCTGAAAAGTGTGCAAAGCAAGACCCTTCCTGCCTTATCATAGCCTACCTGCCGTATCCGACCTGCCAGCTCATGGTTCGAGGGATGCTTTTTTCGGCGTCATCCGAGTGGTAGCAGTTGAGAAATACTCAGATGCGGACCTCCAAATGTGTGACTCTTACGTAATTTGCCATTGGGGAAAAGCTTAGTCATTCAACCAATCGGTCACGAGCACGATGTGTTGGGTAGTTGATCACAGACATCAGCCAGTTTAGTGAATGCCTTCCTCGTGATGCAATTCGTCTCAAAACAACGCTGACAATCGTCCCAAATAATACTGTACAAATCCTGTTGTTTTGTTTTTATTTAGGAAGTAGCTGTAAAAGGTGGCGACCGATGCAGGCTTCAATTCAGTATCGTTGGTGTTGCCAACCACAGCCACATGTGACATCAATGGCAAGGGTGAGACATCGGCGGGTCCAGGGGAAAACGGGAAGAATCTTCCCCCGTCCAATGGAGATGTGGCTCCATTCCGACCGAAAAAGCCGCCAGCTCAGGACGCTCGAGTGCACCCCGTCCCCCCCCTTCAACAATGTTGTTTCCGCCTATGGCACCCATCTCAGTAGAAAAGGCACTCTTGCAAAGCACTCGAGTGCAGCCTCCTTCGCATAAAATTGTTTTCAGAATCAATGTCACGCATCTGGAGAAATGGCGCCTCTCTAGACAAGTGCCCTCACCATCAAGAATCCTAAATCCGCTCCCGGGGTGAGGCGTATGAAACTCAAATGAGTTTATTTTTAGTTTTATCTTTACGCAGAAACTCTGAAGCACCTGATATGGTTGCCAACTGCATAACTATGACATGTGGGATAACCGACTGTGTAAGAAGTTACCAACACAGTCTTCACTGCACGGCATTGGAATTTGTTCAGGAATGTCGGCACGAGACGTACATACCTACTACATGACTTGCAACGCGTATCCTGGATTTAAAAACGCTCCTCGGACGAAAAAGATCCTAAGATCCCGGTCACACCTTGGCTTTTGTCCTTGATAAAATCCAATCCATAGTCCCGAACCACAAATTACCGAATCCTTCCACAAAAATCAGCCCTGAGGCGAGTTACATAAACAAAATACGGTCACGGACTGAAAATAAAATTCCCGCCATGGACAATACGCTTGTCGTATTTCGGGCTTCATAAACATTCGCCGCCGACGGAAATTCGTGCTTTTTTCTGAAGCGTGACGGATTTTTTCCTGACGAAATATACGACATAATGGATGAATGACGTCATACACAGGAACAATCTTGTTAGGTATAGGTAAGCTATATTATCATTATATTTGCACGCCTTTTAAGTGACTTCCTACGCATTTATTTAATATGAATTGGTGCTGTTAGTATATGAAGATTCGTATGGCTTGTGTTAATTGCAATATCTGCGATTGCGTCGGAAGTTGCCGCAATTTTTCGTTCTGCTGAGTGCCATGTCGTCAGGAAGGTCGAGTCGTTCAGTCATCCAGACTTAGCCAGCCCTACGTTCAGTTGCCAATTTCGTGTCGCATAAAGCAATCGGTTAGCGAACAAGAAGAGCTTTTTATTTTCACATCCCACAGATGTAGGGGAGACTGGGTCTAGTTGATACACGGGATGGTTGATACAACAGCGTTTACTCCAGAAGTATGAAGCCGGTTTTCATGGCTACCACACATGTTGCTCCTGGCACCGTCTTCTTGAGGCAAAAGCAGGTGCAAGTCCTTTCGACGCGCGGCTGCGGAATGGTGACGATGTGGCACATTTTTGGAGCGAAAGTAAAATTCCAATGTCTGTGCTTCGCCCTTAGCCTCTATTCTGTCGCCCACTTGCTGACGTTTTAGATGTATTTTATCATTATCATGTTCTCTTAGCTTTGCAACGGTGAAATGCGTTTATCGTTTGCCGCTACACCGTGCTCGCAATGTTCCATAATATGTTACAGCCTGCACCAGAAAACCTGCGGGGTATATTGATACAACCTGCATCAACCTAATAATCCTGTGTCAACATCAGCTTGTATCAAAGTTGGTGGGATGGTAATAAATACAATTACCACGGAATTGCCTATGTGTGCTCAAGTTTTCTGCGAACACGGTTTCAAGATGATCTTATTAATTATTTCTACGGGCATTTCTTACCAGACGGAAATCCCGTAACGGAGGAAAAGGTGCAGCTATGGAATGAACGTTTGCGCCTTCCATAAATGACATAAACCATGAGCTATGGTCAGCTAGGACTCAAATCAGTGTTATTACTGTAAGCGTGAAATATGGAGCTTTCAGGTGACGTATACTAATGCCACGTATGGATAATTTATTTGATTTAACTTACATTTTATCAACTTACCCCCACAGCGGGGTAGGTTGATGAACCGGCAGTTGCGCGATGTTTTGCTCTCTGGTGGAAAGCAGGCGACACAAAAAAAAATAATTACCGGGGATGACTGGAAGGCTTAGGCTCGGCGTAGGTGTCCACCATCTCGCCACCTTTGAGTGATTCCAAAGTGACGAGTTATTTCGAGTTTTACCAAATTGCATCAACTAAACTAAACTTCTAACTTCTAAACTACTAATTACTAAATTAAGTTCCTTAGGAGAGACGCTGATCTACATAACCTGAAATGGTACATGTTTAACTTTTTATATATTTTTTTACTCCGAAACCTCAAAGGAAAGTGACGAAAATCCGAAGTGTTCTGATTGGGTGAGGACGTAGGCTGCTACGGCGGCGCTGCTCCCTCAGTCATTTTGTTATTAAAATAGGTCCCAACAGGAGCATATGAACATGGGAAGAGCAGAGGCTAAGCTTGCGAACAGCTGAACTGAACACTTTGACCGTAAAAATAAAAACCGAAAGAAAGTTGGGCTCAGAAATAAAGTTGCCGAAGTCCAATCTTTTACGTTAAGTGGGTGAGAGGAGGGTAGACAAGAATGAGGGCAGATGACAATCACGAATCTGCTTGAAATCTGAAATCTGCTTGACCCCTCTGCTTGAAAATCGATCCTGCGTCCATGGGGTTTGACCCCACCTGGAAAATGAAGGTGGCGACGCCATTAAGCATATCGAATGATCACCATGGCAACTATTTAAATTTATGCACAACACTTCTCAGAATATAGAAAGCAATGCTCGTATTAATCATGATCATTATACCTGCAAATTGTGCAATGTAATTTGGAAATCAAACGAAGTTGCTCTGGACTCGTATGTAGCTTATGGTGATCGGAGCGATGACAAGAACTGTAGGGGTGGCGGCTCTGCCGTCGGTGGGATGTGGGGGTGTGGCGGGTGTGAGTGCGGTGGTTGGTGGGTGTGGGGTGTTTGGGCTAGTGTAGGAGCTGTGCGGTGTATGTATGTGTTGCCGGGGTGCTCGGGGTGTGTGAAAGATAATGGAATCCAAACCAAACTTAACTGAACTGATTGAACTTATTAAGCGCTTGACCTTAACTAAGACTGAACCTTAACACGGCTGAACCTGGGCTGACTCTTGACTTATACTGGGCTAAATATTTCCTGCTTTTTGTGCCTGTGTGTGTGGGGTGTTGTGTGTTTGGTTGGGACGGGGTAGCGGGCCAGAACGAGGTGATTAATCCGGGTTCGGCGCTTAGTTGCTCCAAAGTTTTCGCTCCCGCCATTGATCCGCACAGGTGCGCGCTGATCGGGTCCAGCCGGGCGGATTAAAAAAACATGCAATGAGAAGGGAAGGAGCTGGTGGCCGGGATCTGACCTGGTCGGGACCTTGTGGCCTGGTCGGGTAGGAAAATATTGAAAACTTTGTGCCGAAAGAATGTAAGCCTCCTTACAGAACCAACAGCTGACGCAGACCACATACGAAATGTCTGGTGTGCAGGCTTCAGACCGAGTTTCCGAGATGTGGACCGCAGAACAGCCGGCATTCTGGGGACGAGCTGCAGCCCATACTGCAAACTGAGGTAGTAGTGATGAATTTGTGTTTTAGGGAGCGCCGACTACTTGAGTTGAGCCTATGACCAGGGGAGGGGTGCTACTTGGACTGCAGTCCCTCGTATTTCGGGGCCCTGCAGTTTGCTGAGCAACCGGGGTCTTTCTCGAATAAAACATGGACAAGAACTCTCCACAAATTTCGGTGTGCTAAATCTTCCTCCCCCCCCCAAAAAAAAACCTGGGGCTCCTCAAGACCTCAGTCCCTTCTTTGAAAAAGTCCTTGCTGTATCACGTACGGTAACACTAATTTAAGTTGAGTGGTATCAACCGTGAACACCGAGGCTCGCACGCAAATTACGAAAAAGTTTGCGTTAACTATTCCTTTTGCGACGACAATTCCCGAACAGAACTTACGTCGGCATGGCCTGCAAGCCAGCTTCCCTGTTCAATCTTGTGAAGTGAAGTGCAGTGAGGAGTCGGGACAAACTTTTCCCGAGCGTTAAAGTGTCCACACCACGGCGCGGTTGGTGCCATTGCTGATACGTACCCCACGGAATACGGCCAGCCTGACTTCAAATGCGAGATGATCAAGACTGGAGATGCAAGGTACGCAGCTGGGAAGCATTTTTTAAAGTAAATAAACGGGCCAGATTCAAATGAAACTAGCCGAATGCAAAATTCCTAAAGCTTGGAAAGTGGAGGGAGCCTGTACAGGTGCACTGCGTGACCAACTGTCACCCCCCCCAGTTTATCACATTCTCGCTCTTACAGAAATCGCTCTTCATCGTCATGAGATTGATCAGTTTGAAATCAGGTTACGTGTTTCCAGAAAGCCATATGGTGATGAGACATTTTTCAACGAAAAAGGGAAATCGATTGAGCACAGTTATAGAGTAATTGGTACTATACGAAATTATTATAGGCATCTTTTACTAGTCACCAAGCATGTTCAAATGTGCTTTCGAATGCCACTATTGTCATACTACAATTATCTGGCGGCCCATTCTTTCCAGGTTACAAGAGAAACGCCTTTTTTCATTGAATGACTGCATTCTGTTGCAGGACCCAATGGAGAAAATATGCAATCCTGGGCGGCATTGACATGTCGCATTCTCAGAGCCACTGTTCAATCCCGTGAGGGGGGGGGGGAAGAGAGTGATTTTTAGAGGCGTGTCGGACCATAAAGGTAATTTGCGCCACCTTTAAAGCGAGTGTGTTTTGCAAGCAAAGCTCAAGCAAGTGTACGTTTTCGTTAAGGGAGTTTTACGTTATAGTGTGCGATGTTTTAGGTGCTGAAGGTGGGGGCTGGGTGGGGGACATCTCCGGGATGTCTAAATGGTTTTAGTCTTACTTTACTCGTTCGCAAGATAATTTGTAGCTGGGATGGGGAGGGGTGATTTGAGAGTGACGAGAAAGTTTATTTTGCCAGGGTGCCGACATTAGCCTGCTCTTGTCGAAGAGCACCGAGGGGTCTTTATATGCACAGGGGACAAGGAGGTAATTGCCCAGACCGTCTATCACGCCAGCCACCGCGTGTTAGTTGTTAGTAGAGGAGTAGGTTAGTCTGAGCATGCCATGCAGGGTTGTCAGTGGGGTTAGTACGGTGTTTGGCAATTTAGCTCACCTACGTCCGCTGTACCTCTAGACATGGGTGTAACCACTGGAGGGGGGGGGGGGCATGTCCTGCCAATTTCTGAAAAGCGGCGATTTGTCCCCCTCAATTTTTCCGTGTCCCCCCCCAAGCATCAGCTACCTGAGTATTATCGCCGCAAAAATATACTTTATCATTTATAAAGTGAAAATATATATGCAAGAGGATCACCAAAAACGCTAGAAACCGATCAAGCCAATCAACGGCCAATCACAGGCTATCTGTCGTCACAAAATCTCCGAATGGTAAATGAGCAAACGTAGAAATTTCTGCTTCCAGACCATTCTTGAATAAGATGAACCTTGGCCATCTTGTGTTTTCGCTTCCGTGGAAATTTGTGCTTTGCCCAGCAACAAATTTACATTATCGCAAGGCTTTATTATAGTCTTAGGATGCATTCCCCTGTGCATATATTGATATATCTTGAACAAACGTGACTCTGGGTATCCTTGGGTATCTTCAAGACCATGGAGGGGATTCGTGAGCAGCCTTAGGGTGCGTTCTTTGTCGCGATTCCACGTGGAATTTCAGGGAATCCGCGCGCAAGTGCCGTTCTCAGTGGTTATTCCGCGGAACGAGGAGGAATATTCCCGCGGAACGTCGGGAATCGACAGAGCTACCCCCGCTCGAATTCCACAAGATGGCGGCGCCCGGTGGAGCAGGGCTGATGGTGTGAGTATGGTGTATCTTGCTCACTTATCGCTGAATTCCATTGAAATTAATGGAAACCTGATTTCAATTTGTTCCCTCATAGTTCTTGAATGTCATTATGCTTTGTGGAATTCTTTAAAATTTGTGTAAGGATTGCAAGTCTTGTACATAGTAAGCCAGAATCAAGGGTGCTCGCACCTAAATAGATGGGGACAGTGCTAAAAGGAGTTTGTTTTCACCCAACATTTTGCAGGGTCAGTGTATGGGCTAATGGTAAGGGGTCATCTGTAATTTATGGAAATTTTATTGTAGACTATTTTTTCCGCGCACTCCTAAAATTTCGCCATGGAATATTTGTTTCAGAACGCAACAGCTGATTGTCCGCGGAATTCCGCATGGAATCTGGCGACAAAGAACGCACCCTTAAGCAAGTACGTCAAGTTAACGTCGTATTCGCATTCGTATTCAGCAACGTGTTCGCCAGGGGCGTATTTGTATTGGCATCGGCATTCAGCGACGGGTTTATGATCCTTCGAATCAATTACCACAAATGTTTCTGCTTGCACTGAATACGCTGGAAGCAACTACGTAGGTCTCACATTACTACCTTAACGGTCAAGGTCTTAACGCAAACCGGTTTCTTCGGTTGCCTCCCATTTTTTTAGATTTCACCCAAACCTGCCCAAATCTGGTATCAAGCAATAGCCTGTGGTGAACCATCGTGTAACATTTCAAACCGGTACATGTCAAGGGCAATCTAGGTGATCGGTTAGTTTGATTTATTAGATGACGATATTGAAGCGATATTGACCGAACGCGAGGTTCGGTTGCCATCGCTTCAATTTCCATCAATTGGCCGTCATTCGGCGTGGCTTGTTATGTAGAATCAGAACGCTAAGCAATCCAGTTATTTTTCAAGGGCAAAGGCCAAGCTGATCATCCGGTACGCTCAATGTTCTTTGGTTTTCGCTCAAACCCATCAAAATCTGGTATCAAGCAATAATCAGTGGTGAACACTCGAGTAACATTTCAAACCGGCACATGTCAAGGTGAAAAATTTGATTGAGTTCTTCGATGACCTCGCGTTTCGTCGCAATGGCTTTAATTTGCAGAAAATGGATGTCATTCGACGTCGTTTGTTGTGCGGTATCAGAAAGTTAATAATTCGAAATCATTTCGACTGGTCAAAATTCAAGCTGATTTCTTCGGTCGCCTCACTTTTTCTTCGCCCAAGCCTACCCAGATCCATTATCAAGCGATAGCCCATGGTGAACCATCGAGTAACATTTTACAACCGGGATATATCGGTATTATTCCAGATCCAGGTAAAATGCGATTTTTTGGATTTTTTTTTTAAATACAGGGTATTTTAATGTAAAAATCATGATGCGACCACTCATTTTCTCCGCAAATGATTATTTTTCAGTTGGCAAACAAATACACGACCATAATCTTCACTCTGCAAACATAGCACATCGCGTATAATTATCCGTACCTGGTGTGTCACAGACGTGATAAAGAAGACATTCAACACTTCATGCACTCGATTTAATACTCTTTGACATCGAAAACCTTATGTTTCTGCCTTAATTCGACATTATCTCTGAGAATGAATGCTCGCAACACGCCGCGCCAGCAACCGTTGATAAGGGCCGGAAATTCCTTGCGATGCTCTTTATTTATTTTTAATATATTTGATGACGTCATGGCCGAAAAATTTGTTTCGGACGATTCTGGTTTTCCGGTTAGGTTAGGTTAGGTTAGATTAGATTATATTACGATATAATATATTTTATATATTATGCTACGTTATCTTAGTCTAGGTTAGGTTAGGTTAGGTTATTTTTTTTGTCCCAGACTTAATGCATATGACGTCATCAACCGTCGCTGACTTAAAAGTAGTCATTTGCGGAGAAAATGAGTGGTCGCATCATGATTTTTACGTTAAAATACCCTGTATTTAAAAAAAAAAAAATCGCATTTTACCTGTTTCTGGATATTTACCGATATATCAAGGTCAAACCTCAAGGTCAAAGGCTAGTTTGATTTTGTTCGAAGTCCTCGCGATTCCTCGCTATGAGTTCAATTTGCATCAAGTGGGTGTATTTGACGCGGCTTGTACCGTATTATGTTACCAAATCGAACTAATTTCAAAGGTCAAAGGTCAAAACGATTTATTTGGTCGCCTCGTATTTTTTCGTCGCCCTAACCTATCCACATCTGGTATCAAGCAATAGCCCGTGGTGCATTTCGAGTAACATTTCAAACTGGAGCATGTCAATTTCAAACCATAAGATCGAAGGATAGTTTTAAACTGCTCGAAGTCCTCGCGCCTCGTCGCTATGTTTTCAATTTGCATCAAGTAGGAGTCATTCGACGTGCCGTGAGGTACTCATATTAATGAGCAAACTGAATATTGAGCAAACTGTTCAGAATTCACCTTAATTTTTAAAGTCAAGGTCGAACTCATTTCTTCGGTGTTTCTTCGTTTTCCCTCAAAGCTACCCATGTTTGGCTTCAAGAGATAGCCCGTGGGCACCTTCGAGCAACATTTCAACTCTGAACATGTCGGGTCAAGCCTCAAGGTCAAAGGGTAATTTTTTGTTTTCAAAATCCGCGCGTTTCGTCGCTATTGCTTCAATTTGCATTATGTGGGTGTTTCGATGTGGCTTGCCGTACAGTATCAGAATGTTGAGATATCGAAATAATTTCAGATGTGTCGAAGGTCCAGTATAGGAAATAGGAATAGGAGTAAGAAAAGGAGGATACAATCTGTTTTTGTTCGCAGCCGTTGTGATAGCAGGCACTCGTATCCTATATGACTAGGAGCTCACCCCAAAAATCCCGTCATAACCTGCTCGGACGACGCTCTCATCGGTGGTTTTTAATTTACACTGCCACATTGCTGTTCTGGACATGTAAAATGTAGATCTTTTTCAAATTGTCCGCTTTCCTCCTAATGGTTCAACGGAAGTTCTCAAATTTGGAAGAGAAGCCACACGTGAATACACACCATTTTATAACCAACCTGAGTTCATAACCACGAGAGGGCAATGTTGTAATCAGGGGTGGATCCAGGAATTGTCATGGGGGGCACTTGTCTGGAGGGGCGCCATTTCTTTGGAGCGCCGCCACTGCGAAAGCACCTGGAGGGGCACCTCTAGCTGCAAAATTCGAGGGGGCGGGATGCACTCGGCCCTTCCCGAAGGGGCGACTTTCCTTCCAAGGGGGTGCCTTTTTCATTCATGTGGGCGCCTTTGGCTAAACAAATTCGAGCGAGTACACTGGAACCTTTTCAGAGGGGCGCCTTTTCCCGGCATGAGGGTCGCGACCTTCCACATGCCCTCAGTGTCACACCCTGTATCCGCCTTGGCTGTCATTGCATTGAAATGTGTCCCCGTAAAACAGGAATGAATGGGCAAGGCAATGAATTAACAATGGGCAATGAATGGGCATGTCCATATTTACTACAATGTAAACATCGTCCAATATTTTATGTTTGTCGTGCTACACGAGGGGCAGCGTTTAATATACTCACAGCATGGCTCTATGGTGATTGTGACATCGGGTCCAGCAGATGCGACATGAAACTAGATGTTCATAGGCAGTGATAAGGAGTGGAACTAGCTAATTTTTGCGAAACATTTTGTGGTAAATTTGCAATATAAGGTGTGTTTGGGGAATTTTTCGTTCGAATACCATGTTTATGAATGTGACTAAGATGATGGGATCACTTATTTTCTGTGCAAATGCTTACTTTTCAGGTTGTGAGCAAAATAATGCCAAAAAGGGGTGTTGCGTTAGGTAACATTCCACAAAAAGAAATGTTTAAAACATAAAATAAAAATGCAACATAACTTAACCTAACCTCGCCTAGCCTACCTTTGGAGGAAAAGAACATCAAAAAGAAAATGTCGAGCAATTTATTTTCTGAAATTATCAAAATTAAAAAAGAAACCTAACCTAGCCTAACCCAGCCTAACCTAACCTAAGCTAAGCTGCTTTTGAAGAAAAAAATCTTTTTTTTAATAAATTTTTGTGAAAAAGGAAACTTTTTGGTATTACTATGCTTTAAGGTGGTAAAAAGAAAAGTTTATACGCGCATTTATCTCCATAAAGCAAACAAATGGGTTTGGTTTGGTTAGGTTAGGTCAGTTTAGGTTTTTAAAGTTCGAAAATTGTCCTGTTTAAAAAAAAAAAATTCGTTTGCGCAGGAAATAAGTCGTCCCATCATCTTAGTCACCCTCATAAACATCGTATTCTGAAGAGTAATACAAAACCCATTATACTGCAAATTTACCCATTTTTTCCGCCAGGTATTATTTTTAACAATGGCAAATCTCAAAACTAGACATTGAAAAACAAGTGGCTAAAATGAAAGGATTTTTTTGGGGGGGAGGCTACCCATCTATCTTGTCTAGACTTACCGCGTCCCTGTTCCCCCCCCACCACACACACACACACACACACACACACACAATTTCGAAACCGTGGCTACACCCATGCCTCTGGGTAACCGTTTTACATTATGAGTTGCAAGGTTAATCGGCTCATCTATGTCCAATGGCTCATCTGAGTAGTCTTTTAACGCCTTGTTCGTCATGTTATTTTTTCCCCCTAAAGCAAGTCGGCTCATCTACGTCCGACGGCACCGCTAGGTAGCGTTTATTTCTCATTGGAAAGCAAATCAGCTCATGTACGTCCGACGCCATTCGGGATGGCTATTTACATGTGTCCTACGAGTGTAACATAGGCATGCATTGCGTGTTGAAGTGAGTGTTGGTGGTGTGGTGTCTACAGTGCTCCTGCTAGTTTTGTGGCGTACAGATATTCAAACAGCAATTGAAGGAGTTATGGGCGCTTGTCACCCAGAAGTGTTGGAAGCTGTCCAATCCCGTAGAGCTAGCTGTAAACCTGTATAGGCGACCGTAGCTAGTCTTGTGGAACTTAACTTTTATCGAACTTATCACAGTTCACGAACCCGCTACGCAAGCGTAGGAACTTCAGCTCGTTATTAGCACCGAATGCGTAATTAGAGGACCAAACACCATTTCTCTTTTAGGAGGACGAGCCTCGATGCTACGCGGCGACAGGCGGTACCCAGAGCCTCCGACGGTGTGCATCCACCTGGGGGTGCCCGACCAGCATCTGGCAGTCGATGTTTCCTTCGGCCACGCTCCCTGCCCAATTATGTCCAGCCCCCAGGCACTGATTGCTCCTGTGAATAAGTAGTTTCTTAGCTAGACACAGTGATTGTGTACCGCGGCTTTCGGGCCCGCGGGGTTTGGGGTGCGGGAAGACCTCTCTCGAGACAGGCCTCGGTAGATGCAGGTACACGGCAGTGCCAGAGGGATGCCATGCTGCTGTATTCGAAGGAACTGGATATACTGCTGTGCTAGAAGGGACTGCATATTGCAATGCAGTGCTAGAAGTATTTGATTACGGACGAGGGCGAGACAGGAACTCGAATAGCATGTCAACTGGACAGGTAGTTGTCCTCCCTCCCGTCAGTGGTTGAAGTGTGTCCACATTTTCACGGGCAATATCGGCTAACTAACATACTTCATGTTCGCGCATATTTGTGAAGCACCAGCACCCCCCCGAACAAAAAAAGAAGGTACTGGTCCGATTGAGTCTACACCCGTGCATATGATACAAAAGTTCATCTGAGCTGCCAGGTACGGCTATCCCGCTCCCTCTTTTCAAACGGTCGAAACGATTTTTTTGTTATAGCGTTTCCCGTTCTAATTTCTTCGCTCAGTCAAAAGTATTCTTTTACTTTTGATTGTCACCCACGTTTATCCTAATATCATGAGGTGCACTTAACCTTTGTTCGCACGAAATGTTCGCGGCATTACTGCCGATCGCAGGTAACTTTCAAGAGCGATTCACGATGAAATGTAGCATTTCAAGTTCAAATTTTCTTCCTTAGAGTCAGATCTGTTGTTTTCATTTTGTGATTTGCAAATTTTCATCGCAATATTTTTTCCGGAAGCATGGGTGTTTTGTGTATACTTTTGAGGGGAAAAGTACCCCCTCGGTGTTAGCTTTGCCCCCCCCCCCCCAATAATTCCAACTTTTAACATGGGACCCTATGGAGTGTGCAACCAATCCATTTGGACCTGCCCATTGCCTCCATGTATTTATGTCCTCTCCCCCCCCAATACTTTTCAGAAATCAACTCCCCTTTCTTCGTTCAGCGGAAGGTGTTTGCGGCCACATTTCCGCGCGCGGACAGCTAACTATAGATCTCGCACGGCAGCCAGCACTCAAAGTAAATGTATCTTGGCCGGCACTCGCCATCCGACCTGGATGGCGAGCGGACACTGCTCAGGTGTGCCTCCCGGGCTCTCGAGGTCAAACACAGGCAGGGATGATGCTTTTTATGTCTGCTTCTGGGGGACTGTTTTCACTTTGGTGTGATATTTTCACTTTGGTGAAAATATTTCATCCGAAATCGCTTCCTCTTCGTTTATCTCTTCATCTGCATGCATGCTTGAAAGCGCCTGGTTTTACGGGCACTCAAGGCACCTGTGACCATGGTCAATGCACCATGGTCCATGGTCCATCCACCATGGACCATGGTCAATGAATCAATGCACCTGTGACCATGGTCAGAAATACTAGGTTTTATTGGATGCGCTCTCCGGGGAACAAAAGTAGTTGGATAAAAGTAGTTCTTGCACGCTTCTATCCGACCGGCCCGACCGACATAGATTCGAAGTACATTTTTTTAAATAATGCTGCGGGGAAGCGAACAAAATCCGGTATCTATTTCGCAACAAAAATCACTGCGGGGTGCCGAATGACTTTTTTAAAGAACAAATTGGGCAGTACAAAATGAACGAGAAGGAAAGGACACAGGTTCATAGCTGGATCTGGTTCGTTTTATGTCTACTTCTGTGAGATTCTCTGTGGTGTACAACTTCCATTTTCATTCCTAATTTCCGCCTCTAAATCTCCTTCATGCTGCCTGGTATTGACGGTAGTGCCCGGGTTCTCTACTGTTTTTTCCGTTTTTCGTTTTTCGTTTTTCCTTAAAAGGGCTTTTTCCTTCCGGAGCTGGTCAAATATTCCCAGCAGTAAAACATTTTTGACCACGACACAGCAGTGGTGGTAAACTTGGGTGTCACTGCACGAAGTTGGTTGCAGAGCCAAGTGATATTTTTGATTGCCAAAGCTTTGGACGCTACATGACCAATGCAGTCGATGCGCCCTAAAGCCCACATAACTAACTTAATAGCCAAAGCTTCCCCGAAAGCCATTTGTATCTAGTGCACTCCCATGGCCCAAATGGTTAAGCTTCAGCCTCATTGAAAGTGCCAAATCAAGGATTGCGGGGGCCAGAGGCCTCCCCCTTAGCATATACAAAATGACATCCCTGGTGGTAAATGATAATGCAAAACACGACCACCATCATCCACACCAAGCCACGTATGCGACTAGCTTGGCCATAGAGGGCTGTATTTTGTTTCAAATTGAGGGTGGCAGCACCTGGATCTGCAAGAGGTTCAATGGTCCACAATGCCCCAGTGAGCCACTTTACCACACTTCTACGTGAGTTCGGTTTCGTCTCTGGTAGTGCCGCAGTCGGAAATTTCCAAAGCATTGTCATGAGAAAGCCTATTCTGTTCATTTGGGGTCGGGTAGTCGGCTACGCTACTTGTCGGCCCCAGTAAGTCGGCTACGCTACTTGTCGGTCACAGTAAGTCGGCTACGCTACTTGTTTCCAGCGGGCATTTGGGTGTATTTGGTTCCCGCCGGGTTGCACACGTTGATTGTCTGTTGCATTGGCTGAGTTACGTCAGCAGATGATCACGGTTACGTCAGATGACAAGGCCATATCGAGCTATTCCATTGGTCGGGTTACGTCAGGTGATCACGTGAGTGATGAAACGACCCGCCAGGACTGCCCGCGGCAACGTCATACCGAACTACCTCATTGGTTGGGTTACGTCAAGTGATCACGTGAGTGGTGAAACGACCCGCCAGGACTGTGCCCGCGGCAAGGTCATACCGAGCTGGTGGTCAGTGGACGTGCCCCGCGTCAGAACAGGCTGACAGGTCAGGTGGTCAGGTGATCAGGACGGGCCCGTCATGTGATCATACCGCAGTTTCCGCCGTGTACATGTCATTGCCGACGATGCTCACGTTTTTCCATCCCGACGCCACACCACACGGCACGATCACGACACGTCGGTACCGTCCCGGCTTTGTGGGAAATGAAATGAACCATGACAGTGCTGAGAGCGGTAGGTATCTGTGATGTCTGAAAATCACACAGACGCTTCGATTTGAGTTGGGCTGAAACTTCAAACGGTGGATGTAGATGCACCGGATGTATTATTTGGTCATTCCTATCAGCACACAAAACGTACAATCATGGATGGAGAGTGCAATGGTGCAGGTGTAGCAATGTTTCGCGCTGCCGTTTGCTAAAGCGTTTTGTTTTGCATTGCGACTCTGCTCGTCTGCTCGCCTCTCCACACCAACTCTTTCGTTGTCACCCGTGGCCACCAGGGAGGGCATTGACTAGAATTGGTCAGGACGCCATTCACATGGCCATTTTGGAAGTAGGCTAAGCTACTTAAAAGCCACAATTGCGCCGATTTCTGACCTGCGCAGCGATCTTAATGTCTATGTCGTGTCTGCAGATCGTCAAGAAGGATCAATTATGCTAGAGCTTTCATAAAGCCAACAGTTCTAGGCTATCTCATTAAACATGAAATTCGTGCATTATTTCAGTTTTCGAATGCTACTACGCTGCCACCAAACTACCAAATCAATGTCCGGTCGTTGGCAGCTAATGGTGTTCGGTGGTCTCATTTATTTATAAGCGCCAAGATTATTTCCCGAGTAGCCAAAAACAAGTTTGCTGGAAGGTGCAGAAGGCCGACGTAGAGACACATGCGCAATAGGGTGTCCCAAAAAACAACTTTTTGGCCGTGCAAGCTGCCCAACCAAAACGGGGTGCTCTTTTACACAAAGACTAAGCTGACCAAGTTTGGTCCCCCTCCTTTAAGTTTTGGTCCCCCCCAGCCCCTCAAAGGTCAGTGACCCCACCCCAATGGGGTGGAAAATCAATTTCATCGCACAGACCTGGGAGTGGGCTTATTTAAAAGCTTTCATTGAGCAGAACAAACTTTAATTCAGACAAAATGTTCGAATCACAATATTTATTGTTCTATGCGGCCATTTCAGATCCAACGCAACCGGAAATAACGAGCGGTTATCAGAGTAAGGCATTGCGGTGATCGCCGTGACTTGGTCTGTGAAGAAATGTATTTAGAAATGATAGAAGGGTTGTTTCGAGACAGTAACATACTATTTTCAGTTCAGTCCATTATTTTGACCTATTGACATATACCTATTTACATATATTTGACCTATTGACAACTCACAGTGGCACATCAACATCAGTATGCTAATCAACATCACTATGTTAGATACAGGTCGAACTGTGAGAATGAGAGTGCACAATGACAGTGAAGTAGATGCACATTTAGCGCGATAATGTACAATACTATGGCAAAATAATCCGTTTCTCATCTGCGCTTCATCTGTGCCAGCCACGTTGCACTGTCTACTCAGTCGTAGTCTCATGCCGTCAGCATGCACGATGCACAGCCAGCTCACTTTTCCGCATTGACGGGACCGCAGCCCGGTGTGAACTCGCCACTGCGATCATACGACTTCTAACTCTGCCGTCTCTAGCCATGTCTGCGTACTCGGTAATGCCCTTAATACCACGTTCGGCTGCGTCATTCACGACTGACAACTGCTGCATTTCATTCTCCATTCGAACATACTCATCGTCATCTGCCCACTGGCTGGGATGGTTTTTTAACCAAGCCCCACTGTTGTCCAGCAGGCTGAACATCAGCCAAGATCTTGGCCCCACGAATGGTGCTAAATCATGTGACGCGTCCAGAAGTCCTGGACGCGTCACATGATCTAGCACCATTTCTTGTCATCACCATTTCTAGCAATACATTTCTTCACAGACCAAGTCACGGCGATCACTGCAATGCCTTACTCTGATAACCGCTCGTTATTTCCGGTTGCGTTGGATCTGAAATGGCCGCATAGAACAATAAATATTGTGATTCGAACATTTTGACTGAATTAAAGTTTGTTCTGCTCAATGAAAGCTTTTAAATAAGCCCACTCCCAGGTCTGTGCGATGAAATTGATTTTCCACCCCATTGGGGTGGGGTCACTGACCTTTGAGGGGCTGGGGGGGGGACCAAAACTTAAAGGAGGGGGACCAAACTTGGTCAGCTTAGTCTTTGTGTAAAAGAGCACCCCGTTTTGGTTGGGCAGCTTGCACGGCCAAAAAGTTGTTTTTTTGGGACACCCTAATGCGCAAGGAAGCAGAGCAGAGCAGGATGCACTAGACGTCCGACTTCGGACCGCAGTCACGATGGTAGCCATCTCGGCGGGCCTGGCGCTGTGAATCATGTGCTGCACACCACGGCAACTGACGCGACCGGCCCTACTTCGCGCTGATGAAGCCACCACAGACCCTGCAGTGTCCCACTCACCCCGAGCTGCCACAGCCGACTGGACAGTCCAGCTGCCGACCTGTCCGAGACTGTTGCTCGGCTCCTGGCATCGGCCGGCGGGGCTTGGTGGTGGACGGTGGGGTCTGGTGGTGGTCGGTGGGGTCTGGTGGTGGACGGTGGGGTCTGGTGGTGGTCGGTGGGGTCTGGTGGTGGTCGGTGGGGTCTGGTGGTGGTCGGTGGGGTCTGGTGGTGGACGGTGGGGTCTGGTGGTGGTCGGTGGGGTCTGGTGGTGATCGGTGGGGTCTGGTGGTGGTCGGTGGGGTCTGGTGGTGGTCGGTGGGGCCTGGTGGTGGTCTGGTGGTGGTCGGTGGGGTCTCGTGGTGGTCGGTGGGGCCTGGTGGTGGTCGGTGGGGTCTGGTGGTGGACGGTGGGGTCTGGTGGTGGTCGGTGGGGTCTGGTGGTGGTCGGTGGGGTCTGGTGGTGGTCGGTGGGGTCTGGTGGTGGTCGGTGGGGTCTGGTGGTGGTCGGTGGGGTCTGGTGGTGGTCGGTGGGGCCTGGTGGTGGTCGGTGGGGTCTGGTGGTGGTCGGTGGGGTCTGGTGGTGGACGGTGGGGTCTGGTGGTGGACGGTGGGGTCTGGTGGTGGTCGGTGGGGTCTGGTGGTAGTCGGTGAAGTCTGGGAATGGTCGGTGGGGTCGGGTGGTGGTCGGTGGGGTCTGGTGGTAGTCGGTGAAGTCTGGGAATGGTCGGTGGGGCCTGGTAGCGGTCGGTGGGGCCTGGTGGTGGTCGGTGAAGTCTGGGAATGGTCGGTGGGGTCTGGTGACGATCAGCCGGGACCTGGTAACGGTCGGTGGGGTCTGGAAATGGTCGGTGGGGTCTGGTGACGGTCGGCCGGGACCTGGTAGCGGTCGGTGGGGTCTGGTGGTGGTCGGTGTGGTCTGGTTGTGGTCGGTGGAGTCTGGGAATGGTCGGTGGGGTCCGGTGACGATCAGCCGGGACCCGGTAACGGTCGGTGGGGTCTGGTGACGGTCGGTCGGACCTGGTAACGACCGATGGGGTCTGGGAATGGTCGGTGGGATCTGCTGACTGTCGGCCGGGACCTGGTAACGGTTGGTGGGGTCTGCTGACTGTCGGCCGGGACCTGGTAACAGTTGGTGGGGTCTGGTGACGGTCGGCCGGGACCTGGTAACAGTCGGTGGGATCCGGTGACGGTCGGCGGGTCTGATGACGGTGGGCCGGAGTCCGTCCGATATCGTTGCCCGGAGTCCGTCTGATATCGTTGCCCGGAGATTGTCTGATACCGTTGCCAGGGACCTGTCTGATACTATTTCCCGGAGATTGTCTGATACCGTTGCCCTGGACCTGTCTGATACTATTTCCCGGAGATTGTCTGATACCGTTGCCCTGGACCTGTCTGATACTATTGCCCGGAGATTGTCTGATACCGTTGCCAGGGACCTGTTTGGTACCGTTGCCCTGAACCTGGCTGGTACTGTCGCACAGTACCTGGCGGTGGTCGGCGGGGCGAGCTCAGACCGGGACAGCGGCTCAACCTCGGCCGGGCTCAGCTGCTTGAGCGACTGCATGCCACATTACGTCCGGTCCCGGGTGGCTGCCCGGACGGGCGCGTGCACGTGTCGCCCGGGCTCCGAGCCGCACCGCCACCTCAGCCAGCATGGCGCGCCTGTTGCCCGAGAGCCCAAGCTGGCCGTGTTAACGGGCCGCGCCGTCAGCCCGAGAGGGCAACTGCCGCGGTCGGTGTAGTGGCGAGACCGGATCAATACGGACGCCGGGCCACGTCCCCACGGCGGCACGGCAGCCGTCGACGCACGGCCCGGCTGCGCTCGGCGTACCTGGCGGCCGCGACCCGAGCTGGTGCAGCCGCCTCCTCTCCGCCAGACGGCCCAGACCGCCGCTGCACGGATCGCCGCCAACTTTAACACGCTGCGAGACTGGCCTGCGCCGACAAATCCGCCACACAAACACCGAATGTTTATGCGAAATCGATGTGTCGATACTTCTTCGCTCGCCGCAGCCGCCAGAAGAGGAGAATAAATACATGTTAAAGCGACTTTCGAAAGCCACACGGCTCCTTCAGCCACTCTAACACTGTTTCTTCTTCCAGATGGCGCCCCGAGCGATGCAATACGCAGCGTTGGTGCTGGCGACCAGCATCTCCCACGGCCAAATCCTGCCTCCGCCGTGCAACAGGTTCGTC